>CADCXT010004592.1:1200000-1599267 GCA_902806775.1 Microtus agrestis | reverse complement strand
CTAATGTTAGATTCTAGGGTATCTTAGAGTTGTCCCAGTGCACAGGATGTCTTAAGGTTGCAATTATGCAGGTCATCTAGGGTCCATGGGACTCATCAGTCTGTGTGGCCATAGAGGATGTATGATCTGAGCTAAGTCTGAAGGTTGGACATGGTATGCCAGGGTAGGGTCAGGAGTATTTGTCAAGTGGGCTCCATTATTGATTATCAACTGAGCTGTGTACTTATTAGTCAACTCTTGGAAATGCTAAGAACCTTAATGTAAATAAAATTAGGTAAGCGGTATCATGAACATTGTCGTATCATACTGAAATAAATAAATCCAAATCACCAATTCAAACAACTGAGAGGGATTAATATGCAAATATTAAGATTTATTCAATTTTTAAAAAGAAACCAAGATCAATGGAGTCATGTAAAAAAGCAAATTCTGTTCATGAAGTTACATTTTTAAAGGGTACGTGAAAAACCTAACAATTAAAAGGCAAATTAAAGTTTAGAATTTGAAACTCTAGTTCTGGGGAATGTGAAGAGGAGTAAATACTGAGAAGAAATCAAAGAGAGCTAATGCGCATTTGTTTTTTGGAGCTAGGTAGAGCTAGGAAAGGGGACTGAAAGCTACAGTGGAAGTATATGTTGTTTCTTTACTTTATTGTGCTCTGGGAACCTGATTATTGTTCTCAAGACAGAGTTTTAGTGACCTTAGTCATACAGACAAACTACATATAATCTTGGGTTTGAGTCAACTCCTTAAATTCGTCACAGAATTCAGAGGTCAAGTCCCAAAGGTATTACTGATTTTGTTATTTTAAAATATTTGATTATAAATTACTTCTGCTAAATGAGACGATATAGAAAAAATGAATCTTTACTGTTTGGAATCATTTGAGTGTACTTATACCTAGAATTTCCTGGTGGACTATGACAAGACTAAGCCGGGGAGGAAGTCTTCCTGCGCATGGCCCTGGTCTCGTGCACTAGAAATTTAATGAATTTTGTCTTCACAGTTGCATGAAGCTTTGCAGTTTTCTTTAACCATTGAATCTTCACAGGTTCGCGATGCTTTCAAATCTGGACAGTTAGAATACTTATCTTCATAGTAACACCTGTTTGCTGAAAAAAAAGAATAGAGATATTCATTACTTTGTTATTATTTTCCTCTACCAACAGTGACAAAATAAAACATGAATGTGGAGAAAGGAATTGAGTAAATGGATGAATTTCCATTAAACTGAGGCGTTGTGAGATGTCTTTCAGTAGGGTTGATATATTTCTTCACTCAAAAAAGGCTTAAGAAAACTAACTTGAATGATTCTTTGAGGAGCTGAGCTATTGTGAAAATACTGAAACACTGAGCATTAAATCATTCCACAATGTTCTGCTGTCCATGATTCCTCTAGGCATAGATTCCATCTTTCAAACGAGCGAAGGTTATCTTATGAAGACAGAGACTTGGAAAAGCAGATAGTGGAGAATTTTGTTCTAAGTATTAAACGTTTATATTCAAATGTCCTCCAGTGACGACAAACTGAGGAAAACTCACTCTAAATTCACTACCGTACAATCTTTGTCATACCTTTAATGTATATCTATAGCTCATGAACCCACATTTAGCTCACCCAGTCTCAGAAAATTGGAAATTCATATCAACTAAATCATTCAAAATAAGAACTTGTTTATCTTCTTTACTTTTGGTATTATTTGTTGAGACAGAGTCTAGAGTGTAGCCCAGGCTAAAATCAAGCCCATACCATGTACCTCTGCTAATTCCACCTCCAGAGAAACACCACTACAGAGACATGGCTTGAACTCTTTACCTCTGTGTAGTGGTTCTCTGCAGGTCCTACAGCCAGCAGGAAATCCAAACCAAAACAAAACAAAAAATGCATGGAAAAGATGAGAATGAAAGGCAGCCCAATTTTATTGTAACAGCTGCTGGGCTAGGTCTCCTGGAGTCTTGCCCAGGTCATTTTACTTTAGCCATATTTAATCACAGCAAAATTTTAGGGAAAAAATGTTTTCTGATATCAATTAATTCGCTCCACTCCCAAGTACACAACAATTTAAGACACGTTTACACTGAGATTCTTTACAAAGTACTTCTGGCTTCTTTCATATGAATGGGTACTGTTGACTCAGAGATGGTGCCCAAGATTTAGGGTCTAGGGAGATGACTGAAGTAAACATAATGCCTTGTGGATGTCAGAATTGGCCTGGCCCTAGATAACATAGAAGTCAATTAGGGTGTTGTAAAATAAAGGTGACATCACTTGTAAGGATGCGTTTTATGGTCTAAGATCAATGCTCAAGATTTACAGATCAGGGGTCTAGGGTAAGGAGAACACAAATTCTGGATGATACAGCACAGCCTCTCTCATCTGGGAGCAAAGAAGATGTAAGACAACCTCATTCCTGACATTACAGAAAGAACAGTTATGCACCTCATTCCATTGAAGAGATGAACTATATGTCTAACTTCCCTGTCTTCTCCAGTGCTTATCTGTGTGCACAAGGCTTTTTTGCCCTCTACACATATCCATATATATATATATGTGTGTGTGTGTGTGTGTGTGTGTGTGTGTATGTATGTATATATTCATCAGTACTGAACAAGCGTTTAACAAAAATGTATTATTATTGTAACTACCTCCTCTCTATATAACCCATTTTTATAACGTTTGCACGAATAACGCAAAAACGACTCGTTCTGAATCTATGCTTTCTCGTTGGATCTTTCATCATGTTTTTCCTAGAGGCTTTTTGGAGGATACAATTTCTATTACACATGGGAGATGGCAACAGAAAGATCAGGAGATTGAGGTCAAACCAGACTACATGGTAATTTCTAGGTGAAATTTGGTAGTGAAGTGAGACCCTGTTTCAAAACTAACAGCAGCTTAAACCACAAATATATAAATTTAAGAAACTACTAAAAAGAAAATATGAATCTTTTTCTTTCTATGTCTATTTAAAGTCTTTCGATTGGTTGTTTGTTACTGATAGGATTGACCCCATTAAAAGCACAGTCAGCAGAGCTGACTATATTTGCTCTTTCTTTTTTAGTTTATAATCTTAATATCATTTGTACTTTGAACTTTATCCATACAAATACACAATAAAGAATTCTAAAATTCATTGGAGAATGCAGAAAATCCCAGTGAATTGCCACTAGCATCTACCATAATAATTTTGACATTATATTCCATTTTCATAAACACCTTATGTAGCCCAGGTTAACCAAGAATTTGATCTATATTCCAACCTGGGTTTGAACTCCTGATTTTTCTCCTTCTGCTCTCCAAATGTTGGGATTACATTTATTCTTTGAATTTATATCCCTAATATACTAAAAATGAGATACCATGACATTCATTTTGCCCCCTTTCTGTGATGAAATGATAAAGTTTTTAATGAACTTACATTATGTATAGATTTTATTTAGAATCTAAAAGTGCGCAGAAAATTGCAAAAATAAACCTAACTGGTGATTAAGTAGGACTCACAGGATGACTTAGAGCCAGTGAGTTAGGTCAAAATAAAGGTACTTGCCACTAAATTATTTGAGGTCAGTCTCTCACACCCATATCATTGAAGGAGAGAAGCAATTTACATAATCTGTCCTTAGACTCAACACACAATCACACACAGATGCCATGGCATACATGCATCTTCCTATACATATACAGAGAGACATATGTACACATTCACAAATAAATAAAAATGTAACTCAACATTCAAATGATGCTCTGGATGACCTTAGGAATTTTTTGTGTTAAGTTTCTTGGTGGGCAAATAATTGTAGTATCTCTCTTCCTTCTCTGGCCTGACCTGTGTTCTATCACCTCAACTACTTAGATTTGTATTTCATTCTCTTCTTAAAATGCCAAACTTAATATCTTATTGACCTAGGGGATAAGAAAATTCACTTTAAATTTTATTGAACTACATCCACAGAAATGTTTTGCTAGACTCCAATAACAATAATACCAACATTGATACAAGTGTGCACTGTATTTTCACAGTTTATCTTTCTTTAGACGACATAAAGTATCATGTTTTTCAATGGCAAAAGTACAGACACCATAAACAAAGGAAAATTCATAATTCAAATAAATGGTGTTAAGTACATTTTTGCCTCTTGAACATAAGGCCATGCTATGAAATCTTAAAACAGATTGTCATTTTATGTCGTTATATTTGTATATTAATAACACTTACTGCACAGTCCATTGTCACAGTGATTAGGACAACTGGCACATGGTTCTCCTACTGTGTAAGGGGTGTATAGCCTGTTCTGAAAATTACCGCTGAAATTGAAAAGCAAAATATAAAATATTTTTAATTTTTCTTTGTATACTCTAATGTTTGCATATATCACACACATATACATATATATATGGATTGCTATTAAAAGCTTTAGCAACACCATATAAAAATCTAACGTTCTCTAAGAGTATTTAGATATAGATGTGAAATAAGGGGATAATTAACGCCTTTTCTCTTCAACCATGTTTTATTAACCTGAGCAATTGAAATACGATAAATAAGAATCTAAAGGTTTAGAAACATTTTAATGTAGAAACATTCTCTTCATTTCCTCATGAACCTGGGAAATTTCTAAGAAAGGTGGAGCATAGGATGCTGCTTAGGTATAAAAGATACTTTCTATAGAGACAGAAAAATGCTATGATTCCTGCCTGATTCCTACAGTATGGGAGAGGTCCCCATGATGATGTGGTGAGGTTCAAGAATTTAAGCATAGGAAAGTTTGGGGTTTTCTGGAGATAGCATGTGGGTATGAGACTTTTATGCTTATAAAAACTGAGAATGTTAATTAGAAAAACACTTTATAAAAACCATCTTAAAAGTGCAGTATTCTGATAGCGACAGCCTGTGCCTCAGGAGGATCATCACTTCACTGACTGGCATATGAAAATAGAGGAGTCAGATTCTCCATTGCGCTAAGCGTGGCAGGGGTGCGCATGCATTTTCCAAGGACTTGCAGCAGAACCTCTCTTCTATAATTTGCTCTATGTGTTTGAGCAATCTTAAAAATGAAAAGTCATAGAGTGTTGTACAAGTTCTGCCACGTGCTTCTCCTCATTATTCATCTGATCCTTCTAGGTGCCAGACTCCAGGTGCCTCTCATTTGGCCAGACAGCTAGTAGAGTGCTCTGGATTTTTTCTTTGTACTTTTCATAAAGCCAAAAGAAACATTCTTGAAAATTCTTTGACGACTTTCCTTTTCAACTGAGATGCCACACCTTCTGTGTCTCTCACAGACAGAGTAGAATCTCTTAAAAGGCTTGATTTGAAAAGACCCTCTGACTCATGTTATGTAAGTTTCTTGTATTGAGAAGATACAAATAGACACAGAGAGATATCTCAGCAGTTAAGAAAGCACCTTCCTCTTTTAGAAGACTTGGGTTTGGTTCCCAGCACCCACTTCAGGTGATGTACAACTGTCTGTAATGCAGTCCCAGGGGATTTGATGCCTCTGGTCTCCATAAGCATCTGCACCTATGGTCACATACCACACAAGGACAAAGATACATGCAGATGTAATTTTTTAAAAAAAATGGTTTTTCGAGACATGGTTTCACTGTAGCTTTGGAGCCTTTCCTGGAACTAGCTCTTGTAGACCAGGCTGGCCTCGAACTCACAGAGATCCACCTGCTTCTGCCTCCCAAGGGCTGGGGTTAAATGTGTGAGCTGCCACCGCCCAGCTACTTAAGAAAAATTAGGTTAGCATACATATTATGAACATATATTCATTTTTATGGGAATTTTTTAAAGAGCTCAAACATCCATCACAGAAGGTAAGTGAATTTCTGTCTTCAAAATTAAGTTCCACTGAACATGATTTTCAGAATTTTTAGTACATTTTGAGGAGAAAAGAATTAACATTTTAGCTTTCTTAACAGTTGGAAATATATTAAAGACTTCTGAAAGAGCCTTTGAAGTCTAAGATTTAATAAATTCTTACAGGTATAAGGTGGCCGGGGCTGAAAAGAAGGTTCAGTGGTAAAGAAATTTTGCTGTTCCTTTGGAGGATCAACATTTGATCCCCAACAACCATATCAAGTAGGTCATAATCACCTTTAACTTCAGGTCTATGGGATTCAATGCACTTTTCTGGTCTTTGTGAGGTACGGTGCATATGCATAAAAAAAGCAACAAAAATTAAGATTAGAAAAATAACAATTAGGCTAGGCATTATTATGATTTTGCAAAAAGATATCACTTGGTAATTTTTTTCCCTCGGCAGCTTACATAGCGCCATCTACTACTATGAAAGCTAGTCTGCAGGAAGGAAACTTCCAGGTGAATTCCAGCTGAATGCTTCCAACTCCTGTGTCTGAAGTTGATGTGTATTTAGCAATAGATTCTTATTTTCAAGTTCAGGGAGGCAAGCAAGGGTGACAGCCAAAGGCTATATAGAAAGAAAGATAGAATTTTCTTCAGGGAGAAGACTCTTGATAGGATTCCAGGTCCAAGTTGTCAACCCTAAACATTTGCACATAATATCAAACGTAAATGGACTCGGTGATATTGTGTGTATGCATGTTTTGATGTGTGTGTGTGTGTGTGTGTGTACAGATGAAATCATGACGTTTAGAGAAGGTGTGGAGGCGAGGAGAGGAAGATTTGAAGGAGGATAGGGAAGTGTGGACATGATGGAAATATAGTACTCCTATGTGAAATTCTCAAAAACAAAAGCAATAAATTATTTTTTTTGAATTTTTCAGAAAAGGGTTCTCCGTGTTGCCGTGACTGGTCTTGGATTCACAGAGATCGGACTGGCTCTGCCTCCCAAGTTCTGGGACTAAAGGCGTGAAACACGACTGCTGCTCAGCAACGAAATTTTAAAAATTATGACAACTTAAATAATCAGGGGTAAGGTCAGCCTAATTAGAAGACCCACATCACTAATCTGCGTCATTAACACATGCTCACTTCTAGTCTAATATTAAAAATTTGCTCTGTAGCCTCCAAACACAGTACAAACTGAAAATATGAGCTTCATAATCCCTATATTATGTGTTTAGGAAGCAGCAATCAAGGAGGGAAGAGAAATCATTTTGAAAGGAAAGGAAAAGCTTCTGAGTGTGATTCATGAAGCTGATGAGTTGTACATTTCAAAGATTAGGTTAAATAAGTTTCAACTCTAAAGAATATTTAAGGTTTATTTCCCTCTTGTGTGTAAAATATATTTTTAATTTGTTTTGAAACTATGATCATTAAAAAATGTCAAATTGAAGTGGATACTTACAGAGGACAATAGTGACAAACGTAGTGATATCTCAATGTGTGGTCAGGGCACTCAGCAACTCCACATCCAACTTGGTGAGAAGAATTCCAAACTAGCTATACACTCAGAGATGAAGATAAGGCACGTGCCATAGAGGAAAATAATGTAGAAAAACAAATAGAAAATATAAATTTAAAGCACTGATGTTCTACTTTGTTTCTAGAATCCTTATAGGCATATTTAAATTACAATCTACAGATGTTAAAACAGCCTCAAAAGGCTGATGCTGGTCAGCTAGTCTGGCAAAATTAAATGGATCCACCCATTGGAGTATATGGAGGTGGACATTAACTTCAACTCCTCAGAGAAGCTGTTCTTTAACATCTTTGACAGTTTTCAAGATGATGAGGATACAGATGGCTGGGCTGAGGCCAGGAAGCTTCATGGCACAATGAAAGGAATCAAAGAATCTACAGACACAGACGACCTTGGTATGATGTGGAATTTCTCTGACACTGCTTTCAACTATTCAGGTTTACGAACATAGACAGCAAGAGGGTACTCTGGATATCAGGTCAATTCCTGGTCAGACATCAAATTGACCATGATGCTGTTGCTGACTGACTTGAAGATACTTACACTGAAGTGTTTTCCAAAAACAAGTGTCCTATGCCCATAGAGCCTTGAACTTGAAGAACCAGAACTTCCCCTCAGATTCACAGAAGAGGCTGTCTAGTTTGGTGCTAAGCTGTGGCCATGAGTATCTTCCTCTCTGTGTGGGCAGGAATAGTGTATGACTTGCAAGCCTTGCTGGTCCAAGCCTGGTGGAAACCTGCTATGCAGTAACAATAAATACTTCCTAGATGTGTATGGTGGGTCCTCCTATGTAGAGTTATGTTCTTGAATTTCTTGGCTCTCTTTGAAACTGTGTTTTATCTTAAGTCTCTCAGCCTGCAGGATATGATTAGGCCACGAATTAGGAGTTTCCCCTGCCTATACCACATCTGCATAATTTCTCCATCCCGACAAGCAGGATTATCACATCACCTTCTCTCCTAGGTTTGACAGACCTTTTTTGAGAATGGACAGGATAGAGGCACAATCCACTAATTCTTGCTTAAAGAGCCACTTTATGTGATAGAAAAGGGCTCAGGGACTGAGCTTGTAGGTCCAGCAGGAAGCCACCTGGCTGGGTTTCTGGTAACAAAACTCTAGGTTATACATTTTCCCTTTTCCCTCGGGAGCCATACAGAGCTGATACACAGCCTTGCCAAAGTCTGTATAAGCGCCTTAGAACATAGGGCATTACCTTTGTTCGGGGGCTGGAGTCAAGAAATGGGGTTAACAAATCAAATATATTGCCTTACAAAGGTTAGAAAAGCCATTGAAAGATGGCAGCTCCAATAGCCAATGACTGCCAAGACCAATGTATAACCAACCACACAAGATCTTTCCCAAGGGTATGTGGCTGGTGTGCACTCTCCCTATACCCACTGAAACTGGGAGACCAGTAGGAAGATGGAAAGTTCAAAGTCAGTCAGAGCTACATAGTGAGACCCTCTCTCAAAAAGAAAATAAAAATTCTCTGCACTGAAATTCTGCCTTGAAATCAGTCAAGTCATTACGTTTTTTCCCTTGCCCAGCACTAATAGAAAGTCCCTTTTCTTACCTGAGTATAATGGCTAACTACTGCAAACGGTGTTGTTGACCCTGAACGAAACTTAAAATCTTTGGATTCACCATACCAGATTTGGATGGCCTCAGACCATGATGCTGGGTAAGATGCCATGAAGATATTTTCACCACATCTTAAGTCTACGGGAAAAAATAGGCCACTCATGAAGACAGCAATAGAGAAAAAAGGGGAGCACATGCACACACATGAATGGAATCCCTGCTCTTTAAAGACATTGTTTGCAGTTCCTTTTGAATAACATAACAAGCATGAATCAGACCTAATGAACCTTCGGCTGAACAGTAGCCAGAGGTATCAACATGTTTGTGCTGAACACCATAAGTACTAATTAGAAAAGTCTTTTCCTCAGTAGCTTCTCTCTTTGATCTCATTTATTCACACCTTAAATTCTCCATACGTGTGTGTGTATCCTCACAAAAGTGTGTGCATGCACACGCGAGTGAGCCTCATGTAAACTAAATGTAAATTTGCAGTCATAGAAAAGACAAAGACTAGCTTCTTCCATTTCTCTCCTATACTAGGTAGAGATTTTTATATAAACATATTACATATTTAGGATTATATTCAGTGTGAGCATTTTTTCTTTCAAAACATAAATACAAAGCAAACAAAAACAGAAGGGACTATATTTTTACAGTTTATAGGTCATGTCTTAACTAGATAATTAAAATTTCTGGGCCATATTTTCTTCAGAGAATGGGAGAAAATATCTTTAAGCCTAAAAAATATTTTAGTGTTTTTTGCAAGCTCTGTAAATAAACATTTACTTTAAAATTTAATTGAATATTGTGGTCTTTTAAATAAAATTTTAATCATTGTGTTATTAAATTAAGAATATCTAAGAAGTAAAACATTGAAAAGAGGTGATTAATTCACTAGGTTCAATTTGGACAAAAAGGTGATCATTTTTATTGTTTCAATTTTATCTCATTACCCATTTATTTATTTTGTCATCATTTTACACTTCCTTATGTGAAGATTATGTTTCATAGTTTATTTTTAATTTAACATAATATATATTTCAGGTACTCAGTGTACAGGTAAGATACTGGGTTAAAATTATGATTTCAGAGGCCAGGGAAAATGACTGAGCATGTAAGAGCATACCTTACTGTTTCAGGAGACTTGAACCCAACCCCTAGCATCCACACTGGATAACTTACAACTGCCTGTGACAGCAACACTGTATCCACCTGTGACCTGTGAGCATCAGACGATCTGACACCTGCTTCTGGCCTCTAGAAGCACTCTTACATAAGTGCACATGTGTATAAATACACAGAGACACACTTGCACATAATTAAAAAAAGAGTGAAATAAAAGATTCCACTTTGAAATTTCCTTTATAAGATCTTAATTAGTAATTATTTTCATCCAGACTTCGGTTGGAGTCTTCAAAACAGAGAAAGCAATGATCCTGACCTTGATTCACTTGTGATCTGGTCACAGGAGCAAAGCTGACATCATGAAAGACAGTTTGTGTAAAATATAAAGCATCCAACAAGCACAGAATGGAGCCTTTCAGAGACTCTTAACTTTTTTAAAAAGCAGAGAAACTTAAATTTTTTGAAAGGCAGTGTCAGAATAGGCATTTATTTACAAAGTTATTTTTAGCATGATATCATAAAATGGGCTTTCCTGTGTTTATTCTCTATTTATTCATAAGTAATTTTGAGTATACATACATACTTTTGATTGTCCTAGATTCTTGAGGACTATATTCATAAGTGCACTGGTCTGCCCAGGCCTGTGCATTTCCTTGGGCATCACTGTTCCACTCCTAAAGAGGAAAAGGAAAGAAAAAAGCCATGTGAAAACTCAGACCTCAAAGTCACATGATCTTTGCAGATAGGCTGATATGAGTGCTTTTATCATTGCAAAAAGGTAGGCACCTTCTGATTGTCATCATAATCAATATATAATGTAGGATATATCTAAATTTTTATGGTAGCATATATATTACCAACTCTCATTACAACATTTATAAATAAGTTTATTTTTGCATATTACCCCCCATTCCGTATCCTGCTCATCCTCTCATTCATGCCCTCCCACCCCAATCTTCCTCTGATGTCACACATGTTCTATTTAGTTCTTTCTGTATCTTCTATAGTCCATTTCTACCCTCTCTTGATCTTCTTGGTAGTTTCATAATCTATGTCCAAAGTTACTTCCACTTCTATGTGACCCTTTCTGTACCAAATAAATACAAGTTGTGTGTCTTCCCAAGGTCATCAAAAATACTAAAATATTTAATGGTCTGATGACTTGCTGAAATCACAACAGGATCTCTTAAAGACTTTGAGTGCGTACTGTTCTATGAGTAGCACTAACTATGTGGTGTCCCATAAATCCTGGTTTCATTCTTTTCCCTCATTGAATGAATTGAAGAGACATGTGGACTTCGGTTCTTAATACAGAACAGAGACTATTTAGATAAAAGTCATTGGAACTTAAAGGAAAGATGTTCTGTCCCGAGATAAAGAAAGACAAGAACATCTACCAGAATAACATAGTGGATTTTCACTACAGACCAAAGTAAAAGATTTGATTTTTAACTCTGTCACTATAATTGTTGTAGCTCCATAATATCAATGAGTTACTGTGATGAAAGAAACTTAGTAAATTCTACTCTGATCATAGCACAGCTAAAGACACAAACTAAGTCTAATCTCCACGTGCATGTCCACACACAGGTAAACATGCTCATAAGCAAAGCAATAAATACTTTTGTTTTGTTAAAAAGAGATGCTAGAATAGAGGCAGACCCTCTTGAATTGCACAGAGAAGCTAAGTCCTATCTGAAGGCTCCAAACATAGCTCCCCAAATGTAGTGTCCTGTTGTGATCCCTCACCATCTTCAGTAAGTCACTACCAGGTGGATAAACCATTCCTCTCAGTTGATTGTGTTTGTTTACAATCTCTTCTTGGGTTGACTCTCTAGTGGTTGACAAATCCTCAAGACCTTGATTCTAAAGAGAAATATAAATAAAGTCATGTTAGTGTCTGTAGCATCAAAAGGTGAATAAGTTGGTTGAAGTAAATGAAGGTCTTTATTAAAGGACTCATGAAAATGTTAGGGGTTAAACCTTGATAATTAATGTTAAGAAAATCCATGATATTTTCATAAGAAATACTATAAACAGAAATTTTGAGGCTATAAATGAATTCATGACATATCAAAGTAAAAACTTTTCTGAGGATAGCTATGAATGTCAATTTTGACTTAAGAGAGAGCTGTAATGATAGCCATACACAGTAGAGAAACTTATCTCATTCAGACTCAATTATATTGTAGCACGGAAGTGTTAAGGAAGAAGACACATAGTAGATCTTAGTAAACAATAGCCATCTGACTAGGAGTTTGGAAGTTTATGAGATAATTTGTAGGCACAGACCTAGTACATATGTGCATTCAACATTTTATTACAATAAGAGAATTTTATATGTGACAGGTTTTTGTGCTCACTCTCAAGACAGGTTTATCTAATATCTATGTCAATTTGGAAACAATTAGTTCCTGAAAACAGGTGAGTATTTCTGACTTTACATTTCAGTCAACAGAAATAAGCCACCTAAGTTAATTCATATGCTGATATTTAAATTTACATTTTTGTATCTGTGAGGGACAGGAGGATGTAGTGATATTATGTGAGTTAACAGAGATGTAAGAGCCATTTTCTGGTAGAAACATACTCCAAAATATACTGTTTTGTAGGGAAGAACAAGATGTTAAAGCATAATTATTGATGGACAGACCCTCACATATATTTTATCTTCCTGCTGGGAGAAGTTGTTTCTCTTTCATACAGTACTTCCTCCCACAAAACTCTGCAGACATTGCACTACGGATCTAGTCTACTGCATTGCCAGTGTCTGCTACATATCCATCTCTCCCCAATATTTTATGTTCTGAAGATACTGATGAGAGCCTTGTGCCAAGAGATCTCTCACAGCCACTGTTCTGTAAGGCAGAAAGGATGTTCATGTTAAAGTTGTTGCTTGAAAATTCTCATGTTTTATTTTAATGTAAAGTAAGAATGTCCCCAGATGTTTATTTATTAAGGGAATGGCATCATTTTCTAATACATGTATTTGAATTAACATAAATATTTTTGTTTGAGCTTATGCAGATGACTGCAATGAAAGTGGAGGTCTGAAGAGAATACTAGAGTCTGTGGAATTGAATTTAAGATGGGTGTAAGTAACTTCAGGTGGATGCTGGAAACCAAATGGTCCTCTACAAGAGTAGTATATCCCCTCCTCCCAAATATTCCATTTTAACCTGAAAACATACTTAAAGTTGTTTCGTTTCTAAAGACAAAATATATAGCTTCTGGAAAAATGATTATTATTTTTTGCTTGTCATCCTAACTTCTATGGAAGATAAAAATTCCACCAGAAAAAAAGTGTGTTTATATTTTTTTAACAGGCAGTGGTACAGATTAAAATAAAATCACACCAGAAACAATGAAATGTGAGAATAAAATGTTAGAGGGTTTATATTGGATAGGTGATAGGACCTAATAATTACAACACCAAAAAGCAAAAACAAGAGGAACCTGGAGAGAAATCAGTTCTTCATATCAGCTCTCAAAGAAGCCTTCAATCAAAAAAGAGGACTCTGAATATCTTTGCTATTTGGATCTTGACAATTTATAAAGAAATACCAGTAGACCAAAGAGAGAGGGAGAGGGAAGGGAAGGACAATAAATGATTCAAAAGTGCCATAAAATGCTAATATTTTTAGGAAACTGGGAATGCCAAAAACTTGAAAGAACACCTAGATAACAAGTGGTTTTAAGATTATTAATTTGATTATTGTAATGAAAGACATATAACTTATATTCAAAAACAGGTTTAACCAGTTACTGGCACTCCCTACTATTGAGGAATTCTAATTGTCTCCAGCTCAGAGGTTGAAGAACTCTATGAAGGCTACAGCAATGCCCAATCCTCCTAATTTTATTAGCTTTCTAACCAAAAGGAGAGTAACTTTGCTGGCACTACATACTCGATCATGAAAGAAGATGACTGAACCTCATCTGGGATTACCTAAGCATAAGAACAGATTATAAATAATTACTATTTGCCTCATGTATATACTTATTGTTTGCATAGTAGACGTACTTAACATCTCTAGTGTGTGTGTGTGTGCGCGCTGCGCGTGTGCACACACACACACATGAACATTGCAAGGATCAAACCCAGGGACTTGTGCATTCTAGAAGTGTGTTGGTAAGTATCATCACCATCTCAATTCAAGCGAACTTTTAAAATTGTAAATATAGTTATAATTTTCTCAAACAGTATCTATGAAATTTCCATACAGACATCAACAAAATGAAGCCATGCTAATTTGAATATAATATCAGTTGTCTATGAGGACCACATTGAAATGGAATAAAGAAAATAAAAAGAGCTCTTGCGACAGAAAATTTAAGAAATCAATCCATAGACATAAAAATTCCAATACAAATATAATCCAAATACCGTGAGTAATTTTAATTTTTGAACACATTAAAAAGAAAAAAAGTATTTTAAATTAATATCAATATTTCTACTTAAAAATCTATAACAAAAATACAACTTAAGTGACATTGAATCAAAATGTATTATATTTGCATCCAGCCCTATCTTCGATATCTACTTTGTGTGATAAATGTATGCCTGTTTCATTCATGTGTACCATGACCTTAACCTCTGTTTAATATTAACTTGTGCTTAGGGCTACAAGGTGATTCAACATAGTTTTAAAAAGAGTGTCAACCGCTCTAAACTGTCAATGAGTACTTTGAGACTTACTCCACACTCTGGCCTTTTATAATTTTGAAGAGTTGTCTGATAGCTTCCTGGCCTTCATAGTTGCCTAAACTGCTCTGAGAGGATATTAAACCTTACCCATACCTCATAGTTATCTTGAAGAAGGGATGGGGGCAGCATAGCAGCCAGGAACAACAACAATGCGAATGTCATGTCTAGAAAACAAAGAAGAGAAAAAGACGGACTTTATTATGTTTAGTACATGGGGGTCTAAGTAATGCAGAATATATGGAGAAAGTAATGGGCCCCAAACCCCAGATTTACTATCACTATAGCAAGGAGGACCTACTATTTATATCATCCAAATGATAATAAAATCAGCTCAAGAGGCCTGCTGCCCCCCCCATGTAATAAGGAACAAATCAAAGAGCCTAAGTGATACCCCCACCTCAAGCATGCACCTATGATCGCTCTGAGTAATCAGCTTCTCCTCCCTCTGTCACACTCTAATTCATGTAGGTCCTCTCATGGGATTCTAGGAATTTAGGAATTCTTCCTCTATTTTTTCAAGAGTAGCAAAAGCTCCCGTCTATCACCATGACAGGGCACTACTATGACATGATTAACCCTTGTTGGATATTTTAAGATATGCCTACTCCATTATATGGTGTTTGTTTGTTATTCATTCATTCAGAGGTTTTTTTGTTTGTTTTCTTTTTTGAGAAAAGATGTCACCATCTGGCCCAGTGTAGCTTCAAACTAACAAGTTTGCCTGAGAGACTCCAGTGCTGAGACATATCTGTACATTACCAAACACAACTCTATCTTTTTTTTTAACTAAATGGCCTTAGTGTCTTAATACATTTTACATTTGTTATCAAAGTCTGATCAATAATGCCAAGACTGAACCTGGAAAGCTAAACTCTCATTATCATATTTCATATATTATAGTAAATGAATGATAAATTAATGCCATGTTAAAAAATAGGAAAAACAATTTAAATAATTTGGAATACATTATCTTATTTAAGGTACTAAGTAGCACACACACACACACAAACCTATGAACACCTGATTTTCAACAAAGGAACTAAAAGTATAAATGGAAGAAAGAAAGCATCTTCAACAAATGGTGCTGGCATAACTGGATGTCAACCTGCAGAAGAATGAAAATAGATCCATATCTATCACCATGCACAAAACTCAAGTCCAAATGGATTAAAGACCTCAATATTAATCTGAACATGCTGAACCTGATAGAAGAGAAAGTAGGAAGTACTCTACAACATGTGGGCACAGGAGACCATTTCCTACGTATAAGCCCAGTAGCACAGACAATAAGGGCAACATTGAATAAATGGGACCTCCTAAAACTGAGAAGCTGTAAAGCAAAGGACTCTGTCATTAAGACAAAAAGGCAACCTACTGACTGGGAGAAGATCTTCACCAACCCGGCAACCAACAAAGGTCTGATCTCCAAAATATATAAAAAACTCAAGAAACTAGACTTTAAGATGCTAATTAACCCAATTAAAAAATGGGACACTGAACTGAACAAAGAATTCTCAACAGAAGAAGTTCAAATGGCCAAAAGACACTTAAGGTCATGCTCATCCTCCTTAGTGATCAGGGAAATGCAAATCAAAACAACTTTGACATATTATCGTACACGTGTCAGAATGGCTAGAACCAAAAACACCAAAGATAGCCTTTGCTGGAGAGGATGTGGAGTAAGGGGTACACTCATCCATTGCTGGTGGAAATGCAAACTTATGCAACCACTTTGGAAATCAGTGTGGCTGTTTCTCAGGAAATCAGGATCAACCTACCCCAGGATCCAGCAATACCACTCTTGGGAATATACCCAAGAGATGTTGTATCATACCACAAAAGCATTTGTTCAACTATGTTCATAGCAGCATTATTTGTTAATAGCCAGAACCTGGAAACAACCTAGATGCCCCTCAACGGAAGAATGGGTAAAGAAAGTGTGGAATATGTTCACATTAGAGTACTACCCAGTGGTAAAAAATGATATCTTGAATTTTTCATGCAAATGGATGGAAATAGAAAACACTATACTGAGTGAGGTAACCCAGATCCAAAAAAGATGAATATGGTATGTACTCTCTCATAAGTGGATTCTAGCCATAAATAAAGGACATTGAGCCTATATTATGAGATTCTAGAGAAACTAAAGAAGAAGGTGAACCCAATGAAAGACCTATAGTTAGCCTCCTGATATTGGAAGGAGACAATATTGCCAGGCAAAAATGGGAAACTTGGGGGTGGGGATGGTGTGGGGTAACGGGAAATGGGAGAAAAAAGGGAGAAGGGGTGGATGGGGACAGCTTGGGGGGATGGGATGATTGGGATGGTGGCAGGGTGGATATAAGAGTAGGTAATTATATATCTTAATTAAGGGAGCCATTTTAGGGTCGGCGAGGGACTTGACACTAAAGGTGTTCCCAGGTTTCCACGGAGATGTCCCCAGATAGATCCTTGGGCAGCTGAGGAGAGGGAGCCTGAAATTGCCCTATCCTATAGCCATACTAATGAATATCTTGCATATCACCATAGAAACTTCATCTGGCGATGGATAAAGCTAGAGACAGAGACCCACATTGGAACACTGGACTGAGCTCCTAAGGTCCAAATGAGGAGCAGGAGGGAGAACATGAGCAAGAAGTTAGGACCGCGAGGGGTGTGCCCACCCACTGAGACAGTGGGACTGATCTAATGGAGCTCACCAAGGCCAGCTGAACTGGGACTGATGGAGCATGTGATCAAACCGGACTTTCTGAATGTGGCTGACAATGAGTGCTGACTGAGAAGCCAAGGACAGTGGCACTGGGTTTTGATCCTACTGCATGTAATGACTTTGTGGGAGCCTAGCCTGTTTGGATGCTCACCTTCCTAGTTCTGGATGGAAGGGGGAGAACCTTGGACTTCCCACAGGGCAGGGAACCCTGGCTGCTCTTTGGACTGGAGAGGGAGGGGAAGGGGGATGGGCGAAGCGGGAGGAAAATGGGAGGAGGGGAGGAGTTGGAAATTTTTAATTAAATAATAAAAATAAATAAACCAGCTCACCTCAAGGAATTGCCACAGTACACTCTATAATCAATAGATCTCAGGATTGAAACTTATCATAGCCTTGACTGCTTTTGATACAACATCAGGAGTTTTGCCAGATTGGAAGGCACTGGAGGTTCAGATGTCAACTAGCTGAGTACATCGTTTAAGCATGTGGGGAAATGCTACATAAATGCAAATGCATTTGGGGATTACAATCATCTTCAGGGTCATATAATTCCACTTTTATTGACATTAAGTAGTATGATAATATCTTAATATTCTCCAGAAACATTTCTTGTCTGCACCAAACACAAATATCTATCAGCGAAACTGCTTTGTCATATAAGATATACACATATTTTATACATGTAAAAAACCTACAAACTACTTGAGTCCATTTACCAATGATCAGAAAAATGAAATGTTTTATTTTTTGCTTGTCTTGAATGTATTTATGAACCAGTTATATATTCTTCTGATGATCACCAATGACACATTTATTTCAAGTTCAGTGCTATAAGGTTGATTTTGCCAATGTAAATTTATGAGGCAGGCTACCTTCTCATCTAAGATCTAATATTTGCATCAGTACACAGAAAATTCACTGCACTCATAAATCATAGTTCTAGTAAAGATACCTCTAACACAACTACCTTGAAATGCCATAGGCATTATTTATGATTGTAGAATAAAAAATTTCATTCCCACATCTTTGTTAAAAATCTATTCCAGGAGCCGGGCGGTGGTGGCACACGCCTTTAATCCCAGCACTCGGGAGGCAGAGGCAGGCAGATCTCTGGGAGTTCGAGGTCTACAAGAGCTAGTTCCGGGACGGGCACCAAAGCTACAGAGAAACTCTGTCTAGAAAACACAACAACAAGAAAATAATCTATTCCAGGATAACAAATAAGGTACTTAAATCATGTATACTTAGCTTTACAAGATTAAATAAAAACAAGTGTTCTTAATAAAATTATCAGTATGGTTCAACAACAATCCAGATGCAAATTATTAACTATGAAACTTTGCTGGTGATGAGTTATAAAGGCGTTGGCATCAAGAGATTCAACTAAAATAAAGGAGTGTTACTTACTGCTGGTGTCTGAGCAGAATGAGGTCCTGCTGGAAGAAAAAACTGATGACAGACAAGAGTGGGGATTGTCTATTTGTACTCTACCTATTTCCTGTTTTGGCACAATGTGGTTGGACAAGGACACCTTGGTTAACAAGGTATGACACAGGATCTGTCATGCTAGATTTTATAGTTGAAATTTTGACATCATACGGTGACTCTGCATATGGTTATTAGATACAAATTAATAGAGAATTTTACTAGGTCTTTGGTGCTCATCTAGTGTTATAAAGTATCTATATATTTGTTAATAGATGCTTTAAAAGCTCTTAACCAAATCATTTTCATCTTATCAGAGCTGTATTTCTCTTAAGGGGGCTGCAGAGGTGACTGAGTGGTTAAGAGTAACTTATGATCTTACAGAGAATAATGAGTTCTCTTTCTTCCACCCATCTCAGGTGTCTCACTACTGCTTGTAACTCCAGCTAAGAGGACTTGACAGCTTCTGGTCTTCCTGAACATCTCATGATCCCTAGAGAATTCAAGATTTCTTCACAGAAATCCAAAGCATCCATAACTAATTGCTGGGTAGTATTGCTTTGAAAAACAATTGTGTCTTTTTCCTTTGCAAATTCAATGTGATAGTGCCTTTCACAGTATATGGGCGAAGAACCCCAGAGCCCTTTGATATTTTTAAGGTCCCCAGTGTTAGCTTTATTTTCTGATTAAATGAAGTTGAACACAATATTGAGCAATATATCAATTTGGTATCATTTGAGTGTGTAGATTCACACAGTGTTTTATTGTCTTTAAGAATGTTCCCACATAATAAAATTAAAGCAGGACAGACTAATGACAGAAAATTTCTTAAGCAATGATGTTAAGAATCTTTTTTGATAAACAAGTGAAAATAAATTAGCCACAAGTAGTACATACATAGCACTTAGACGCAGCTCTGCGGTTCTTTGTCAATATACTTTTTCCTCATTTCTCACAATTTTGTTACCCTTTATTCACTAACATATATTATAGCAAATGTGTATTCTTCATGACTCATGTTTCCTAATTGTATACCCCAGAGAATCTACAGTTTGCTTTTTGGTTGGAAAGTTAAATTGGTAAACTGATTCTTTGACTGTACTGCATTTATTTTCATTAGTATGCTAATAAAACTGGTAACTCAGTACATGTGATTTGCTGAGGAGGCATAATTCAGCAAAAAGCTCTATGGAAGGGAATGAATCTGGACAGGGGATGTCCAAAATCTTGAGAGTGATATGTATTTAGGTGAAATCTAGTTTCTTTTAACCAAAATGATTAATGTTCTAGACAATCCCTTCAAAAATACATTCTAGATTTACAGATCTATTGAATAATGTATGATAACTCAATTCATGTATACAATATGAATGATAAAATCAAGGTATTTAACTATGACTTTATGATTTCATGTCTTCATCTTGTAGTTTGCATCTCATAGTTATTTGTAATATATCTATCAACTCATCATGGTGACCCCTTTAATCACATAAGACATCAGAGATTCTTATTTTTTCTGTGCTTTGAGACATGTTCTCTTATACCTCTCTCTCTTTTATCATAGACAATTGCCTTTGAGAGTTGCTCTAAATTCAAAGTAGGAAGTACTCTACAACATATGGGCAAAGGAGACTGCTACCAATGTATATCCCCAGCAGCACAGACAATAAGGGCAACATAGAATAAATGAGACCTCCTGAAACTGAGAGACTTTTGTAAAGCAAAGGAAACTGTCACTAAGACAAAAAGGCAACCAACTGACTGGGAGAAGATCTTCATCAACCCCGCAACCAACAAAGGTCTGATCTCCAAAATATATAAAGAACTCAAGAAACTAGACTTTAAAATGCTAATAAACCCAATTAAAAAATGGGGCACTGAACTGAACAGAGAATTCTCAACAGAAGAAGTTCAAATGGCCAAAAGACACTTAAGGTCATGTTAACCTCCTTAGCGATCAGGGAAATGCAAATCAAAACAACTTTGAGATATCATCTTACACCTGTCAGAATGGTTAGAATCAAAAACACCAATGATACCCTTTGCTGGAGAGGTTGTGTAGTAAGGGGTACACTCATCCATTGCTGGTGGGAATGCAAACTTGTGCAACCACTTGGAAAGCAGTGTGGCAGTTTCTCAGGAAATTCGGGATCAAACTACACCAGGATCCAGCAATACCACTCTTGGGAATATACCCAAAGGATGTCCTATCAAATTACAAAAGCATTTGTTCAACTATGTTCATGGCAGCATTATTTGTAATAGCCAGAACCTGGAAACAACCTAGATGCCCCTCAATGGAAGAATGGATAAAGAAAGTGTTGAATATATACATATTAGAGTACTACTCAGCGGTGAAAAACAATGACATCTTGAATTTTGCATGCAAATGGATGGAAATAGAAAACACTAACCCAGACCCAAAATGAGGTATATGGTATGTACTCACTCATAAGTGAATTCTAGCCATAAATAAAGGACATTAAGCTTATAATTTGTGATCTTAGAGAAGCTAAATAAGAAGGTGAACCCAATGAAAATCATATAGTTATCCTCCTGGATATTGGAAGTAGACAAGATTGCTGAACAAAAATTGGGAACTTGGGGGTGGGGTGGGATGGGGGTAATGGGAAATGTGAGAAGAGGAGGATGGGGAGAGCTTGGGGTAATAGGATGTTTGGGATGAAGGAAGGGTGGATATGGGAGCAAGGAAGTATATATCTTAATTAAGGGAGCCATTTTAGCGTTGGCAAGACACTTGACTCTAGAGGGGTTCCCAGGTGTTCAGGGAGATGTCCCCAGCTAGTTCCTTGGGCAGCTGAGGATAGGGAGCCTGAAATGGCCCTATTCTATAGCCATTCTGATGAATATCTTGCATATCACCATAGAAACTTCATCTGGCGATGGATGGAGATAGGGACAGAGACCCACATTGGAGCAGTGGGCTGAGCTCCCAAGGTCCAAATGAGGAGCAGAAGGAGGGAGAACATGAGCAAGGAAGTCAGGACCGCGAGGGGTGCACCCACCCACTGAGACAATGGGGCTGATCTGTTGGGAACTCACCAAGGTAATCTGGACTGGTACTGAAAAAGAATGGGATAAATCCGGACCCTCTGAATGTGGCTGACAATGAGTGTTGACTGAGAAGCCAAGGAAAATGGCACTGGGTTTTTATCCTACTGCATGTCCTTGCTTTGTGGGAGCCTAGCCTGTTTGAATGCTCACCTTCCTAGACCTGAATGGAGGGAGGAGGAACTTGGACTTTCCACAGGGCAGGGAACCCTGACTGCTCTTTGGACCGGAGAGGGAGGAGAAGAGGAGTGGGGGGAGGGGTAGGGAAATATGAGGCGGGGGGGGTGAGGCAGAAATTTTTAATAAAAAAAATAAATAAAGGGCTGGAGAGATGGCTCAGAGGTTAAGAGCATTGCCTGCCTTCCAAAGGTCCTGAGTTCAATTCCCAGCAACCACATGGTGGCTCACAACCATCTGTAATGAGGTCTGGTGCCCTCTTCTGGCCTTCAGGCATAACAGAAAGAATATTGTCTACATAATAAATAAATAAATATTTAAAATAAATAAAAAAATAAATTAAAAAAATGGAAAATATGTAAAAGTTCTTCTATGCCTGAATAATAGGTTAAGTGCTCTTTTCTTTAAAAAAAATAAAAGATGTTATCTGTATAAATAGAACATTTTCACATATGAAAAATTGAAGATCAGGTGAGATAAAAAAGTGATTAGATTTGGAGCCTTAATAAAGTTAATTAATAAAACTTCTATGTTTTTTACCTTCGCTGGAAAAGGTGTGGATTTATTTCTATTAGAAATACTACCGTTATCAGTCTTATTTATAAATTTAATTTTATTTTCATTAATCAATTCCAGTTTCTCCTCCCTACCCTTCCCCCTCACTTCCTATTTTCCAACCACCCCATTGACTCCTCAGAGGTGTTAAGTCCTCCTTTGGGTAGTCAACAATGTCTGGCATATGAAGTTGAGGTAGGACCAAGTCCCTCTCCCTGTATAAACCTTCTTAGGAAATATACATATAAAGATAGCTATTTTCATGGCAAGGTAGTTTTGTGACATATTTCTTTTTGATTATCTGTTTGGTTAGTTGAGTTTTTTGTTTGCTTGTTTGTTTTCAGAACATGATTCTTTCTATAGCTAAGAGCATATGCTTGTGTGTGTGTGTGTGTGTGTGTGTGTGTGTGTGTGTGTGTGTATAAATATAAACTCTCCTTTGTTGAATGTTTCAGAGATTCAATCATGAACCCCAATTCTTCTCACATCCTGGTCACACCATATCCTCCCCTGACCCCTGCCACTTGCCCCCACATTAGGAAACAAATCAATATAAGCAAGCAAACAAAAGCAAAACCAAAACCAAACACCAAAAAAAAAAGCACAACAACAGAAAAATCTCTTTGCTTCTTTTTTCCTGCTTCTTCAACTCCTTTTCATTCATTCTGATGGCAAGGGAGGCTTCAATGTGTCATAGAGTAAACCTCTTTGTCCCATCAGTTTCACTGGCAAATGATCATTACAATGAGTCACCAGTCTGGTTCAAAGTTTCTGGTTTATGGTACACCATCATTACTGAATCCTCACCAGATCTCTGGTATATCCTGTGACTGCCACAAGTCTTAGAGATCTTGCAGGTATTATTTCACAGGACCAGTCCCTTCACCAGCTCCATCAGGTCCTAGATGGGGACGTGCTAAGTAAGTTAAACCACCAAGATCTCACTGTAGGACTGGATAGTAGCCAAATTGATCAGTCCAGGCCCTGGGCCACCTGCCTAGGACAAGTGGGTAGAGTCAGCTCCCCTACATGCATGCCCTCAGGGTTGGTACACCCTGGCCTGTGGTGATAGCATCAAGCCATCTCTAAGCTTTCAGGGGACAGCTTTCTTGGTCAGGGAGAAATAAAACCAGTTTTCACAGGGCCAGTAAAGGGCAGGCCGGCTCAGTATAGCCTTCTGATTTCACCTTGCATGGTTCCTAGGGCCTCCTGAGGTGACACAGGACACAGGTATCAACACAGATCCCAGCCTTAGCTAGATCACAGACCCAGTGATGGTCCTAGGCAGCAGATTGGTCCGAATCAACGTCCTGACTCTGGGTATAGGGACTGGCCTCTCAGGTGGGAAGGGCTGCAGTCCTAACCTTGGGACTCTGTGACTTTTAGTGGCAATTCAGGACCAGGACTTCAGCACACTCCCCACTCTCAGTAGAACCATGGACCTGGACATGATCCTCTACAGTGACTGGGACTAGGAGTCGTTTTTTAAATGATAAATCAATCAAATGAAAGAAACATGCTGCTACTTACAAAACTAATCAACTTACCTTTATGTTAAATTAATAACATCGTATGTTTAGCCTCATTCTCATTGGTCACTAATTTTATTTCATAAACATACATATTCAGGAAATTATTCATAGACATTTAGAGTTGCTTTGGTATAATTAGAGTAACTTATTCTTTTGTAAATATAAAAATATACCTATGTTAATTCTCTATGTTTTAGAATGTTTTAAAACTTGAGTACTGAATTAATGGAAATTGTGGATGCTTGGGAATTAGGACTATCTCAAGGATGTCATAGAGGTAAAGACCTTACTTCTCACAAATAAATAAAACAAACTTAAGCATATTACGATAACATTGACATTTTTTGAGAACTTCCACTAATTTTAATACCCATGTAAGAGTTATTGAAATTTGTTGTATCGCCGATGGTTAGATGCAAGGAAATTAATTCTACCCACTGCATTACCCTAAATATGTAAGATAATTCCATTTACATAGGTAAGCAATTAGCAAAGATTAACTCTTCATTGTTGTGGAAAAGTATGAGGAAGGAAGACATATATGCTGTATGACTGGATCAGGAAACATATGTGTTGGTAATCCTGTGAGGATGTAAAAGATGGGGAGCATAATTTATAAATGATAATGCATTTTCCCATGGCTAAATAAACAGTATGGTACTTATATATACACACACACACAAAATCACCTAAAGATCAGAAATTAATGAATCATTTCTGAATCATCTTAGTCATTGTTCTCATATGATAGATGGCAGTATTCTCAATACAAATGATAATAATGGAACAACAAACTTTAGCATTGTATGTATTAATTAATTCTCACTAAAGCGTGCCTTAAATTGTTACAATCTCCAATTATCTTAAAAGAACTCTTCTGTCCTTAGCAATGAGAATGCCTTGAAGCCTTGAGCCTTGGTTACATGATAAGAGCTCTTCATTGTAGTGATGTACAAACAAACTAAAAGAGAAAAATCACATCATACTTTTATTGGATGCTGGAAAAGCCTTTGACAAAACCCAATATCTCTTCATAATACAATTCTTAGAAATATCAGGGATAATAAGAACATACCTAAACTTAATAAAAGCAATATACAGGAAGCCAATCACAATCATCCAGATAAATGGAAACTTAAAATAATTCCACTAAAATCAGGAACAAGAGAAGGCTATCCACTCTCTTCATATCTAATCAATATAGTAATTGAAGTTTTAGCTAGAGCACTAAGACATGAAAGTAAATCAAGGGGATACAAATTGGAAAGGAAGATGTCAAAATGTCATTATATGCAGATGATTTGATAGAATACATAAGCAACCCCAAAAGTTCTATTAAAGAACTCTTACAACTGATAAACACCTTCAGGGAAGGGGCTGAATAGGATACAAATTAAACTTGAAGCAATGTTCCAGGAACCACTAAATCCCTGTCTTTCCATGCCTAGCAGAAAACTTGAGTTTGTCACAGTGGGCAGTTTGTTCTTCGCTGGGCTTGGTTCCAAGTCACGCAAAACTGCAGTATTATAAAAGATATAAATCCCTGCTGAGTTCTCAATAATCTTGTGCTGGTATCTTCCTGTTCTCCTGAAGGTCAACCAATGACTGCTTGGCATTCAATTTTACTACCTTCTACAGCTTCTTCCTACAATTGTTATCTTTCATTAAACAAAGATTCACGCAATAAACATTTGACAGATTTACCTGACTCTCGTACCTGGTTGACCTGTGACTGTTTCCTTAATAACTCACAAATGTCTAACGGTCACCTATGACTCATGTGAAGCCAATCCTCGTAGCTGTGAAACTATTGTTTAATCATCATCCAAGAAGAAATCCCCTTGGTCTTTAACACAAAGCTTATAGATTAACTGTAGTTGTTTACTTTCAAATTTTAACATTAAAACTTTGTATGAAATACTTGTAGTCATGGTGAGGAAAAAAATGTATCACTCACCTGATTCTCAATTTTTCTTTGAATTTTTTTATTTATTCCAATGTTCATAAAAATGAAAGTAACCCATGGATTGCAATTGTAGTTATAACTGTCTCCCTATATTAGATGTCAGATTGTGATTACAGATTTTGGCATGTTAATTTTTCATGTGAAGTCAAATAATGTTATACACTCAAGTGATCTGTTTTCCAGTTTCTCTTATGATGAAAGGGAATTCTTTTGATTATAGGACCTTCTGTGATGTAATGGCTGCTTCCCTACCTAAACTCACAATCTTGTATTCAGCTAGGTGCTTAATACGCCTTAGCTATTTTGCCACATGCTTCTATGGTTTACAGAATGTTTCTCATCAGTCTACGGAATCTCTTGAAAAGTAATACTCCTATATAGAATGCTCTTAAAATAAGTTCTAACTCAGTTTTCAAATCTTACACTGATCCTTTTTATTTTATGCCTCAACCTGACTTTCAGTTTTTATTTTGTTTTTTTGTTATTTATTTATTTATTGCACATTTATTCCTCAGAAATGTTCCTTCCACTAATATCTCCTTATATTGCCCAGGCAAATCACAGTCCTAGTTCCTAGAGAAGCTACTTCAATCATACCACTTCACAAATGGTTGAAAACCATCTTGGCACAAGTTGTTTATTTTATGGTATCCAGGAAAAGGGGAACATGCAAATACTGCACTGGCTTCTTTTTTCTCTATATTTTATTTTCGACTATAAATGATACTGTCTGCAATTAGTTTAACCCTTTGTGTGTCTCTAGACACATTCTTATAGTACTTCACAGTTCTACAGTTTATTAATTTCCTAGATGAAAACTCAATCAAATTGAAAGTTAAGAGTAACACTCAGAGTTCTTTGTATCAGTGCAAATGGTGGATGAGTCTGACGTTAAACATTTTGCATGTGTGGAAGTGGAGTAATGCTCCAGCACTGGGAATATAGGTACAAATGAAAAGACCATGCTAGAAATAGACGCCATTTGTACTGTCCACATTTCCTGAATACCTAATGGCTTGCAAACTAAATTTTCATATGTTGTATACTTGAATTTTCCACATTTCCAAGAGAAACTTGTGACTATATTCAGTGTCGAGGCTTATAATATTTATCAATCTCATATGGGAAAAATTAGAAATAATTATATTATTTCAAAATTGGATGATTTATTCTCCTTCTGATACTTTGCAAAAAAAATTGTAAAACTTAGATTACTCTGTGTAGCAGGGGCCAAATTCAATGGGGAAGGGAGTGAGAAGGCATGGAATCAATGACATAGACTCTAGGAGCCAGGTGAGAAGCAAAAGCTGCCTTGCATATTGAGACTATGGGCAAGATTTTATTCCTACTCCTGGGACAGAGGAGCAGTGCCAATCTGGAATGCTGTGTTGTCTCTTGATGTGGGAGTGATTTCTTTCTAATCTGTTGCTTTCATTGGTTAATTAATAAAGAAACTGCCTAGGCCCATTTGATAGGCAAACCCTTAGGTGGGTGGAGTAAACAGAACAGAATGCTGGGAGAAAGAAGCTGAGTCAGGGAGCCGCCATGATTCTCCCACTCCAGACAGACGCAGGTTAAGATCTTCCCTGGTAAGCGACCTTGTGGGCCACACAGATTATTAGAAATGGGTTAGATCAATATGTGAGGGCTAGTCAATAAGAGGCTAGAACTAATGGGCTAAGCAGTGTTTAAATGAATACAGTTTCCATGTAATTATTTCAGGTATAAAGCTAGCTGTGCAGGCTGCTGGTTGCCAGGAACATAGCCCGCCACTCATATTACAACAATCTCTCTCTCTTGGTCGCCCAGGTCATGATGAGGTCAGCAGTCTCCAGGCCTCACTGCACTCACTGCAGACTTCTAGTAGGCTCATAGGGACATTACTAATGTGCATGCTCCACTGGCTTTGAGGGGTTATTCCCAGTCAGTCAGCCAGTTTTAGCTAGCTGTTGGCCTCCTTCTACAATACTTCATGTGTGGAGTATGTCTTATAGATACAGTGTCCCTTTTTTTTTTTTTTTTTGGATTTTTCGAGACAGGGTTTCTCCATAGCTTTTTGGTTCCTGTCCTGGAACTAGCTCTTGTAGACCAGGCTGGCCTTGAATTCACAGAGATCCACCTGACTCTGCCTCCCGAGTGCTGGGATTAAAGGTGTGCACCACCACTGCCCGTCTCTGCAGTGTCCTTTTAATGCAAAAAAATCCTAATTAAATTTTATTTTGCTTGTATAGAACTATGAAAAACTTTTACATGTTCCTAGTTTGTATCACATCATTTGAACAGAATAGTTTTAGCCATAAAAAGATCTTACTTATTTATATATATGTTCCTCAAGGTAAAGAAAAAAAAAACTTCATACATGATTGTTAGAAAGTTTCAAAACCAGGCATAAACACGTGGGTTCATTGCTAGCATGATACATACTCCATTAATTATTCTGTTTTTTTCATGGTAAATGCTGTTTTGGTTAATTGGAATAAAGAAAGCTCACTGTTCAGAAATATCAAGCATGCATTTTTACTACAAAGTAAATTGTGTGATAAGTATTCCATGTATATAATGGTTCTGATTAGCATTTATTGCCCACAAATTTTCTTCCATAACTTTTTTTGGGGGGAAGAAAAGAGATTTTAATTTTTAGTTACTTAGAATTTACCCTTTAGAGAATATTTTTGTATGTGTTTTTATTATTATTATTATTATTAAAAATTTCCACCTCCTCCCATTTTCCTTCCCCAACTCCCCACTTCCCCTACCCCTCCCTCTCCAGCCCAAAGAGCAGTCAGAGTTCCCTGCCCTGTGGGAAGTCCAAGGTCTTCCCCCCTCCATTCAGGTCTAGGAAGGTGAGCATCCAAACAGGCAAGGCTCCCACATAGTCAGTACATGCAATAGGATCAAAACCCAGTGTCAATGTCCTTGACTTCTCATTCAGCACTCATTGTCAGCCACATTCAGGGAGTCCGGTTTGATTACATGCTCCATCATCCAGCTGGCCTTGGTGAGCTCCCACTAGATCAGCCCCACTGTCTCAGTGGGTGGGTGCACCCCTCACGGTCCTAACTTCCTTGCTCATGTTCTTCTCCTTCTGCTCCTCATTTGGACCTTAGGAGCTCAGTCCAGTGTTCCAATGTGGGTCTCTGTTTCTAGCTTCTTCCGTCGCCAGATGAAGTTTTTATGGTGATTTGTAAGATATTCATCCTCACACTTCTGATAAGAAAAGTCATAAAGTCCATGTAATCAAAACTGTGAGACACATTGAATGGCAAGGTAACTTTTTAGTAAAATGAAAAATAATATCAGACAAATTAAACAAACATTGGATAATACAGTTATAACGGGTAAAGCAAACCACTACCTACAGTGCTAGACAAGAAGGGTAGAAAAGAGGGCAAAACTCCTCTCCCTATGTCTTGTTATTAAAAACCAGCAAAGAAAGATACCCGGGAGAAGAGACAGTCAATGTAACAGAAAGTTGCTCGGGGCTGCTGTGCAACGTCATTCTATCAAATAGTCTAAATAACAAGTAGCAAAACCCAAGAGAAACACTACAATCAAACTCTTCTTCTGAGAACAGCAGCCAATAGTACAACCACACATGGAAACAAAACTCTAAAGACCCGCCCCATACCCAATAAAATAGAAACCCGTACAACCTCAGAAGTACAGGAGCCTGCAATAGGAGCTGACCAGACTGAAAGCAATTCGAGCTAGGGCTGCAGAGCATGAAAGGAAGTTCCATGGTAAGATGACAGTATGTACATGGTTAAGAATACATGGGCTAGTGAATATCAGAACCTCTGGCTTTGAAATTTACAGGGAAATGGAAGCACTGCCCAGCTGGTCAGATGAAAGTAATATAGACCAACATACAGTGTTGACGACTAGAAAAGTCAATTCTAAGGCAGCCCCTCATCTGTCCAGGATTAAGAAGACTGAGGCCCCATGCTGTCTAAATGTAATGTTAGGTCCTAAAGTAAGTGTCACAGGGAACAGAAGCATTCCTTACAATTCACTCTTTATGGGTTCACAAGGAAGCAGAATCAAGGCTGTCGCTTTGGAAGATCTGGGCACTGAGTGTGTGAAAACCCATGATGACCTGGAATTTTTTCAAGATCTTGGGCACTTATTGGTGTCTATGAGAGAAGACCACAGGAAAAGACATGACAGATTTCTGTGGGTTCATTTGACTAAAATTTTAGTCCTGAATTGCAATAAAATACAGGTGGTGAGTTTCAAAGGGTGCATTAAGACTTCTTAATGCATGGGAGGGCCGGAATGGAAGAAAGGGAAGGGGAAATGGTGTAAAATGTACTGAATCTTTGATGAAATGTATATTCATTGTGATTGAGCAAATTGCAGACTTTTTTAAGAAAATATTTTGAGGATTTTGAGAGTACAAAATGTATACAAAAATAAGACAGAAAACCTATAATTTACCATGAAATCTGTTTTATGAGTTTCAACAGAAAGATGAGTGCATCTAACACTATAAGCTGTCTTTAGCAGCATCTAAAAGATATAGGAATGGTAATTCATTGAGAAGGGACATTTTGTGCTTGAGTGGAGTGTGTTTAAAACAATGAAAACGGGGAACAACCCATCTAACAAAAGATGGATGGAGTGATCTTAAATAGAATAGATATACAATTGCTAGTTGTATTGTTATTCCATATTAAAGGAAAATAGTAAAAGTTGATATTAATATAAGTCAAAATTGGCATAACTTTCAATGGCTCATCAGAGATGACACTTCTGAGATGTTTGCGTATTTATAGCTATGTAAGCAAAACACTGGCACTATAATTCATGTCCAGCATAGAAGAAAACTATAAATAAGGAATCACATAATTAGCAATGGTACAAAATAAGCATAAAATTAGAAAATATTGAAACTTTATTTATTTTTTCACATTTTCCTTTGAGGACAAAAAAATAGAACTGTACAGAAAGAAACTAGGAATTCTTGAACCTTTGCAAGTATAAGGATCAGGGACATCAGTCAAGTCCTTCAGTTCATGTATTGTGTGTATTAGAGGCAAAGTGAGCAAGCTGAAACTACAGCAACCACACATGACAATAATCCCCGTATATTGTTAATGAATTTGTCAGCCATTTTTGCTTGGGCATAATTTCTATCAATGTGTTAGTCAGCTCTGTCCCACCCACTGCTTAATTAACCAGAACTTTTTTGTTGATTAGCTTCAGCCACGAGTCATGACTTCTTTCCCAGTGATGTTGTTTCTCATAACTCTGCCATTGTCATCTATTCTCCCCGAGGGAAGGGTAAGTTTAAAATGGGTAATTATTTCAGAACTACCAAAAAACTTTGTGATATGGTACACTGCTTGGAGAGGCCAGGAATCCAGAATGTCTGTTGGGCACCAAATTTCATTGGGATCTTGAATGAATTAAAAGTGCTTCATTGATAAAATAATAAGGATGTACTGCCTCTCACTGGCAGGTATAGCACCCACCAGTATCGTGGGAACTGAACATTTGAAAAGTGAAAAACACCATAAATACATGGTCCTTATCCAACATCAAAGATGCACATCAAGGGGCTTGAGATATTCATCAGTAGGTAAAGCACTAAAACTTGACTTTAGATATAAAGCTTATTTTTAATCGCAATACTCCCACTGTGAAATGCTAGGCACAAGTAGAAGAATCCTTGTCTCAAATTAAGTTGAATCTGAGGACCAACTGCCAAAATTATTCTTTACATTCTTTAACATGTGAAGATTTCTGCAATCTCACGAAGTAAGTAGCCCCTCCTTCCTCTATGTCATTCCGACAGTTACTTATTATTTGATGACATATTATTCATTAAAGATGAAGTCAGTAGAGATGCTATAGTTAATATATAATCTTAAAAAAATTGTAAAAATGTCTGCCTTCCTAATCATAACTCAGCTGATACTAGAAAACAGCTCTCATCAGAAGAATTTTATATACATAAGAAGAATGCTTGAGAGGTAAAAAATACTATTAATTTTTTCTCTAAGAAAACTAGTTTTGAAATAAATAATGACACTATTACTGTTCACATATGCTTGAAATATTTCATTTGCCTATAGGCCACCACATTGTGGTGAAAAACCATCTTTAGACATTGTTCAGACATTTCATGAATATTGTTCTATGCCGGCACTTAACCCTCACATACATCTATAAGATAATGAGTCAATTTGAACCATTGTTAATAGTTTATCAATTGCATTTCCATCACTAAATTGAAAAAACTAAGAAACGGTCACTTCCCTAGAACAACTTATTCTTCCCAAATCAACCAGAAAATTTTGTGTGTGTATCTGTGTGTCTATGTATGTGTGTCTATGTATGTGTCTGTGTGTGTGTGTGTATCTGTATATGTGTCTTTGTGTATGTGTGTGTGTTAATATCTGAAAGCTGGCTGTTGAGTAGCCCTGGAGAATTTGTTCTAAATCTTTAAAATACTCCTGATAGAGTTTTGAATAAGAAGTCTGTTCTTGCATTGAGTCAAATTCTCTCCAACTACAGATGACAAGAAGTCAATGTTCCCTTTGTTATCTTGGATGAGTCGTGAGCTCATCAAAACTTCCCATCCTACTACATCTTACACAAATTCAAAAGGATAAGTCTTATATAAGCTAATATAAAGATGGTTGTAATAAGTTTTCTTTACCTCAGGTCCTGCCACAGAAACAATCCCTCACACCTGCTGAACACACAGGAAATGTAAAAACTCTTTTGGACAAGATTGACTGCCAAGATAAAGAAAATGATATAGAAGCCTTGAAGAGGATGTTTTGTGTGTCCCATCAAGATGAAACATCAATTGATGACATGATCGATGCTAACCAAAACAATTCATATCTGTCTACAGTTTTGACTGCTGTGAGAAAATTGTGCACTAACAAGCATCAAGAGGACCCAGTAAACTCCCATAACATGGCCAATAAGGCTGCAGGCACCAGAGTTGATCAAAAACAGGAAAATTTTAGTAGTGAAGTCATCTTAGCGTTGGACAACTTTTTGGGAACAGTGGCAAATGTGTTAGCTTCCCATTAAATTTAATCAGGAGCCTCCTGATATCCTACCTTCAGTGCCTCTTATTAGGCTCTTTCAAGTACCGAATTACATTTAATTAACCTCCAAAACACAAGAAGAGTGGAACCTCTAAATAAACACAATAAACTTAGTAAATCAATCTCTCCTCCTTCTAGCAAAATGCTAAAATGTCCACAGGCAACAAAGAAACTGTTCTGAACAAACTATTGAAGAAGCAGGCAGTTAGTACTTAGCATCACTTCAGAACTAATGGCCCAACCTTTCTTTCATTAAATGTGTATGTTATTTCTTAGCTGGATTGCCAGTAAAATGATCATAGGCCACTCATAGGTTCACGGTAGTCTAATCAAATGTGAATGGAAATGCTATAAACTTTAGAACTTGAACCTTTGAGGTTATAAATTATTAACTCTCTTGGTTTTTCCCATAATAAATTCTTTTTTGATAATTTCAAACAAGTATCTGGTAGATTTTGATCACACTCATTCACAGACTCTCTTATTTTCGTTCATTGTCCATGAACCATAAAATCTCTTCAAATAACTCACTCTCCTGCTTCATGTCTTTTTGTTTAGTTGTTAGTGACCCCCTGGAACTGACCTGGGCTGCACATATGGCCATGACTAAAATGACCCCTGGAGCAAAGGCAATCACCAACAGCTAAGGCACTGAAGATAGTGACTCCCCCACCTTCAACAGCTCTTAACTGCCAATGCCTTCCTATAGAGGGCCCCAGTCTTAGAGATCCTCCCTCAACTCTGAGTGAATGTTGCCAAGCCCAGTCTTGTCCAGGCTTTGCTGAGGCATACCTATGTCCTTTTCTCCATATGGCAAAGAAAAGAAAGTCTAAGCTTGATGTTCATAATCATTCAAGTCTGTAAGTTTCTAGCAAACCTCAGATAAGGGGATGGTGAAATACTTGTTCTTGAAGACTGGCCTTTGTAAATAGAACATCCTTCACTATTGCAATAAAAATGGCTACTCCTGTACCACCAGCCTGGAGACCTGGTAGGGTTACTGCCCCCTAAATCTTCACTGTGCATTCTGAGCACATAAAGAAAAGCTCTGAAACTCTTGGGATCTTCATCACAAAATGTCTCCTTGACACTCTTAGAGCAGAAATTTCTCAAGGCAAATGAAGGATTCATAGTCTAGTACTTCTTTCTATGGAGATTTTGATGTGGAAAACTTGCTGTTTGACTTGTTTTTATCTTTATCTTGTACCCAATCTTTTCTTTTTGCCATGGTGTAATTTTTGGTTTTTTTTTTTTTTTTTTTTTTAGTTTTCTTGAGGTTTTTCTACATGGAAGGTCATAGTATCAACCACCAAGCTTTAGTATAAAGTAGAAGACAGTGGATTCTGATTTAATTGTATATTTAAATTGCAGCTTCTAATGCATTTGAATTCTGTTTTAAATTTATTTTCTTGTTTATAAATCCTAACTTAAGCTTGTCCTCCATGCCCTCTTTCCAGCAGCCTCCTACTTCCCCTCTCCCTGATACCTGCCCCATCTCTTCCACCTCCACTGTTTCTGTTCATGTACAGGCAAGTATTTTATTGATATCAGCCACTCAGGGTATAACAAGCTGCAGTAAGACAAGACACCCCCTCCTCCACCAAGGTTGGATGAGGCAATCCAGCAGCAGGAATGGGTTCTGAAATTATGCAGCAGAATCACAGACAACTCCTGCTCTTACTGCTAGGAGTCCTAAATGAGGACGAATTACTAAACTGTAACTTATAATTCAGAGTGCCTCAGTCACACTTAGATTTCCTGGTTGTTGGGTCAGTTTCTATCACCCCATATGGGCTCAGGCTCATTGGTTCTGGGTGTTTTGTACTACCCTTGAAACGACAGATCCTACAATCTTTCTTCCCCTTCTTTTAGAATTTCCCAAAATTCAACTAATATTTGGTTGTCTCTGAATATATTTCTATCAGTTGCTGGGTGAAGCTTCTCTGATGACAGTTGAGTTAAAGACCAATCTATGGGTATAACAAAATATCGTTAAGAGTCATTTCATTGATTGATTTTTTTTCTTCTATTCATGTTAGGTTGTATCCTAGGTCTCTGGGCTGTCCAGCTTCTGGGTCCTGGCCCTCAGTATGGACCTCCTTCTCACGCTAGGAAGTATTTTTCAAATTGTTCTATGTATTTATTCATTTATTTTTATTTAAAAAGAGTTTTATTTTACATATTAACCCAGCTTCCCCTCTCTCCCCTTGTCCTAGCCATCACATTCCTCCACACAACTCCCCCATCCACTCCTCAGAGAAGGTAAGGCCTCACTTGGAGGAGTCAACAAAGTCTGGCATATGAAGTTGAAGAAGGGACAAGCCCACTTGGTGTATCAAGGCTGAGGAAGGTATTTCACCATAGGGAATGGGCTCCAAAAAGCCAGTTCATGCACCCAGGATAAGTGCTGATCCCACTGCCAGGGCCCCACAAAGAGATCAAGCCACATAACTGTCAACCACATTCAGAGAGCTTAGTTTGGGCCCATGCAGGATCCCCAGCTGTCACTACAGAGTTCATAAGCTCTCACTAGCTCAGGTCACCTGTCTCTGTGGTTTTGCCAGTCATGACCTTGACCTCCCCTTGTTCATATGATTCAGCATTGCTCTCTTCAGTTAAGCTCCAGGAGTTCAACCCAGTGCTTGGCTGTGAATTACTGCATCTTCTTCCATCAGTTACTGGATGTAGGTTCTACAATGAAAATTAGGTTAGTCACTAATCTGATTATGGGGAAGACCAGTTCAGGCACCCTTTCCACAATTGCTAGGAGTATTAGCTGCAGTCATCCTTGTGGATTCCTGGGAATTTCCCTAGCACCTGGTTTTTCCTTAACCCCATAATGGCTCCCTCTATCAAGATATCGCTTTCGTTTCTCTTCCTCTCTGTCCCTCCTCCAACTTGGCCATTTTGAAGTCTCATGCTCCCATCCACCTTTCTATCCCCCTTTCTCCCCTTTCCAGTTTACCCAGGGCTTCTTAACTATTTCCTTTCCTGGGGCTCTCCATGTGTGCTCCTTTTAGCATCCTTCTTTTTTCACCTAGCTTCTCTGGACTTGTGGTTTGTATCCTTTTTCTTTACATCTAATATCCACTTATGAGAGTACATAACAGCTTGTCTTTCTGGGTCTGGATTACAGGATGTTTTTGTCTAGTTCCATCGATTTGTCTGCAAATTTCAGGATGTCATTGCTTTTTATCACTGAGTAGTACTTCATTATATAAATGTACCACATTTTTCTTTACCCATTCTTCAGTTGAGGGACATATAGGTTGTTTTCAGGTTGGGAAAATGTCTTTGTGGTAAAATTGTGCATCCTTGGAGTATATGCTCAGGAGTGGAATTTCTGGGAATTGAAGTAGATTGATTCCCAGTTTTCTCAGAAATTGCCATACTGATTTCCAAAGTGGCTGTGCAAGTTTGCATACGACCAGCAGAGGAAGAGTGCTCCCCTTACCTTACTGAACATCCTGTCCAACATAAGCTGTCATCAATGTTCGTGATCTTAGCATTCTGAGAGGTGAAAGATTGTTTCTCAGAGTCATTTTGATTTGCATTTTCCTGATCACTAAGGATGTTGAGTAAATCCTTCAAATATCTTTTGGTCATTTGAGATTCATCTGTTGAAAAGTCTCTGTTTAGACTGTACCCCTGGTTTTAAGTTTATGTTTGGTACTATGATGTCTAGTTTCTTGTGTTCTTTATATATTTTGGAGATCAATCCTCTCTCTGATATGGGGTAGGTGAAGATCTTTTGCCATTCTGTAGGCTGTTGTTTTGCATTCTTGACCATGACATTTGCCTTACAGATGCTTCTCAGTTTCAGGAGATCCCACTTATTAACTATTGCTCTCAGTGTCTGTGCTACTAGTGTTATACTGAGGAAGTTGTCTCCTGTGCCCATGCATTCAAGACTACTTTCTCTTCTGTCAGCTTCAGTGTAACTGGATTGATGTTGAGGTCTTTGATACACTTGAACTTGAGTTTTGTGCATGGGGATAGATATGGATTTATTGTCATTCCACATGTTGACACCCAATAATGCCAGCACCATTTGTTGAAGATGCTTACTTTTTCATTTTATAACTTTGACTTCTTTGTCAAAAATCAGGTGTTCATATGTGCGCAGATTAATATCAGAGTCTTCAATTTGATTCTATTGATACATATGTCTGTTTTGTGCTAATATTGAGTTTTTTTTATTACTACAGCTCTTTGGTTGAGTTTTGAAGTCAGAAATGGTGATGCCTCCTGAGCTTCGTTTATTGTACAGGATTGTTTAGGCTATTCTAGATTTTTGTTTTCCATCTTTAATTGAAAATAGTTCTTTCAAGGTCTAGAAAGAGTTGTTTTGGGATTTTGATGGAGATTGCACTGAATCTGTAGATTTTTTTATTTTTTTAATTTATTTATTTATTAAAGATTTCTGTCTCTTCCCCACCGCCGCCTCCCATTTCCCTCCCCCTCCCCCGATCAAGTCCTCCTCCCTCGTCAGCCCAAAGAGCAATCAGGGTTCCCTGCCCTGTGGGAAGTCCAAGGACCACCCACATCCATCCAGGTCTAGTAAGGTGAGCATCCAAACTGCCTAGGCTCCCACAAAGCCAATAGGTGCAGTAGGTTCAAAAACCCATTGCTATTGTTCTTGAGTTCTCAGTAGTCCTCCTTGTCCTCTATGTTCAGCGAGACTGGTTTTATCCGGGGCTATTTTAAGACCCTGGCCAGCTGGCCTTGGTGAGTTCCTGATAGAACATCCCCATTGTCTCAGTGTGTGGGTGCACCCCTCGCGGTCCTGAGTTCCATGTTCGTGCTCTCTCTCCTTCTGCTCCTGATTTGGACCTTGAGATTTCAGTCCGGTGCTCCCATGTGGGTCTCTGTCTCTGTCTCCTTTCCTCGCCTGATGAAGGTTAATATTCAGGAGGATGCCTGTATGTTTTTCTTTGGGTTCTCCTTCTTATTTAGCTTCTCTAAGATCACAAATTATAGGCTCAATGCCCTTTATTTATGGCTAGAAACCAAATATGAGTGAGTACATCCCATGCTTTTCTTTTTGGGTCTGGCTTAACTCACTCAGGATAGTGTTTTCTATTTCCATCCATTTGCCTGCAAACTGGAAAATGCAAAAGAAATGGACAATTTTTTAGATAAGTACCATATACCAAAGCTAAACCAAGACCGGGTGAACAATCTAAATAGACCTGTTAGTCGCAAAGAACTAGAAACTGTTATCAAAAATCTCCCTTCCAAAAAAAGCCCAGGACCAAATGGTTTCAATGCAGAATTCTACCAGAACTTCCAAGAAGAGTTAATACATATACTCCTTAACGTATTTCACAATATAGTAACAGAAAAGTCATTGCCAAATTCCTTTTATGAAGCTACAGTTACCCTGATACCAAAACTGCAAAAAAAGACCCAACCAAGAAAGAGAATTACAGGCCTATTTCAGTCATGAATATAGACGCAAAAATTCTCAATAAAATACTGGCAAACTGAATTCAAGAACACATCAGAAAAATTATCCATTATGATCAAGTAGGCTTCATCCCAGAGATGCAGGGCTGGTTCAACATACACAAATCTATCAATGTAATCCTCCATATAAATAGACTGGAAGAAAAAAACCATATGATAATTTCATTAGATGCTGAAAAAGCATTCAACAAAATTCAACACGCCTTTATGATAAAAGTCTTGGAGAGACTAGGGATACAAGGGTCATACCTAGATTTTTTTATTTTTAAGATTGCCATTTTTGTTATGTTGATTCTACCTATCTAAGAGCATGAGACATCTTTCCATTTTCTGATATTTTCTTTAATTCTTATCTTTAAAGACTTAAAGTTCTTGTCATACAAGAATTTTACTTGTTTGGTTAGAGTTACCCAAAAATATTTGTTATTTGCTATTGCAAAGGGTGATGTTTCTCTGATTTCTTTCTCAGACCATTTATCATTTGTATATATGAGGACTACTGATTTCTTAAAGTTAATCTTGTATCCTGTCACAACACAGATGTGTGATGTGCTCATCAGCTATAGGAGTTCCCTGGTAGAGTTTTTGCGGTCATTTAGGTTTACTATAATATAAAACTGAAAATAACAAAAGTTTGAATTCTTCCTTTCCAATTTGTATCCCCTTGATCTTCTTTTTTTGTTCTCTTATTGCTTTACCTAGAAATTCCAGTGCTATATTGAATAGATACAGAGAGAGTAGACACTCTTGTCTTGTTCTTGATTTTAGCGAGATCCTTTGAGTTTATCTGCATTTAGTTTTATGTTGACTATTGGCTTGTTGTATATTGCCTTTATTATGCTTAGGTAAGTTCCTTGTATCTCTGATCTCTCCAATACATTTATCATGAAGAGGTGTTTTTTGTCAAGTGCTTTTCAACATCTAATGAGATGATCATATGGTTTCTTCTTTAAGTTTATTTATATGGTGGATTACATTGACCAATTTTCATGTATTAAGCCATCCCTACATCTCTGGGATGAAGCCTACTTGATTATGGTGGATGATTTTCTTGGATGTGTTCTTGAATTCGGTTTGCTAGTATTTTATTGAGTATTTTTGCATCAATGCTCATAAGTGAGATTGATCTGTAATTCTCTTAGTTGCATCTTTTTGTGGTTTGGATATCAAGGTAACTATAGACTCATAAAAAGTCTTTGGTAGTGTTTGTTGTGTTTCTATTTTGTGGAACAAATTTAGGAGTATTGGTATTAGATCTTCTTTGAAATTCTAGTAGAATTCTGAGCCCTGGACTCTTTTTGTTAGGAGACTTTTTACTTTTTGTTGGGAGATATTTTGTGACTGCTTCCATTTACTTAGGGGTTAGAGATCTATTTAAATTGTTCATCTCATCTTAATATAATTTTTGGTATGTGGTACCTATGCAGAAAATTGTCCATTTATTATACATTTTCCAATTTTGTGGAATAAAGATTTTAGAAGTAAAACCTAATGATTATCTTGATTTCCTCAGCTGGTATTGTTATGACCCCCCTTTTTCCTTTCTGATTATTTTTTTATTTGAACATTCTTTCTCTGCTTTTTGGTTAGTTTGAGTGTTTGTCTATCTTGTTGATTTTATTGAAGAACAAACTCTGTTTCATTGATTCCTTGGATTGTTTTCTTTGTTTCTCTTTTTAAATTGATTCCAGCCCTCAGTTTAATTGTTTTTTTGGCATCTACTCCTCCTAAGTAAATTTGTTGCTTTTTGTTCTAGAGCTTTCAGGTGTGTTGTTAAGTCACTAGTGTGAGCTTTCTCCATGTTCTTTATGTAGGTATTTAGTGCTGAACTTATAGCTCAGAAGAAATCCCAGAAAGGGACTAGAAACAATGTAAAAAAAAAAAAAAGCCAGAGGACAAGAACATCTCCAGCTTCTAACATTACAGAGGTTCCACAGCCACAAAATCTCAGGAACATGTATGCACACACACACACAATTTCACAATAGTACACACACACATATAACACATGAATGACTCTAAAATGCTGGACAAGAAGGGTAGAGAAGAGGGTGACACTCCTCTCCCTGAGCCTTGATTTTGAAACATGAGCACAGAAAGATCACAGAGCAGAAAAGACCAATGTAACAGAAAATTGCTCAGGGTTGCTGTCCAATGTCTCTCGCTTAAATATTCTAATGAGAAAGAAGTAAAGCCCAAGAGAAACTTCACAATCAAACTGCTCTACTAAGAATAGCAGTGAATTTGGTAGTACAACCACATTTGGCACAAAACTCTGAAGATCCACCTTCTACCCCATAAGATAGAGACCTATACAACTGTAGAAGCACAGGAGCCCGCAATTAGAGTTGACTTGACAGAAAGTTGATGGAACAAGCAATTAGATCTAAGACTATGGAGCATGAAAAAAAATCTCCATGATAAGATGACATTAATTAATGTGTAAAATATATAAATTATTAAGATTACATGGGCGAGTAACATGTCAGAGCCTCTGGTTTTGAAATTTACAGGCAAAAGGAAAGACTGCCAGGCTGGTCAGATGAGAAGTGATATAAAGCCACATACCATGTTAATGACTAGAAAAGTCAATTCGAATGCAGCTCCTCATCTGCCCAGGATTAAGAAGACTGAGGTCACATATGCCTAAATGTTAGGCCCTAAAGTAACTGTCACGGGAGCAGAAGCATTTGTTGCAATTTACTCTTTACTGGTCCACAAGGAAGAGCAATCAAGGCTGTCACTCTGAAGGTCTTGGCACTATGAAAATTCATGGTGACGTGGAATGTTTTCTAGAGGAAAGAACAAGGGAAAAGATATCATGGATCTCTGTGGGGACAATTTGATGAAAAATTTAAGTCATGATTTGCAATAAAGTGCAAGCAGTGAGTTTGAAATGGTGCATTAAGGAGTACATGGGAGGGCTTGAAGAAAGGGACAGGAAAATGGGATAAAAATGTAAAATGTACTAGATCTTTGAAGATAATGAATCTTCAACATGACTGAGCAAATTACATACTTTAAAAAAATATCTTGAGGATTTTGAAAGTACAGAACATATACAAAATAAGACAGCACACCTTTAATTTACCTTTTAATCCATTTGTATGAGTTTTCAGAATAAGTTGAGTTCATCCCACTCTAGTGTTCCTTAGCACATTTACAGGATATAAAACTTACTGACTCATTGAGAATGGACATTGTGTGCAATGAGTGTTAAGTATTTAAAACTTAATTAAAGTATGAAGCAACATATTTAATAAAACATGGATTGAACTAGCTTTAATAGACTAGATATACAATTATTCTGTTTATATTTTCATATTGAAGTCAAATAGTGAAAATTAACATGAATATAACAAAATTCGGCATATTTTTAATGACTCATCATAGATGACACTTCTTAGATACTTATATGTTTATATCTATGTAATCACAACTCTAGTACTTTGATTCATGTCCAGTATATATGAATGCTATAAATAGGGAATTGAAAAATTAGCTATGGTACAAAATTGAAAAATAATTAAACTGGGTCTGTCCTTCCAGATTGACCTTTGAGGACAAAGAAATAGACCTGTGTAGAAAGAAACTAGGAACTCTCCAGCCTTTGCACATATACATCAGTTAAGTCTTTTAGCTCAAGTACTGTTCCTTTTAGAGGCAACATTGGGCACACTAAAACTACAGCAAACCTGCATGACAATTCTTCCAATATATTGTTAGTAAATTTCTCAGCCATACCTGCTCTAGAATAATTTCTACCAATTTGTTCATTTAGGTCTATACCCCACCCACTGCTTAATTAACCAGGATGTTTTTGTTGATTAGTTTCAGACACCAGCCATGGCTTCATTCCCATTGAGGATTCTCATAACTCAGCTGCTGTCATCTACTCTCACTGAGGGAAGCATAAGGATAAAATGGATAATTATCTCAGATCTACCTGACAACTTTGTAAAATGATAAACTGCTTAGGGAGTACAGGAATCCAGAGAGTCTGTTGGGGGCCATATTCTCATTGGGGTCTTGAAGCACTTAAAAGTGCTTTGTAGATAAGAAATAATGATGCATTCTCTACCACTAACAGAGTGTCCAACAAAATCATGTGGTAACTGGGCACTTGAGAAGTGAAATGTACCACAAATTTATGGTCCTTATCGGACATCAAAGATGCAAACCAATGGGGTTGAGATACATGTCAGGAGGTCAAGCATTAAGACTAGAGCTTAGATATAAAGCTTGTCTTAGGTCACAAAAATCCCATTGTGAAAGGCAAGTCAAAGGAAGAAGAATCCAGCAGCAACAAAAGAAGCTTGTCTCAAATAAAGTAGAATCTGAGGACCAAAATCCTTTTTGTATAGCATGTGAAGTTTTCTGCAATCTCCTTCCTCTGTGTCATTCAGAAGGTTACTAATCAATCACATTGTTCATTCAAGATGAAGTCTATAATGATAACATAGTATCTATACAACTCTCCAAAATTGTTAGAATTTCTGCCCTCCTGCTAAAAACTCAACTGTTACTCATTAGAAAACACATCACTTTGGAAGGATTTTATATACGTAAGAAGACAGCAAAAACGTAGAATATCGCTATTATTTTTCTCAAAGAAAACTCATTTTGAGTTTTGAAATGAATTTGTTTCGTACTTGATTTTGAGTTTTAAAAATGCAGTCATTCAGAATTACAAATGTCTAGCAGGTTCATTCTTTCTACCAGGAATTGGTAAGCGTATTTGTTCTAATTTGTTCAGTCACTCACTAATGACCTCTGTTCATGGGAACATAAAACAGGAGCTAGACAAAGAGTGAAGTAGACAAGTGCTGTACTGTATGGTGAGGGCTATGAAGACAGAACTCTAAGGCTCTAAAAAAATTGTTCTTTGGCCATGGAGGAGTGAATAACTCACCTTAAAATAGGAAAGAAAATATATAATGGCACTATGACTGTTCACATATGCTAAAAATAGTTCGATTACACTTAGGTTCCCACACTGTGATGATAAATCATCTTTAGACCTTGTTCAGACAATTCACAAGCATTGTTTTATACCTGTACTTGATCCTTACATACACACATCCACAAGATAATGTGTCAATTTAAACCAGTTTTGTTTGTCAATTGCATTTGTATCACTAACTTGAAATAACTGAGAAACAGTCATTTCCCTAGATAAACTTATTCTCCCCAAATAAACTGAAAGAATTATGTGTGTATGTGTGTGTGTAGGGGTGGGTGTGTGTGTGTTAATATCTGGAAGCTGGTTGTTGAGCAGCCCTAGAGAATTTGCTCTAAATCTTTGTACAACTCCTGATGGAGTGCTGAATTGGTAACCTGCTCTTGCACTGAATCAAATCCTCTCCAACCACAAATGACAAGGAGTCAGTGTTCCCTGTGTCATCTAGGATGAGTCCTGACCCCATAGCCTCTTCCCATCTTACTGTATCTTGCACAGACACAAGTGGATAAGCCTTATTTTTCTTACTTTAATCCTTGTTGTAATAAATTTCCTTCACCTCAGGTTCTGACACAGCCTCAGAAAATAAAAAGCCTCCTATATTCTGATCCCAAGATCATGTCAAGGTTGATTTGGTCATGATTGACTGCCAAGATAAAGGAAATAACATTGAGAGTTTGGAGAGGATGTTTTGTGCCTTCTATCAAGATGAAAGATCATCTGATGACCTGGCCAATGCGGACCCAAACCTGTTAGACCTGTCCACAGTCTTGACTCCACTGAGGATATTTTGTGCTCACAAGCATCACATGGACCCAGTAAACTTCAGGAGCATGGCCCAGAGGCCTTAAGGTAACAGAGATGGACATCACCAAGAAAAATATCACATGAAAATTCACTTACACATTGACCACATTCTTGAACTTAGTGAATAATCTGTCGGTTTCCTAATAAATTTAACTAAGAGTCTCCTGGCATGCTACCTGCTGTGCCTCTTCTTTAGGCTCTCTTTCAAGTTCTGCATCATATTTAGTTAACCACAGAAACACAAGGAGAGTGGAATCTCTAAATAAACCCAATAAACGTAGTAAATCAGTCTCTCCTCCTTCCTGTAAAGTGCTAAAAATGTCCAGAGGCAGCAAAGAAATTGTTCTGAACAAGATGTGGAAGGAGCAGGCATCTAGTACTTAGTATTACTCAAGAACTAATGACCTAACCTTTCTTTCCTTAAGTGCACGTGCTATTTCATGGTGGATTTCCAGTAAAATCATCATGGGTAATATTTCTTACTCTAGTCTAATCAAATGTGAATGGATATGTTTTAAGCTTCAGACCTTGAATCTCTGTGGTAATAAATTTTAACTATGTTTAATTTCTTTTTTTGATAATTTTATACAAGTATTTGACACATTTGGATCACACTCACATCTTAGACTCCCTTATTTCCCTTCAGTGCCCATGAACTTCAAGCTTTCTTCCCAATAACTCACTCTCTTGCTGCATGTGTTCATGTTTTGTTGTTAGTGACCCACTGAGTTTGCCCTGGCGATGTGTATAGTGAACCTTGAAGCAAAGGCAATGATCAGTGGCTAACCCACTGAAAGTAGTGGTCTCCCTGTTTCAGCAGTTCTCAACTGAATGTTCTCCTATAGAGGATCTACATCTTGTGAGACCCTCCCTCATCTATGATTGAATTTTGAAAAGTTCAGTCTTGTCCAGGCTCTATTCAGGTATACCTATGTCTGAAAATAAAAGTAAGTCTAACCTTGATGTCATATTCACTTAAGTCAGTTTCTTACAAACCTCAGAGAAGAGGCTAGCAAAGTACATGTTCTTGAAGATTGGCCTTTGTAAATAAAACAGCCCTCACTATTACAATATAAATGGCTGCTTCTGTACCACCACAATTTCTCCCTGTGGCCTCGAAGGGATATAGTCCCCTAAATCTTCACTGTGCACACCTGTTAGAGCACTGGAAGTAGTTCTTTGGAAGTGTTGGGGTCTACCTTATAAAATGGATCTCCCTGACACCCTCATAGCAGATTATCATTTTTTTTACTCCTATCAGCTCTGGATTATGCCTATTTGATGACAATTGGGCAAGGAACTAATTGATAAGTACATCTAATTGATTCCTGATGGTAAAAGAGTACTTTACCATTTATTACCAAGTGAAATCTATGCACAAATATCACAAGATAAATAGGGAATCTGAATTGAATATCCAACCACTGCTTACACTTCATCACAGCTGGTTCCTTCTCAAAAGTTCCCTTGTACTTCTCCACTCTGTCTTTATTTTGGTGTTTTCCACCTGATGTGGGAAGTCCTTCTGTGTGTGTGTGTGTGTGTGTGTGTGTGTGTATAATATTGCTTTTAATAGTTAATAATGAAGCTGCTTTCAGTTAATGGCTTAACATTATATAGCCCAGCTGGAAGATATATATAGAGAGAGAGAGAGACAGTAAGCAGAGTCAAAAACAAGCCATGGAGTTGCCATAGGAGAAAAACACAAGCCACCAGCCTGAACATTGCTGGTAGGCTAAAACCCTTGTGGCAAAATATAAAATAATAAAAATGGGTTAACCAAAGATGTAAGAGCTATCCAATAAGAAGCTAGAACTAATAGGCCAATCAATTATTTTAATAATATGTCAGAGCCCATATGGGTCCAACACAGATTTCCTAACTGGACTGGAATGAAGTCACGAGGAATAAACTGGCGCAGCTTACATGGTCATCATGGAAGGGCACGATCTTTCTCCCAAGATCTCTCGTTTATTCTCCAAAGACCTTATATACCATCACATCAATTGATCTGGAAAACACAGTAGGCTGTCTCCTAGGCTACCAGGTGAATGGGCTTTTAGCCACATCTGCATCTACCTGTATGTTAGCAGTCAGATAGCCCATGAATTACCATCTCTATAAGACATCCTCCATATTACAAAGGAAGGAAGCACCAAACATCCTGACCAGTTTCAGTCAACACCTCTCCTCAGGAGACCTACATTTCTAACAAGTACATCCTTGCTATTGTTAGGCAGAGACAGCTTGTCTGCAGAGCTACGTGATCAGCTCAGACTGGGCCTATGGCTTTTGTGCCATATAGAAATATGGGCCTATAATCCACTTTCTCTTATTAATTTTAATAACCCCTGTGCTTCTGCAACAGGACAGATGAGTCACGCTTGGTTTGGGCAAAGTCCTCTTCATTTACCCAAATTTTCCCATCTTTGGAACAGGCATCATTTATGCAAGCCCCTGTCTTAGGCATCTAAGGAGAAGAAGCTTCAAACCCGTCATTGACTGCCGACCTCTGTAAAGAGAAGAGATTAGTGGAGAGAAATATACTTTTTAGGCCCTGTATATAAGCCATATCTTTTGTCAGGATGTATCGTAATGCTTTATGAATACTTATGCTCCCAAAGACTATATTCTCCAATCTTAAAGGAGAGTAGAATCACCTGAGTTGAAAATGTTTCTTCCGCTGGTACTTTTGTGCCATACAGAAATATGGGCCTACAATAATATAATCTCTTTTTGATTATTTTGAGAGTATGGGTGACCGGGAAATGGATGAACAGCCTCCTCCTACAACATCCACCTGTCCATTTCCAGTTAGAACCCTGCCTCTGGAACAAAAGAAAACAAAAAACTCCTCCCAATTGGTCAGGGGGCCAGTGACAGAATTCCCATAACAAAGTAGAAATCATTGAATTTCCTTTTTTTTTTTTGTCTAGTTGTGTTTGATTCTATGTTAATGTCCAGCCTTGAAATGGTTCCCATTTTCCAAGGTAGGAGTGTGAGAATTATAAATATTAGGCAGGAGGAATAGACATATGAAAGAAAAAGGAACAGGGTCACAGAATAGAACCAGGAGGGCATTCCATTGAATACTGAATTTGCCCATGTTTATTTTCCATATACTTATATACCCCAAACCAAAAGCAAGGGAGGCGATTTAACATGATACAAAGGACAAACAGAACAATTACCTGCTTTTCAATACCTGAAACATCAAGCAGCTTTATCCTGACTTAAGCATTCTGTTGTTTAGGCAGGACATTTAATGAACACACTTTAGACCAAGCATACTATAGGCAGCTGCTCCCTGGATCAAACCTCCAGAAGGAGTAGGGATAGGCTTGAATTCTCTGGCCTTTGGTGGACTCCCACAGTTCTACTTTAAGACTCTGGACTCTCCAGTTTCCATTTTCTGGCTATCCAAGAGGTGTCCAGCCTAGGTTCGTTCTTGTGTCACTGACCTTAATTTAGACCAGTCATTAGTTGGCCATTCTCACAAGCTCTGAGCCTTCATCACCCCAAGCACAACTTGCAGGCAGGATGTGTTGTAGATAGAAAGTTCTGTTGCTGAGTTGGTCTCCTGGTCTCACCACTAGAATCCTATCCTGGCAACAGAAGGTGACCTGATCAGGCTCCAGTCCTTATCCTCCATTGCTAGAAGTCCTGACTACGGTCATCCTCACAGGTTACAGGAAGTTTCCACTATACTAGTTTTCCACATTGTCTCCCAAATGCCCTACAGTTCCAGTAGACTCTCCCTGTGCTCTCCATTTATCTTTTCCTCCCACACCGAAGCTCTCACACTGACTTGTTTAAGGTTACCCCAAGATATTTTATATTGTGGCTCATGGGAAGGTTGTAATTTCATTGATTTCTTTGTCAGCACATTTATTATTTGTTTATAGGAGGGCTATAGATTTTATTGAGTTATTCCAGTATGCAGTCACTTTGCTGAAGGTGTTTATCAGTTGTAGCGGTTCCCTGGTAGAATGTTTGGGGTCACTTATGTATAATACTATCTGCAAATAATGGTACTTTGACTTCGTCCTTTCCAATTTTTATCTGCTTTATATCCAGAGGAACAGAGCATTTCTAGCTTCTAGACATGACAGAAAATCTGCAGTCACAATTTTTCCAGAATATGATTACGTTAATACATGCAACATAAAGATACTTCCAGTTGACATGCTGACGAGGACTGGGGAATTTCCACAAGGTCCAACCTTGTGTAAAGGGTGAAAAGAAAATAAAACAAAATACTACTGGTCGTCAGTGGCTGCTGAGAGAGAATCAGTGTCCTCCAGAAAAGAGATTCTGCATAGATTAAGCACTTTGAAGTGCTCAGGCCTGGAAGCATGTTCATAGAATCAATGCTAAATAGACACAGGAAGTTGTATATTTTTTGAAGAAAAGAGAGGTTATAAAACTGAGAGGGAGAGAAGGGAACAAGCGAAGTTGAAGGGGCAGAAATTTTGTAGATGCAATGTTCATGTGTAAAGTTCTCAAATTTTTTCAAAGCAACAAGAGAAGAAACAGCGCTATGCATTTGGCAAACATAGTAGGGTTATCTTGAACAAAATATTTGCAAAATTAATTCAACAATACATTTAAAAAAATTATCCATTACAATCTAGTTGGCTTGATTCCACAGAAGAAAGGTTGTTTCAACATGTCAAAAGTAATGGATGCAATAAAGCTGTGATAATTACTGTTAACTGTAATCACCAGGCTCTAGAATCACCAGGTGATGGCCTTTGGGCCTGCCTTTGGGAGGTAGTTTAGCTGTGCTAAATGGTGAGAGAAGACCCATTTCTGACTATGGGCAGGACAGTTCCATGGTCATGGGATCCTGAATTACACAGAGTGCAGAAATCAAGCTGAACACAAGCTCACATAAGTTCTTCATGGTTTCCTCTCAGTGGAAGGGTTGTGTTCACGATTCTGAAGGCTTTTTTTTCTACATCAGAAAGTTTGTTTATTAAAAAAAATGATTAAAAATAGAACTGTGCATATTAGTGTTTGTAAAAAATTAAACTTTTTAGTTCTTTACATTCAGAAAGAAAAACACAAGACATCAAAAGGCTGTCCTCTAACACACACTTGGTGGCACATATCCATTTTTATAAAAAAGCAGGAACATGTGTGCACACACAGAGTTTCACATAGCACACACACACACATGCTACACACATGAATGAACAAAATAAGAAATGTGATAAAGAGTTGAAAATAATATATACAGATGACAAGCAATCATAGAAGACATCCAAGAGCAGGACAGCATAATCCTTCATGACAGTCTACAAACATCACTTCTTATATCCACAGATAAGAGCAGTCTACATTCTTCCTCAAGGAATCTTCTCTTTGCATAGGGTCCACTACAGAAAACCACAACCAATCAAAATGCAGAGTTGTGGATCCCAGTCCCACACCTAAGGCTCAGAGAATACTGCTCAGAGAAGATGCCATAGGGAATTGAAAATTAAAAGAGTGAAATGATATTGCATACTTTTGGAAAACTAAACTCCAAATAATGCCTACTAAGCACCATGAAAGATGTAGTACGGCAGGAAAGGTAATTCATTAGCAATGGTATTGCACTATATAAACCATTTTGGGATACATTTGGTCAATCTCCACTAAAACCTATGAAAGTAGTCTTAAGGTATGATCAAGTAAACATGCCCATTGAAATACATCCCAAAAATTTTAATATCATTTCCATACTAAAGTCTTTGTATGGATAATAATAATATCTTGGCTCATAATTGACAAAATTTTGCTGGGATTTTGGTGAGCACTGCGTTGAATCTGTAGATTGCTTTTGGTAAGATTGTCATTTTTACTATGTTAATTCTACCTACCCAAGAGCATGGGAGAACTTTTCATTTTCTTTTGTCTTCTTCAATTTCTTTCTTCAAAGATTTAAAGTTCGTTTCATACAAGTCTTCCACTTGTTTGATTAGAGTTACTCTGAGATACTTTATGCTATTTGTGGCTATTGTGAAAAGGTGATGCTTCTCTAATTTCTTTCTCAGTCCATTTATCACCTGTGTACAGGAGGGCTAGTTTATTTTTAGTTAATCTTGTACCCTGCTACATTACTGAAAGTGTTTATGAATTCAGTAATGTAGCAGTATTCAGTAGAAGTTCCTTGGTAGAATTTGTGGGATTGCTTATGTAAATTATCATATCATCAGCAAAAAGTAAAATTTTACTTCTTTTCTAATTTGTATCCCCTTGATCTCCTTTTGGTGTCTTCTCACTCCAGCTAGGACCTCAAGAACTATACTGAATAGATATTGAGGGAGTGGACAACCTTGTCTTGTTCCTGATTTCAGTGGGATCGCTGGAAGTTTTTCTCCATTTAGTTTGATGTTGGCTGTTGGTTTGCTGTACATTGCCTTTATTATATTTAGTTCCTTGTATTCCTGCTCTCTCCAAGACCTTTACCATGAAGTGATGTTGTATTTTGTCTAAAGCTTACAGAATGGCAAAAGATCTTCACCAACCATACATGAGACAAGGTCTGATCTCCAAAATAAACAAAGAACTCAAGAAATCAGTCATCTAAAGAACAAATAATCCAATTAAAAAAAAAAAAAACAGAGTATAGACCTAAACAGAGAACTCTCAACAGAGGAATCTAAAATGGCTGAAAGACACTTAAGGAAATTCCCAACATCCTTAGTTATCAGAGAAATGCAAATCAAAACAGCTCTGAGATTCCATCTTACACCTGTAAAAATGGCCAAGATCAAAAACACTGACTACAACTTATGCTGGAGAGGATGTGGGGTAAAGGGAACATTCCTGCATTGCTGGTGGGAATGCAAGCTGGTACAGACCCTTTGGATGTCAGTGTGGTGATTTTTCAGAAAACTAAAAAACCACCTTCCTCAAGACCCAGTAATACCACTTTTGGGTGTATTTACAAAGGATGTTCAGTCATATCACAAGGACAGGTGCTCAACTATGTTCATAGCAGCATTTTTTGTCATAGCCAGCACCTGGAAACAACCTAAATGCCCTTGGACCAAAGAATGGATAAAGAAAATGTGGTAATGGAATACAGAAAAAATAAATAAATAAAAATAATACCCCCAAAAAAAACGACATCTTGAATTTTGCAGGAAAATGGGTGGAGCTAGAAAGCATCATTTTGAGTGAGGTAACCCAGACTCAGAAAGACAATTATCACATGTACTCACTCATAAGTGGTTTTAAAATATACAGCAAGGAAAACCAGCCCACAAATCACGATCCCAGAGAACCTAGACAAAAATGAGGACTGTAAGAGAGACATACATAGATGTATGTCTAATATATCTAATCTACATGGGTAGTAGAAAAAGACAAGATCTCCTGAGTAAATTTGGAGCATGGGGACCTTGAGAAAGAGTTGAAGGGGAGGGGAGAGAAAGTGAGGGAGGGAAGCAAAGAAAAATGTAGAGGTCAATAAAAATCAACAAAAAAAAAGATTCATAGAACCTGGCACAATGTAGACCACTATGTCAATATATTTTGCAGATCACTTTAATTTAATCTCTGTAAATCAAAAAACTAGACTGGAGTAGTACTGTTGTATTTCCAACCATTCAAAAGGAAATAATGTCCATGACTAGCAAACTGTGTGTAAAGAGCATCATTCTCTCTCTTCTTCCTTGTTTATACAGGTGTCCTGTTCTTTGTAACAAGCCAAACAGAACAATTTTCCTCCTAAAGGGAATTGAATTAGCCATCTCCATGATCAGTTCCAAACCTTTCCTTACTGGTCAGTTAACTCCTCACTCAAACTTCCAAGAATTCATTCTTTTTTTTCTTTTCTTTTGTTATTTATTTATTTTTTTATTAATGTATTTATTTATTAAAGATTTCTGCCTCCTCCCCGCCACCGCCTCCCATTTCCCTCCCCCTCCCCCAGTGAAGTCTCCCTCCCTCATCAGCCCAAAGAGGAGTGAGGGTTCCCTGCCCTGTGGGAAGTCCAAGGACCTCCCACCTCCTTCCAGGTCTAGTAAGGTGAGCATCCAAACTGCCTAGGCTCCCACAAAGCCAGGACGTGCAGTAATTCATTCTTAAAAAGACATTCTATATGGACTTCATGCTGGCTTCAGAAATTGCAGTAAAATATCCCAGGATGTCACAAGTATAAAGCATAAAAAAATAACAAGAGGATTATATTTTTGTGAAAAGTACAGTTCCCCTTCGGTAACTGAAATGAATTCGAATGTCATATCCTATAATTTAGATCACAACAAACTTCCTGGTATTGTTGACCTTAAAATCTTTCTGCCCCTCTATGCTGGGATGTTCTCTGAATTGTTTATGCAGGCTTTTTAGTGTAGGTTTATCTGTTAGGGCTAGGATCCCTACAGTATTTTGATCCCTGTACTGAATTCATTTGTTATGACCTGTGATAGTATGTATTTGCTATAAAACTTACCTGTGGATATAAGGATTAAAGTATTGAAAGGATTGGAGCGCACCTAACAAAGATGAGGATGTAGATTTTTTTCTAAGGTTCAAAACCACACTACTCCTGGCATATTGGCTAAGTGTTTAGTACTAGACATGATTTCTCTCCTGATGAGATGGCCTTAAGACCAGTTTGCTACCACAAACACATGAGTGTACCTAATTAGACCTTTATGGATATTTTTCCCTGCGGATAATAGTTTCTGATTCAAAGGAGGGTTTGGAGCTGGGTAGGAATATTGATTGCTATATCTCTCTTAGAAGTTTGTATAGTATTTCCTGGTACCATGTAAGCTAGACTTAAGGAGTCTTCAGGTTTGATTCAACTCAAATTATACAAGTACTAGGTCCTATGTATGAGATGTTTTCAACAGTACAATCTCACATTCAACCTCTGAGAGACAAACAAGAGACACTCCAACCATCTTTATTTCCTTGGGAGTCATCTGGACTAACCTAAGGAAACAGCCATTCCAAAGGTTTTTCATGCACAGTACTGGGGTCTTTGTTAGTGTATGGTTCTTTGGAGAAGCATTGTTAGCCCTAGTGACATAATTTTATTTAATACACACAATGTACATGTATGTATGTTTGTGTATGAGAGATATATGTGCATGCACATACACATGTATAAATTATGCATAATTCTAGTTAAATAAAAATATGATGCTTTGATGCTGTACCAGAAAACCTTTGTATCATTTGTCCATTGTCATTCTGTCATCTCCTTCTGTATTGAAATGCCCCTGCACCCCAACACTAGTTAAAGTCTACCTCCCTATTTTTTTTTGTTTCCTATTTCTTATCTCCTATATCCTATTGTTCCCCTCTCAAGCCCAAGCTCTTGTGATGACCCATGTAATTTCAGTACTGGGGAAAGTGAGGTAGGGTGAGTCTAATTATAAGCTAACAGCAACAATCAACCTCCAATTGTTGGATTTTAATCAAGATAGTACTGAAGTATGTGGGTGCTGCACAAAACACTGAACCTCCAGAGAAATAAATAAGTCTGAGAAACATTTGCAGGCAACAAGACACTATAACGGCATTCCGGTTCTGATCATCTGGACATGTGGGACATTTGATGAAATGCAAATGAAATGTAAATTCCTTTGTGCTCTGATGTTGCATCCTTAATCATCTAACCAAACAAGCTGACTGAGAAAGAGAAGCATTTGGGATTGTGGTATATTGTGCTGGCAAATTCCCTGTAAACCTAAGAATACTCTAGAATGGGAATGATATTTCGAGATGAACGAAAACTAAGACTCTTTTTCTTAGTTCAATAAAAACATTTCATTTGTCTATAAAATATCTTAAAATTCTCCCTCAAATTTTTTTCCAAATATCTCAACTCAATTGGATTATATTCTATTCTGTTGTATTTCTCACAGACATCTCATATTATGGCAATATTATGTTAAATGTGAACAATGTGTATCAAATATCAATAATTTTTTTAAAGAATTTATTTATTTATTATACAAAGTACTGCCTTCATGAATGTCTTGATGTCAGAAGAGGGCACCAGATCTCATTATAGATGGTTGTGCGCCACCATGAGGTTTCTGGGAATTAAACTCAGGATTTCTGGAAGAGCAGTCAATGTTCTTAATCTCTGAGCCATCTCTACAGTCCTCCATAATAATAATATCAAAAATAAATCTTATTTTCAACAAATGTTTTTGGTATGAAAAAGACAGTGTTAAGGAAAGCAATATTCTTCTAAATGCTCACAAATCTGGGAAAACAAGGCAAAATATAAAATCCCTATCTTCAAAAATATGAGAAGCACTGAAAAATAAGGGAACATTGCATTTAATGTGAAATGTGGCATAGAATACAGAAATGTTGGGTAATAGAGTTATAATGGAATCACAAACTGTGACAAAAATGATTGACAAAAATAGAGGCAACAGACATGAGACTCCTCTTGCTTTAGAAAAGAGAAAAGGGAATCTCTAAGAGCAAATACAAAATAGGAGAAAATGGGCCCAAAAAGAGGCCAGAAAATTACTCAGATTGTTTGTGCTGTCTCTCTATGTTCTGATGAGCAAGTAGCAGAACCCAAAAGCACAGGAGAACTCGAACATAAAGCCAGTCACAGTGAACCTTATAGAAGAGAAAGTGGGAAGTACAGTTGAATGCATTGGCACATGATACCACTTCCTAAATATAACTCCAGCAGCACAGACACTGAGAGAAACAATTAATAAATGGGAGCTCCTAAAACTGAAAAGCTTCTGTAAAGCAAAGGACACAGTTAACAAGACAAAATGACAGCCTACAGAATGTGAAAAGATCTTCACTAACCCCACATCAGACAGAGGTCTGATCTCCAAAATATACAAAGAACTCAAGAAATTCAACACCAAAAGAACAAATAGTTCAATTAAAATACTGGAGTACAGTACAGACCAATGATGTCATTCATAAAACCCTTTGAAGTGGACAGTATGTGGTAGCAAATGAAAACCCCTACTGGTATGAAAACCCCTACAAGGCACTAAGAACTCAAGATTTCTTTTTCGAACTTTATAGTTCCCCCTGATTCCAAGTAACACATCTTGTTCCTGTGGCCAGTGTTGCCTCATGTTTTATGTGGTAACAAAGAATATTCTTAGAACATCAAGGAAATGGAGCTTAGTATAAATCAAGGTAGATCTCTGGGAGAAAGAGATGATTGCCAAAGCAAGGAAGGAGGAAATGTGTAGAATATATAGATCTGCTAACTTTCATGATATAGACTGATCACTTACTGCTTTATCCTCTGTATATATTAACATGTGACATCATTGAAGCACTGTATCTAAAATTAAAATAAATCAAGATCACATTATATCTTTAAAAGTTATGGTGATAGTTAAAGGAAGTAGGAATTTTAATTTAGACTTACCAAGAGTTACTCTAAAACCATTGGGTATTCCCTAACTAGAATAAGTGGATTGGAATTCAGTTTACCAAGTTATCCTTCTTCCACTGTCTTAGTGGAAAAGGTGCTATAAAAACATTGGCTAATCCTTACTAATCTGTAGTGACACAGCATTTCTGGGCAAGCAAACACTTATACCAAACCACAAATTATGTAAAGACACAATGTTGTCTTTTTCTGTAGCTTTACCAAATTGGAATTAGATTAATTTTTACCTTTTAAGAATATAGAAAGAATTCAAGACGACTACAAGTAGAGTCTTTCACTCTAGGGTGGAGGGGAATCTTTCTACAGGAAAGTCTCTCCTTGGTGTCGTTTCCCAGGAGTTGACTGTAAAAGGCAACCAATTTTTGAAAATTCAGTTATCTTATATAGTGTGCCTCCTAATGAGGACAGATCACTCCAGAAGAACAAGGTCCTCTAAAACAACTGAGCAAAGCTCGTATGAACTGACGGAGATTGGAACAGTAACCATAGGGTAGACACAGGTCCTCTGTGTATATACAATAGGTTTTAGTTAGTGTTTTTATGGGACTCCTGAATGTGCAAACCAAGGAGTCGCTGATTCTTCTTCCTTCTCTTAGTGCTCACTTATTTTTCTCTTGGCCTATTGTGTCCAACTTCTATAAGATAGCTTTCATTTTACCTTATGGTTTCTTAAGTTTTGTTGTTATCTCTTAGATGTCTCTTCTAATAAGAGACAGAAACTGAGCAAATGAGAAGGAAAAGGAGCAAGGGAGGAACTGGGCAGAGGAGAGGGAAGAGAAATTGTATTTATATTTATATTGTATGAGAAAAAAGTTATGGTTACTTTGGTGAGGAATATAAAGTACCTCATGATGTCTTGGGTGTAATCATGTTATTTGTTTAATTTCAATTCTCATAATACTTATCAAAACATAATAGTTTTTTATCTTTGATAATGATTTATAAGTTCTTCCTAATAAACCCATTATACAAAAATTTTCTCTAATACTAACATTCTTTTTATCAAAACACATACTTTATATCTACATATCTTTTCTATTTGATTTTTTTGTAAATGAAAGTAATTATATTTGGGCCAGCGAGATCATTCATATAGTAAAAATACTTTCAGCCAAGCCTGATGACCACAGTTCAATTCTTGGAACCACATGTGGAAGGAAAACACCTTACTTTGGTGTTCTATTGCTGTGAATAGACTCCATGACCATGAAAACTTAAAATGAAGCATTTGGTTGGAACTGACTTACAGTTCAGAGGTTTAGTCCATTATCATCATTGTGGGAAGCATGCAGTCATGCAGGCAGACATGGTGCTGGTGATGAGCTGAGAGTTCTACATACAGATTGGATGGACTGGTAGCAGGAAGAAATTGAGACACTGGGCCTGGCTTGAGCATCCGAGACCTCAAAACCTACTGCCAGTGACACACTTCCTCCAAAAGTCCATACCCACTCTAACAAGGCCACACCTCCTAATAGCGCCAGTCACTATGGGCCTATCAGGACCTTTTCTATTCAAACCACCAAGAAGCCTATGGATATCCAGATTGTTTCCTGACATTCACATGTATAGTATGGTGTATAGTCATCATTACATTCACACACACACACACACACACACACACACGTAATATTACAAATAAATTTGATAGATTACATTGCATCATAGAAGTTAGTTATTAAGTTGAATACACCTCAAAGGAGAAATTATATTCATCATACAATAAAATACATTAAGGTTATTTCTAAATTCTAAGGTATCCCTTAAGTCCTTGAAAAAAACTTCTGTAAATATATATATATATATATATATATATATATATATATAGAGAGAGAGAGAGAGAGAGAGAGAGAGAGAGAGAGAGAGAGAGATCAAGGTGGGAGGTTTGCCTCAGTATAGTTCATGAGGACCAGGAGAGAAGAAAAAAATGTTGAAAGTGTTTTGAAAACTAAAGAAGAGTCTTTGATGTATGAAATTTAAACATAGATTAGTTCTTTTAGAATGTGACATGGAGATTATGCTCTCTTGATGGGTGCCCTGTATTGAACTCTGATTCTTTGGAATAGCAATAAATGATCTTAGCTGCTGAGCCTACTGCTGAGGCATCTGGGAGTCATTTAAACAAATTAAGAAGATGTACCTTTGTCTATATTACCCAAAGCAGATCACTGTCTCAAGAAAAATAAATCTCAAGTTGGAAGGGAAAAGGAAGAGAGGGGAGCAGGAAAAAAATATGTATAGCTCAATAAAAAAAGAAAAAAAGAAAAGAAAATATATTTGATGTACAAAATACTACATTTTAGGTATATAGCAGGAGGTTGAATTTTGATCTGAAGAACTTTAAAAATCTTATAATTATAGTCTCTATAGTTATATTTATTTCAATTCTTTGTTTTAATTTTCATGACCATTTTACAACCTAGTTTGACTTCTCATTGTATTCTTATCATTTCTTGGAATATTCTAATTTATGGCAAGCCTGATTTATAATCTAATCTTTGTGTCTTTCCTTTTTCTTTAATTATTTTAAGAAAACAAATCTTTATACTTACGTCATTGCAACCTCTCTGTTCTGCTTTCTGGATCCCTTTTCCTTTTTTTAATATCATGAGATATAATAGCAAAAACACAGACCTTCATAAATATACTAAAAGAGAAAAGCACATACCCCTAAAGATCTTTACCCATTAACTTTACAATTCCAGTTTTATCTAGGAAGAAATCTGCCTCCCTAAAGCATTTAGAGATAGCAGAGTCAATTCTTCATAAACATGCAGACTGATTTGCCACAACATGTCTCATGATGCTGCTTCCAGAACTGGAGGCTATGTAATCTATTCTCACAATTATAACTGTGAAATAAGTCAGAAAGCAGTAGCCACAAGCTGAAACTCAGAAAGACAAAGCCAAATAGATGAATGCCTTATGTCTGAGACCACTTAAGGCACAGTAAAGGAGAACAAGCCAGAAACCACATAGGCCACCACCTAGGAAGACAAATCAGAATAGGTCAGTACCCCAGGCCATGGATGGGAAGGATGGCCCATCACCTAGTTAATAAAGAACAGGGGGTGCTTTTTAACTGGGGAAAAGATATGTTTTTAAACTCAGATTTGAAACCAGAGAACACAGAAACTCAACTTGTTCTGTGAAGTTGAAATTGTTGGAAAGTCCCAAATGAAATTACTAAGCAGCTCTTTGTGAGATTTCTTGTCCTGGAACACAAGGGTGTTCCAATATCAAACAGCCTTCAAAATGAAGTACATGTGTGTATACATGTGATGCAAGAATACAGACTTGGAAGTTCCCCTAGCAAAGCATGTAGTGAGAAGGGTATGAGATGTGAGGGGTCTCCAAGAGCTTGCAGAACAATTGCTAGTGTGTTTCCTGCTTGGCAAAGATCTACCATAGACTTCAAAGTCGTTACCAAACTAAAGGACAAATCATCCTGTCTATCTGACTCCCACTGAGTCATGGAAGTAGCTTGGAGACATTTGTAAATATGACGTGTGATAGTTAATCTTGGTTATCAACTGACTACATCTGGAATCAGCTGAAACCCAAGCAGCCTGGTGCAATCGTGAAGGGTTTGTCTTGATTTGATCATTTGAGGCGAGAAGATTCACACTAAATCCGGGTCATTGTGTTCAGAAGATCTACCCTAAATCTAGGGCTCACCTTCTGGTGGCAGCCAACATAAGCAGACATGGAAGAAAGAAGCTTGTGCTTTTTGCCTGCTTGTCCTCACTCTCATGCTGGGAAATTCATCTGTGAGTGTAGCTGAGAGATTCCTTCACTGATATTAGAACCTACTTCTTAGAGATTCCATGTAGACTGAAGATCAGCTGAGACACCCAGCCTTCTGGACTGAACCACTACCAGATTCTTGGACTTAGTCAGGAGACAGCCATTGTTAGATTAACTAGATGACAACCTATAAACCAACCTAATAAACCACCTTTTAATAAATATAGATCCATTCCATCAGTTCCTCCAGAGAAACCTAATACATGACTTTCCAGAAAGTCAAACTAAAACAGTTCATTTGTGAGTACATCGTTATGACACTGTATTAAAAAAAATTTAAAGGGGAAATGATACAAAACAGCTTATGAGACAATTGATTTCTCAAAGCAACAATGAAGAAATGTTATTTCTGTAGATTTCCAACGACATTCATGGGTCTACAGCAAGAATGAATGTGCTTAATAATAGCAATGAATCCTCTAGGTATACAATATAAGGTCATTTATTCTAAGAACTTGTTCCAACTCTTAGGTCCACATCCACTTGACTTTAAAAAGACATAATATATAAATGTCACATAAAAATTAAACTGGGAAGAGGAGACGCACACCTTTAATCCCAGAACTTTGGAGGCAGAAGCAGGTGGATCTCAGTGAGTTCCAGGCTAGCCCGGTCTATAAAGCCAGTTCCAGGACAGGGTAAGACTGTTACACGAGAAATTCTAAAAAATAATAATAATAATATTACATAAAAATGCATCTGTGTAGTTGCTGAAGTTCTTTATTGAAAAGGATGATTACCTGTGTTTAATTAAAAGGACATAGGACAAATTCAGATGCCAGGCTTTATCCTGGGAGACACTGTAGAGTAGATTGGTGGTGACCTTATTCCAATCCACTATCTTGTTGCAAGTTGCTTTAGGACACACATAGTTCTTTTTTTTTTTCAAAGTTCTAGTGACGAATGATGATCTGTGTTCAAACAACTTTCAAAATTCTGCATCCAACTCAATCCACTGTGTTTAAAGCACCAAAGTTGGTCATAATCCAAAGCTGTCATCCTCAATGACACCTTTTAAAATAGCCGTATGAAAGAGATTTCTGTGTACATCCAGGGAGTGAAAAGCTTTGTCATTTGGGATCCAACTTGTCACTAATCTCCTCTAGGTTACCCTGGCATGCCTCAGCTGAAAACTGCATCCCCTTTCCATGAAGTCTTTCTTGCTGCGCCCTGGACATGTTAATGGATTTTGTTTTCACACAGGCAGGTAGCCTTGCACTTTTCCATCAGCAGTTTATGTCCACAGCCTACTGATTTCTTCAAGGACTCACAGTTACTAAGGGAATCTTCAAACTCACAGCTATTGGCTGCAATGAAAACAGTTGGGGTTAACTTATTGCCATTATCTAAAAAGCAGAAAAGTAGCCGCAGAAAAGCCCACCCATTGAGACATCCATGGAGAGGTAGAAATGAGAAACACACTAGCATCATTGCCACTGTGGTGCTCTCAAGTGACCCAGGGAAGACCCATTGGCTGAGTTCACTGGCTCACCCATCACTTTTTCTTATTTTTAATTCAATGGCATATTTCTAAAATGAGGTTACTTACTTATATCCCCTGGCAGTCAAAGAGAAAAAGAGATATAAGCATATGTATAACTGCTGAGTCGGATGCAGAACCCACTAGATAAATGTAGCTATTTTAGTGCATCATAAACTCAATTAGTTTCTTAGCCTAACTCGGTCATGTCAAGTACCCAAGATCACATTCGTGGCTAATCTTCTCAGACAGATGTTACAGAGACTCCTCTTATCTCCCATTCTGGAAACCTAACTTTACACTTTCAGGAGTAAATGCCCTTTGTGAATGGGCTGAAACAAGGACAGTGTGCCATGTTTTCCTCAGACCCTCAAAGTTGATTATTTATGGGTGTTAGTATTCAGGAATCTATACTGGCCTGCCGTTGGGGTTCTGACTGCTATAGCCACACGGAGTCTAAGAGTTGGGGTTCTGACAGCTGTAGCCACACAGAGCCTAAGAGCACCTCCTGAACACATTCACTACAATCCCTTCTGAAAAGGTCCTGCTCACCTCCTATCTTTCTCTTTCTCTCTGTCTCTATCTGCCCCCTCTCTGCTTCTCTGGCTGTCTGTGTTCCCCCTTCTTTCTCTCCTCTCCCCCTCCTCTTCCCTCCCTTCGTCTCTTCTCTTCTGCTGCTCTGGTCCTCAGAGGTCAGTCTCCCCCCCCCTTTCCTTCCCACTTTTTTTACATTCCCTTTCCCCTAATAAAAATCTCCCTAGCAGAGAAAAATGTTTAGCTCAATAAAATCAATTTAAAAAAAAAGAACCCTCTATGTGAACTCTGTCACATGGTGTCATTCTCTTAGGCTGCTTTTTAAAAGTACAATTATTGGGTATGGTCTCTTTGAAGCCCTCCTACAATCTCAAGGACAGAGCAGTCTAATAACTTTGCTTCTAATTCTGGAGCAGAAACCAAGCAGGTATAGTCCATCTGCTCCTGGCAAGCATGGAGACAGCACTCGAGCCCTGTTTATTTGGCTCACAATGCAACAATGCTCATTGCAGCATTTAAACTGTTTCCCCGCTGCTTCTGAACTTGCTCCCATTTGCAGTTTCTGTATCCTGGTGCCAGAAGGTTTTAGGAAACATGACTGACACCTCGTTTTATTTAAAATTTCCTGTTTTATACTCCCTGAATGTAGGGTATATTCCTAACTGTTTAGCCAGTAGAATTCTGCAGAAGTATAGTGATTCATCACATTTTCTTATTAGTCTGTAGCTTTGATGCTAATATTTTAAAATTATAGCTATAGAATTGAGTCAGGAATGATGCTAACTAAAGTGAACATATTTGAAAGGTAAAAATCTCAATCAGTGATTCAATTGTGTCATTCACTGTGATTCAAACAAAAAACATCTGAAGTGTTGGGCCCCAATAGTTATGCCTGTTTCTCTTAATGAAAAATAAGATACATGGCATTTATGTTATTTATTCATTTATAGCCATGTTTTCTCTATAAGCCAATAGTATATGCACATTAGATATTGTAATTAAATATTTGCAAAAAAACCTACCACCTAATTATAGGAAAAAATGATCATTTTAAAAGTAAATAGTATGTTTCTGAATATAGTAGAGAAATAGACTAGTACTAGGGGATGTAAGAGGAAAAGCAGAATCTCAATTCATGCAGGAATACAGGATTTGAATTTTTTAAGTTATGAGAATATGTGTGCCTGAAAGTCTATATGTTTAGCACCTGCATTCAGGTACCTGGAAGTGGATTTCAAATATCTTGAAACTGGAGTCATGGGCAGTTATGAATTATTAAGATCAGTTATGGCAATGGAACCCAGGTCCTCTGCATGAACAGCAAATACTCTTAATTGCTTTGTTTTTTTTAATATCACTTTGGGCCTGTTGATATTAAGTTTAAAGAACAATAGGTGAATGACTTGCAAGGTGAATAGTCTGTGCACATCACTCTCACTGAGGGTAGAAGGTCCATTATGTAGCGCAGGTAAAATTCTTCTCATTACAAATAAAATATAAGTTAGTAAAGTGTATAAACTACTTATTTCAGCGCTTCTCCTGAGTAAATTGTTTTCTTCTTCTAAGAATACATCACTTAGCTGATTTTACCGTTTCCAGATAAATAGCATACTGACTGTCTGATGACCCACCAGTGGCTCCCATGACACTTACTGCATAATCCATTATCACAGTTATTGGGACAGCTAGCACACGGTTCCCCTTGCTTGTAAGGAGTGGCCTTTGTCAACGCATTGTTACCCCTGAAATTTAAAGCATACAATTATTTTCATCTTAGTTGCTCTTTTATAGACCAAAGGATCAGTGAACACATGTCCATGGTTATGCACGATTTTCAATTTTGTTTACATTATTTGATAAACAAAACTGAAAATACTGATTTCTACAGCATAACTCAGACAACAGTAACAATTAAGAACACACTTCACACATGAGCCCTTTTGCTCTAAGTTGCTCTCTGTTGCTGAGATAAAACAATGACTAAAAGCGACTTTGCGGGGGCGGGAAGGGTTTTATTTAACTCATAGCTTACAGTCTGTCATTGAGGGAAGTCATGGCAGGAACCTGGAGGCAGGAGCTGAAGAAGGCACGATGCAGATTTAAATGCTTCTTACAGGCTGCACCCAGGCTCAAGTTCAGCTACCTTTCCTTCAGGCTAGGTCTAACTACCTAAAGGTGGCATGGCCAGCAATGGGCCAGACCCTCCTACATTAGCCATCAGTAAATGGCCTCACAGACAGGGACCCGGGCCAATTTAATACAGGAAATTCCCTAATCTGAAGCTCCTTCCCAGCTGTGTCAGGGTGACAACCAAGACCAATAATGACACAACGTCTCTCTAACCACAATAATTCATCAAACTAAGTAAGGAAATGGAGGTAACTGTCATCTAGAATTGTCCCCTTCAATTACCAGACAGAAGAAATCATTACTAAGGCAAGACACTCCCAGGTGTGGGTTTAGGAATCCCATCACCCTAGAGAAAGAATATCTCATAAATGGCAGTGATAATAGAAAACTACTAACATTGGAAAGCTGAGCTAGTCCACAGTTACTCTAAAATCGAAAATAAAGTTTCAGCATTTGTTTTCTGGCTGAGAGTGAGTTGACACTGTCTGTGCATGGCTAGTCGCATGTACTTAAGCCGCTCTGTATGAGAATTCTACAGTTAGTATGAAGAGAGTGTCAGTTTGCAAAGCTTAGATCTGTGCCAGCATTCAAGGTACACTATCTTACAGGGATGAATTTTTGACTTACGATGATCATTAGCATGTGGACCACGAGCTTGAGAATACATAGGAATCTAAATCCTAATTGTGCAAGTGACACAAGAGTCCAAGGCAACACCATTGAGTCTCGGTGTATTGAGCACACACTTAGAGAAACAAATCATGAGGGTTCTAGACAAGCGCTATAGGTTCATCCCCCAGCTTCCTCCCACTGTCCATTCCATATCTTGTTTCTTGCATCTGCTTGTGGGATGCTTTTATGATCAAGGAATAAATTTAGTTACAAATCTCCATGGTCTGTGAACTTTCTCTAGTCAACGCTAAAAGATGTATTTGCAGAGAAACAAATTCTGAGTTCAAAGCTCTCCTACTCAAGTCTGCTTTCACCTGAGTAACCATCACTCAACAAATCTGACAAGGAAAGTGGTCCCCACCCCTTCCAAAGAGTAAGGAGAATTAAAACAGAAGGTATGTTGTGGCTACACACGTGGAATAGCAAAGTTTGTGTGAACGGTGTAAGGTTTTCCTATTGTGTAGGTAACAAAAAATTGAAATATTTGAATAGAAAAAAAAAGGTGAAACCAAGTTCATCCTTTTTGCAAAACAACTGCTTAATTCATTTACCCTGGCATTAAAAATGTAAAGTCCTGCAGTGTGAAATTAGCAAAATAGATAACGTGAGACCTGAGAAAAATTCACAACACAAGGTTCCTTGAATGAACGACCTAAGGAAGGATAGTTGAAAGAAAGGACATCATTTCATCATTGAGGATGGAGATCTTAGATCTTTACATTCAGAACTGCACTCTTCTCTGACAAATTAACATTGCCTAGATCTTCAAAATAAAATCCTGACATTTGCTCTTCACTTGGTGGGGTTACATTTCTGATTCTGGTTTGCTTTATATAAGAACTTTCAAATATTAGTCTGCAGGTAAAATTACACACAATTCTGGAGTGCGTACTTACGCAGGACAGTATTGGCAAACGTAGAAATATTTTAGGGTATTTTGATTGGGACAGTAAGCAACTCCACATCCAACTTTGTAAGATGAATACCAAACAACCTACAAGACAAATGCTTGGATGTTTAATAGAAATGTGGTAAAATATTCAAAAATAAATATTGACCTATATAGAATATAAATATGTGGCTATAATAGTCATTAACATTTACCATATAAAATTTTTATTTTGAGTACCACAGTAATAAAATTTTATTTTTAATACCTTTTAAAATTAAGCATGCTATGTGGGATCACTATTTTATCCATTTGTAATGAAAGGTTATACTGCATGCTTTCCTATCATTAATTCTCCAGACCCTGGGCATAAATTAATATATCTTAAGGAATCAATCAAATGACAGAACTATACAATACCCACTCAGCCTGTCTCCTCAATTGAACATAGGAATGGGTCATCTGCTGGCAAAGCTTTCGTCATCGCACTGCAGTGTTTATTACTATGTCATCTCCATCCATCTGCTCACCTGAGTATAATGTCCAACAGCTGCATTGGGTTGTGCTCCTACACCATAAGTAAAATATTCATTTTCGTCATACCAGCTTTGAATTAAGGTTGACCAAGGAGTAGGGTCACTTGACATATAGAGATTTTCACCACATCTGGTACCTGGGAAGGAAAATATTTATGAGGAAAACATTAAAACATTCAATGGCAAAATAAATTGACTATACAAATGCAAAATGCTGTACTTCAGCCATAGTGCCTAGGCTGGGTAATTGTTGGTTGAGGTGGAAGCATGGTGCCTGCTTCTTAAATTAATTAACTAATTAATAGATTAATATTTAATATATTAATCGTATGAGAAGACAGTCATCTCAGACAGTTAAGCTGCCCTAAGCATGCAAATGTTTGAAGCGGCTGTGAATGCTCCATTCTGTAAAATGGAGAATGTTCCATTCTTCTCCATTTGCACTGTCAAAACTGTAGCTAACTTGGCACTAAATTCTTTATGAGTGTATGTGTCATGTGCTCTCAGCATTGTGATGCAGGCCTAGGAAAGAGAAGGGGTCAACACCTGCATGTTTTCTTAAAATATTCAGTCTCCCTGACTTTTGATTATGATTTTAAAACATCAAGTATTTTGCTGCAAAACTAATGAACAACTGAACACAATCAGATGTATATCATAAAAATAGATATCAGAATACTGAACAGCTGTGCATTATCAAAAAGTGGGCGCAGGTGATTAGATTTGATAAAGCTTCAAGAAAAACATCTAGTGTGACATGACTTCAGTGTGTTCTCTGGCCTGTCTTTTTCTCCCTAATGATGTTTTTCTAATTTGAGAATTTTTGCAAAAAAGGATACCACATGCTCTGCTGTGCTTCTGAGCTCAGAGAGAACAAATGATAACACATGGAACATTTGCATAATATAAACAAACATGAACCACATTATAATTACATTTAAATCATAAATGACTTGGAAAGATAGCACTAATACCATTTATGTGCAAATTATTAATGTAATATCCTAGAAATACCTGATATTGTTGAATTTATTCACTTATGAAGCAGTCATATATATAAAAGTACATACTGGTTTTTCGGGCTTCTGGATTACTGTGCTCTAAAGTACACTTATTAGCCCACTTCTGAGCATTTCCGGTTGCTTCTACGCTCCATTCCTAAATATCAAAAGAAAAAGAAAACTACATTTAATGATCCAACCATAGCAAAAACATATAATTTGATTGGTTAGCAAAACTTTAAAATTTCATTGGAAGATTTTTCTAATTATCACTGTTATTAATGTTAATAATAATTAATTATTCATGTTTTAATTTTGTTTCCACATGAAGAGAAGTCCATCAAGGTTGTGTAAAAGGGCAAAAGACTCAACAATAAAGCCACATCTACGATGTTTGTGAATGATGCTAAATCCTGATACATGTGAAGCGTTCTAATGATATTTTAATATTATAAGGTGTTCTGAGTTATTCCAAAGTTCTTTGATGCCTATTCCTTTCATGTGGAAGAGATGGGCTTGGATGAGATACAGGGATATTAGTATTGTGTGCTGGAAAGTACTGCGTATTAAGAAGAGTGTAGTACTGAGAATGGAGAGATGGCTCAGTGACTGAGAGAATCTACTGCTCATTTGCAGAAGTCCTGTGTTTGGTTCCCATCGCTGTCCATAAACCAACTTCTGGTGGGGATCTAATGCCTGTGCATGGCCACACAGAAACACAGAAAAAAAAATATCCTCTCAAGAAGTAAGACCCTGAAAGACAGAAAATGCCTTGATGCGTGCCAAGGAAAGACAACGAACAAAGTGTTTCACACGGGATTCTCAAAGGGTTGCTTTCTAATTCTGCCTAACTTATTAGATAAAAAACCTGAAATGTCTTTTAGCCATGTTAAAAATGAGAACAATGGACTCTTTCTCACATAAAAATGAATAAATAAATAAATTAGTAAAATAGCAAAATCGAAACAGGAACTCTAGGCAGCAGGTGGCAATTGAGCTTCAGGAGATCAGACACAACGCACTGATGGCTGAATCTCAAATAGGCAAGGCCCCAAGGGTTTCAGACCCAGAATAGTCTCTTGCTGTTTCTGTCTTGGCATATTTGCTGCTGACATTTTTCTCTGGTATCAGGCATGGTGTCAACAGGTGTGGGGAGAATTCCACTGCTTTTAATGTTGTGTGATTATCTCACAAAAATATCCTGTTCTGCTGGGCATTTTTACCTGTGGATTATTATGAGGATGATTTCTACCTAAGCTGTGCTGTTTAACTGAAACAATGATTTTATACAATAATAATGTTAGTTTAGATAGAATTTTGATGATTACAGGTTTTAACAAACACAGTAAGGGATTGTGATAGGGGTTAGTTTAGTGGAAAAACTAATATAGGTAAAGACAGGATATGGTGTTGCCACCACCCTTGACAAAGCAGGCTCTACAAAGGATAGAAATTAAGAACAAGGAAGTGTCACCAGTTAGAATTTAGGAGTTTCTCTTGAGGAGTCGCATAGAGTGTAGCTTAGGTTAATGATTAAGAAAAACAATTGTTTCCTAGACAAGGCTAGCTTAAGTTCTCTTAGTCTCAATCTTGGAAGATGTGTTCATAGGTTTCGGTGTGCATCATAGCTGAAACAAAGCTTTACATAACGACTAAGGTTAAGTTAAGATGTCTTTGTTAATGGCTTTAGGATAGAAAATCTTATGGAACGGTTTAAAGTTTAGGAAGGCAGTTGATTGAGGGACTCTTTGAGGTCAAGAAACAAGAACAAATGTAGCCATGTTTTTCTGTTTTTTTTTTTTTTCTGGTTATTTGAGACAGGGTTTCTCTGTCCTGGAACTAGCTCTGGTAGACCAGGCTGGCCTCGAAGACCCAGAGATCCGCCTGCCTCTGCCTCCCGAGTGCTGGGATTAAAGGCATGCGCCACCACCGCCTGGCTATAGCCATGTTTTTATTAGCTCACATGGCTTTCTTGCTAGGATGGGTTGGTGATCAAGGGGATGATCAATTCCTTGTACCCATTTCTGCCTCAACTTCCTGATATATAAAAAAAAATTGTTGATGTGTGGGTGTGCATCCTGAAAATTTAAGGTAATACTGACTGATTCCTCTTCATATAGAAAAGTTTATATTTGTTATTCTTTTGAGATTTTTTATATTACCTTCTGAGATATAGCAGGGTGGGTCTTGGACCTGGTCCAAAGCAATATGCCCTCTCTGAGGAATGGATGGGGGTGGGGTGGAGGTAAGGTGGAGGGAATGGGAAGTGGGGAGGTAATGGAGAGCTGGGATTGGTATGTAAAATGAAAAAAAAAGATAGTTTGTTTTCCTTTTTAAAAATAAATAAATGTAAATACACTGTAATTTTTATATTGTTTAAATGAATCTGTTGGGTTTTTTAAGCTGTAAGGGAAAAAATAAATACATAGAAGGGATATTTCTGGATAGAGGTAATAAAAGAAATAAAAAGATGAGAGGGAGATAATAGAGAAATCCTAAAGGTGTGAGTGTGTGTGTGTGTGTTTGTGCATGTGTGTGTTATTCCCTTTTTCGCTGGCCACAGATAGTTAAGTTTTAGCCCCTCAGACAGAAAAGTCAAATTGAGTGTGCTGACTCTGTTGTTCCTGCCCCCCCCAGTTCCTGAGTTTCTGAAGCCTGTTCCTTACAGAAGTAAGGAATATTTTACACCATGATGTTAAGCCATCTCCAGCTGTTCCTCCCCCACAGCTGGCTCACCTCATTTCCACCACCATCTCTTACCATTTTTAGCATGTTGCTGGCTGTGGGGTTAACTGCTCTCCTCAGTTCATTGTGTTTATTCACAATGTCTCTTTGAACTTGCACCTGGCCGGTTAACAGTGCAGCAAAAGCAGGATCCTGAAGGAAAATAAAGTCTTTGGGAATAAGAAGCAAACTTTCTCCAGTCTAAGAATTTGGCTATTATAATGACATCTTGAAATTTGCAGGCAAACGAATGGATCTAGAAAATATTATATTGAGTGAAGTAACCCAGAAAGACAAATAACATGTACTGACTCACAAGTGGCTCTTAGACATAAAGCAAAGAAATACCAGCCTACAATTCACAATCCCAGAGAACCTAGACAACAATGAGGACCCTAAAAGAGACATACATGGATCTAATCTACATGGAAAGTAGAAAAAGACAAGATCTCCTGTAAATTTGGAGCATGGGGACCATGGGAGAAAGATGAAGGGGAAGGGAGAGAAAAGAAGGCAAGTGGAGAAAAATATATAGCTCAATAAACAGAGTTCTTTTTAGAAAGTGAAAAAAGAAAAAGAATATTGTAGGGACCTAGCACAGTATCTGTCATACAAAAACGTCCAATAAATATAAACTATTTGGGAAAAACAAATGTGATTCTCAGACTGGTTACAGTTATGAATGCCAAATAGGAGCTGAACAACTATCAAGGTCTTAATTTCTAGCTAGTGTTGAGTTCTAAAAGTCATAGAAGAGTATGAAAAGAGACAACAATGATGATAGTATCTCACTATCATCACTATCACATTCGCAGGCTTCCAGGTCAGAAGGAGAACTCCATCTGTGAGCCTTATATACACTGACAAGGATGGCTGGCCTTGTTCTTGGATCATTAAAGCATAAAATCATGTATGAAATAGGGGGTCTGAATTCAAGATTCTGCACAGTAACAATATTTTATGTGCTAATACCAAGATCACTGATAAACACAAAAAGATTTTAGAAACAAGTCCAGTTATTTGTAAACAATAGAGAAAAAGATAAATATACTGAAACAGGAAAAGAAAATGTAAATTTTATTTCTGAGCAATCACATAGAAATTGAAAGAAACAAAGAACATAGAAAATCCTTGGAGTAGAAGACCCATAATTAATTAGCTCTTTAAATCCATATAACATGCTGTCTCTTTAAAATATGAGTTGTGAGTGACATGTGATTTTAATTGGAGATGACCTATTAAAGTGTGAAAGTGAATTTCAGCAATATCAATATATTTATTTGTGATAAATTGAGTAATTGCCCCCTAAAGATAACACATAACACATTCAAGAGATCTATAAATATGGTCTTATCTGGGAAGAAAATGTCTTTACAGAAGTAATCAATTCAGGATCTTGACACCATATTATCCTAAAGTACCCAAGTGGAACCTGAATATCAGGCCCAGTGATTTCCTGAGAAACACAGAGGAGATTATATGAACATGAAGGAAGAGGTTGGAGTGGCATAGCCATCTGTCAAAGGGCAACAACAATTGGCAGAAGTCACTATAAGAGAAAAGGAAAGAATCAGTTCCTTCCTAAGTCCACCAGAGAGACCTCAATTTCAGACTTCTAGCCCCGACAGTTGTAGAGAATACACTTCTACTGTGTTCAGCTGGCAAGTCTGGTAATTCTTAACAACAGTGCTATGAGCTTTACTATTATTTAACCAATTATATGAAATATATTATCTGTTTATTGACCATAGAATACTAGTGGAGTTGTGGTTGGACTTGTGCTACGTTGTTCACACCTGTGAACTTTCTCCTTGGAATATACTTTGGCTTTTCAGGTATCCAAAGGGCACATGTGACTGCAGGTCACCACAGCCATGAGAGATGGAACAGAAGACTTAGTCCCCTATTTCTGCCTTCTAGTGAAGTGCTCCATGACACCCATAGGCACTTTGCCACCTATCAGACACTCTGCATTCTTCTGCTCTCAAAGTGGCCCGCCCTTTTCCAAAGTTGATGCGTGCTCTGAGAGGATATTCCCACCTTAACTTACCTTTCCTTCTGTGGGCAATGATTGCAGTAGCAAAGCAAAGAGAAACAGCATCACCTGGAACCAAGCCATGGCTGGAAGCTAGAAAAGCAAACAAAATATCTTCACTGAAGTCGGTAGTGCGGGGACACAGAAGGGGAAATCGAGCCAGCTGGGTTATATGCCAAGTGCCTGTCACTCCCAAATTCACTCACAATTTAACAGGAGTCACTATATGGCATAAATAGAATGACAGTGAAACGCTGTCATCTCTAAAAAGGACATGGACTGTAGACCTTGATGGCTGCCCTTGACTTACATGTGTAGTGACTTGGGAATTCCTAGCATCTTCCTGCAAATGTCTGTCGCCTTTTCTTCATCCAAAAGGGAATGTGAAAAACTCGGTGATTCCTTCATAGTTAGTTAGGTTGCTGACACTCACCTTCCATCTCAATATTAGAGAGACGGTTCAGGGTTTTTTCACTGTGTCTCATCTCTCAACTTTCTATTCTCAGTGAGGAGAGAGCTACTTATCTATCTACACAGCCTCATGGTAATACACAGATTAATAGAAATGGGTTAATTTAAGGTGTAAGCATTAGCTAGTAGGAAGCCTGAGCTAATAGGTCAAACAGTGTTGTGATTAATATAGTTTCTGTGTGATTATTTGGGTCTGGGTGGCTAGGAACAAAAGAACAGTCTCCAGCTACAAATTGGCCCTTTTTTTTTAACTGCAAGATGTAGCCTTCCAGTAAAAGACCTGACAAAAGCACTTTGTTTGTTGCATGGTTAATCTATAGCAAATTTCTTGGGATAATTTTGATTTTTTTACCTGTAGCATATAAAATGTTTAATCACCTGAGAGAGACGAAAAACATGTTTTTACCTATAATTATTCACTTGAAAAATGGAATACAACTGTTTTGACTCTCATACTGCCTGGAAGATTTTGTTGGGGTATAAAAACTATAAAACAACATGAGAGGAGAGAGAGAAAAGAAAGAAAGAGAGAATAAAGAAGAGAAAGAATAAAGAAGAAAACTATTAGGAGAGTTTGTATATGCCTTTTTTTCCTAACCCCCATCAGATAAAAAAGTTTAGCCTCACCAATTCTGGATATGCCCGTCAAGGCCCTGTGCTTCTGGAGGCTGGTCCCCAGATGGCAGTAGGTCTAAGTCTATAAGAGATTCAAGTGCTAGAGGCCTGGTTCTCCTTAACATAGGGAAAATGAATTCACTGTATCCTCATTGAAAGGCACATACATGAGCCTGAAGATTTTATATAGGTAAGTCACTCAGTATGTCTACAGCATATAATCCATAATTCTAAAATCTAGTAGACCAGGAGGCCACACAATCCACTCCTATATTGTTGCCAATTCAAACTGCAATCATCTTCATTAAGTCTGAAGAAGAACATCATTGCTGAAAATCTGTTCAAGAAAAAAAGTGTCTTACATACTACCTCACTTTCTGCTTTATTCTTGATACCTACGTTCATACGTAGTTGAAACTTTGATCATCATTTTACCCTTCCTACATGTAATGGGAACAATACCTTGTCCTTTCTTTTGGTGCTCTAGAATCAGAACGACATGGTTCTTCTAAAATATCAGGAATGAGATGTGTGCTTTCATTGTCCTAGAAGATGGAAACGGTGCTTGAAACAAAGATATAAAAACAGCCTTATAGACATGGTCCCCACAATGTCATATAAATAAATTTTTTAATTTTTTTTATTTGTTTTTAGAGACAAGGTTTCTCTGCATAGCTTTGGAGCCTGTCCTGGAACTCGCTCTGTAGACCAGGCTGGCCTCGAACTCACAGAGATCCCCTGCCTCTGCCTCCTAATTGCTGGGATTAAAGGCGTGGACCACCACGATCTGGCTAAAAGTCTGCTTCCTAACAAGTTCAGTGACCACGGGCTGGCTCCCACCCCAGAAAACTGCACTGTGTACAGATGTCCCCTTTGACCTAGTACTCAGTCTTCACATTTTCAAAAGATGTTGTCTATAACTCCAACAGTTTGAACTACACGCATCGGTGTTTGGTCAATATAGCTTTGCATCTTCTATTCTGGAAGTCAACGACAAGTTCAGAAGAATGAATGATCCATATCTCAATGCTATAGTCATATAAATGCAAATCCACAAAATAAAAAAAAACTGACCTTTTTAATTTGACTGCAGAAAAGTCATAGCTTTATGCTCTCTCTGTGACTCAGTAAAAAGCACATAGACAATACAATTTCTCTTTTTAGGTCAGGGAAAATCTCTAGAGGATTCTTGTTAAGAAAAGGAGCTAATAGTTGTGGTTGAATCTGCTGATAGTCCCTCACTCCACACATCATTCTCTGCACTAGATTCACCCATTTTTCCTACCATGGTTACATCAGATCTCCCATTGTGCCCTAATATTTACCAGGGCTTCATGGCACAGAGCTTCATGTGGTCCAGAGGGAACCGGCCCTCACCCTTCCCACTGCGCGCGATGGTAACTGCCTCCTGCCGCCACGTGGGGGCGACGTCACGAAGCTTTATGTCCTCAGAGTAATGGTTCTTCCTCATTGGAACCTTCGCTCTCCAACCCTTGCTCAACCAGCTCTCTGTAGGATGTTCCCGATAAGTTCTTGAAAAGTGAAGTCCTACTTTGCTATGCCATTTGTTGGGGCCTGAGGGGAATCAATATCTGTTTACACGACCCGGCTCTAGGAAGAGGAAAAGGAGATATATCATGGGTTTGAAAGTTCAGGAAGACAGAAGCAAGCGCTTCATTTCCAGGATGCCTGAGTGAAGAGCTTCAGAATCGGCAACTAAGATCAGGGAAGTCTTACTGAAAGGCTTACTGAAAATTTCAGAATCGTGCAGTGTGGTGCTAGCACTACATCCAATGCCTTTTCGTTTACAAATTCTCCCTGAGCCGGGCGCTAGTGGCGTATGCCTTTAATCCCAGCACTCGGGAGGCAGAGGCAGGCGAATCTCTGTGCTATTGAGGCCAGCCTGGTCTACAAAAGCAGGTTCCAGGACAGGCACCAAAGCTACAGAGAAACCCTGTCTAAAAAAAAAAAAAAAGAAGAAGAAGAAAAGAAAAGAAAAAAAAGAAAAAAAAGAAAAGAAAATTTTCCCTGATCATCATCTGTGTCTGTCAAAAGTTTTGTGGTCAGAAAATTTAAGAATGGTAGCTGGCTCATCTTCTGAATACCTGAGATTCCTGACAAGAGTTTCTATCTTTGGGTTGAGCAGCTAGTTTTCCTTCTTTAGTGGACAGTGTGTGGTCGGGTCTCCGCAACAGGACTACAGGCTCAGTCAGTAAATAAGGGGCACTGTTAGCTCATTACTTAGAGAAGGAGATCAAAGATGTCAAATCCATTAAGTCCCCTCATGCCTGCTTCTCTGTGTCTCATGGAGAAGAGGTAGGGAAATTAACCACTTGTTTCTCCTACTCTCTTTATACGGTTTATTCCATTTTATGTGTATATGCCTTTGTGTGGGTGTGTAAGTGTGCACAGAGCTATAGGTAACATTTCTCAGAGTATCCACCTTTTTTGTAAACACAGTTTCTGACTGACGTGGAATTAGTGGAGAGGGCTGGCTGGCCTGCCAGTAGATGGAAGAGCTTTCTCCTCCTCCCTGGTCACAGGGTTATAAATGGTTGCCTTCATGCCTAGCTTTTTTTGCATGGCTTCTGTAGATTGAACTCAGGCCCCCATTGTTGTGAAGGAAGCACTTTACCAGCTGAGCCATCTTTCCAGCTCCTTTTGCATGTTAATTTTTGTCGTCTTGGTTTAATTTTTGTTAAATCATTTCCACCTAGGAGTTTATCCGTTTCTTATAGATTTTCTAAGTTAGTGGAATATGAGTTTCAACATACACTCTGATAAACTGGATGATTATCTGAATGAACCGCTGCATGGGTGTGAAAATATCTAAATGGGAAGACACATGGAACACTTATAAAGCAGTGAAGGGCTCCACTTAGTCCAAGCAAAATGTCAAACATCAGGTCCAGATTGAAGGAATTTGTCTCGCTATTCAAAATATAATCACACACTTGATACCTTGCTATTCACCAGTGTAGGAAATTAGAAACATATGATCTTTCCTGGAAGAATGCTGATAAGAAGGTGGGTCCCAGAAATCTCCCAGCTTTTCACAGAAGCAAATTATTTGAATAAGGGGCACACAGAATGTCACTAAACTCCTCTGTGACTCCACACATAGAGGAACTTTGATGTCGAGAACACTGCAATAGTCACATGATAATATAGTAGTGATGCAATAATGTAAAACTAATTATAATGCAAGGTGCAGACAGTTGATTTCAAGCAGGCGTCGCTGTCACCAGGACCACTTCATAAAGCAATAATCATCCCTGAGCACAATTAGACAAGGAAGCCATTTATATACTATATAGCTTTTTACCCAGTATTGTCTACCCCTGCCATTTGATTGTTAGAGCCTCTTTACTATCAGGGGACTGACACAACGCTTCTTTAACATCCAACTAAAGATTCTCTGTTCAGGATCTGCTGATATAATAATGTCAGCGTTTTGTTATCTGCTGGTTTTATTTATATTTTCTGTCTTCCCCCACCATGCCTTAAGCATTAACCTGAACCTGAACCTCTACGAAGTAGAGACTGTGATGAGTCTTGGAGACATGAGAACCAATAAAGCATGATGTCTGCCCTTAGAGTGCTTATGTATTCTAAAGGATGGGCATGTTATTATCTACAATAGATAATTTTTCCTCTCCGAATCCCTCCTTCCCTGTCTCCCCCCCTCTCTCTCCCCCCTTTGCCTTCTTTCCTGGTATCTAGTACCTGGTACTGGGCCAATCTTTTCTCCTCTAAGCCCCGCCTCTCAAAACTGTTTTCATTCTTCCAGCTAGCGTCCAGCAAGAACAGTGAGTCATAGACCAATCACCATGTCTTGAAACATTTAGCTGGTTTAATTAATAGCGTTTATGATAGTAAAATTTTAGTAATTAACTGACGTATTTAAATGAATCAACCTACTTTTGCCAGAATGTCAATAAAGTTGTATCTATAACTATATATGATTTTAATAGCTTAGAATATGTTCATTAGCGTGTTTATTGCTGCCTGTGGGCACTGTGTTGAGAAGAGGGTCTCTTCTCTCTGCAGTCATCTCTAAATCAGAACACAAGAGGCTAGGCTGTTCATCAGAAGCCTCAACCCATGTAACTGGATGGACCAGTTAATCTTAGTGGAATGTCAGCTTCTAAATGAATTGATCCTTCAAGCTGGAATCTGAAGCCAAAACAAGCTAAGTCGTATACCCCTGCATGGAGAAGTCAGGCTTGACTTAGGTCAGAGCAAAATAAACAGATGCACTTTTAAAAGCATAAGTCGTGGTGAGGGAAAGGCATAATAATGACCCAGTGACAGTTCGGAAGGGTCTCCTCAGAAAAGCTAGCAGCACACCTGGCATCCCAGATCGGGGCAGGCAAAGACAGGAATGCCCCGGGCTACATAATGGGACCCAAGTGATCAGCGAGCGCCTGAGTGAGACTAAGGGAACACAGCATAAATAGAAATTACCGAGTTATTTATACTTAGACATTCCTGCTGATCCTCTTTTCAATGTGTAAAAAATGATTGCAAAAATAAATAATACTTATTGGTTCCAGAATACTTTTTTAGAACACAGATTGACAGGCACTTAGATTCCTTTTTACCATGAAGCAATGCATTTTTTAAATTTTCATTAGTTCTTTGTAAATTTTATAAAATGTGTTTTGATCATATTCAGCCCCCTCCCCAAACTTTTTCCAGATTCATCCCCAGTATCCACTCTCTCAAGATATGCCCACTGATGTATTATTGACATGAACATCATGGAAGTAACCAAGTACTTTCTAATTGGATTTAAATCCTTCTCTACAAGAGGAAACTTATACTTAGTACCATTATAGGGCTAGAACTTATGCATATAGGTCTTAGACTCTAGGAATATCTGTTTTGTTAGGCTGCTAAATGAATATAATTTATTCTCTCTCTATCACTCAAAAAACCTCTCTCTCTCTCTCTCTCTCTCTCTCTCTCTCTGTGTGTGTGTGTGTGTGTGTGTGTGTGTGTGTGTGTGTGTGTGTGTTAAATTCAGGGATCATTTTTGAAAAAGAGGGGAAGAGTGTAAGAGGTAAAGGGGGTATGGGTGATTGTAATTTCTTTTTTGCCTCAAAAACAATGTCTGTGTGGATATAATCTCACGGTTCTGACTTAAAAAAGCCCTCTGAACTCAGTGTCAAATCCTGCAATCCCTGGCAGTCTGCTCAGGATAAGGAGATGCATTGCATCTGAGCATCCCTCCAAATGTGTCAGGGAGATATAGCAGCTCGTGCTGCTTTCTGTCAGTACATGGGAGGTTCTCAACAATGCTATAGGCAAATAATAAGTCAAAGAATGCTGCAGGGAGGATGCTATGACATCAGAGCCTCAGTCACTAACTACAGAAACTATGTCATCTCTGAGGAAGAAGCAGGCTCTTTTGGAAGGATATTAGGAAGCTCATAGAATCAACGAAAGATGAAAAACAGGAAGGAAAGTTCCACCAAGGCATCTCCTGTCATATCACTGCGACATTTGCATGGCTGTCCCTTAAATTCTGCAAACTGTGATCAAAGAATTCAACTGACCAAGACAGAATCCAAGCAGAGAAGAGATAGGAGATGTGGGTCCCAACCTGACTGCTCATATTGAGAGCAAATGCCTTGTTTTGAAATTTCCTCAAAGTAGTCTTGGGTGTGAATAGCCTACAAAGGACCAATGTGTGACAAATGCTTAAAGTGACCTTTTCTCTGGTATATCTTGTAATTTGTTAAGACTCAAATGTATAGCAATATTCTGATGCTTATGATAAATAATTTGGACCATGTGGAGTAATTTTTATCTCCAACTTTTAAAGAAAAAAAAAACACTGACTGAAGCTGGGACTTACCCAAGTCCACATATCACATGGTGATTGCAGTTGGGCTGTGCTATCTGGATGCAAGGACTACCGTTCTCCGCTCTCTTCTATACTGCATACTCCAAAGCACCCTTTCATTTAGGCTTGCATGCATGAAGTTTCAAAACACAGCTTTGTATCCCTTGAGTCATAATCTTCAATAAAAATGTACAGTATCCTAAAGCGTTGTTGGTTGCTGATGGAATTTTTTGTGCTAATGAACTTTCAAAAGAAGATGATGCCATAAATTCAGCCATATACAAAGTCTCTGAATCTCAGTGAGCTTCAGTCAGCTAGGCTGAAGCTTCACACTGGATTTTTATGCATTTACTATCGAATATATATTTAATATAAACTTGTCTTCCACCAAGGGGCAGGGGATCTCCATGGCAGAGTTAAAACTAGAAAACATAGCTTTGTATCCTCCTTCATGATTCATGTGGTCCTCATCTGCATCCATTCCCTCCTTATCACCTAAGTGTTGCCCTTTCTTGTTCTCTTTTTGACATGTTATGCTGTTCCCAGGTAATGTACCACAGTGGGAGAGTGCCTACCGAGCAAGCCCTCTGGGTTCCATTCATATATCATGATGCTAGATGTCAGGATAAAGGCCTATGGTCCTAGTTACTGAAGAAGCTGAAGTACAAGGATCAGAGCTTAGGGGTACAAGGTCAGATTGGGGAAAATACCAAAATTAATAGATAGGAAAAGATGTTATATTTTAATATTTTAAAGCAAGACAAATATATGAGAAAATAAATCATGTAAATAAATAGCAGGAGACTAGAAAGATTAATATCAAACTATTATATATGATTATAGAATGATATCTACATTTGTTTTGTGTACTATGAATCATTTTTCACTCATTTGTGCAAATAATTGTTGGTGTTTCTGTGATATAATACTTGAAACACTTCATTAAAAAGCTCCAAATTCAATTAGGCAGAAAAAAGCATCCAGATTTAGAACAAGAAAGATTGGCTTTTGAGGTTAGCTAGTAGAATCATTGAGTTGGCATTAGACTTTAGTAGCCCATCAGTGAGTGGTTATTGTCCAATTATAATGTCATCAAATGCCTAAGCTCAGCAAGCTGGGGCCCATTTACAAACATAATGAAGAATAAAGCTAAGTTTCAGAAGGAATAGAAGTAAAGACCTGGCATTTCCAAGAAACCCTCCAGTTCCTCCCTTATCTTTGAGAAGCAGCTGCACAAGGCCACCTCTGTAGCACAAGGCTTCCCTTCAGTGTGAGACGAATACACCCACGAGCCAACTGCCAGCCCTCTAATCAGGTGGGTATCTCTGGAACCCAGAAACAAGTGTCTGGGCCTGCCCTCCATCTCTAACACTTTCTCTTTCGCTAGCTTCTCTTCTCCCTTTATCCCTTGGTTTAATTTAGAATAGTTAAACTTTCAACAGCCACTGTTAATGCGGTTTCCATATTTTCATAAAGATGAAGTAATTCTGTCATTTTTCTAAAGCCACATAGCAAGTAAAGGTCAGTCTTCCCCTAGCTGGAGACATGCCAGGTGATGACAATTGGCAGCTTTACCTCATTTACTAAAACGTATCAGAGGAGAAGAGTCTGTGTTTTAGAAGATGGGGTACTGAAAAACACCCCAGCCCTCCAGCCTGCTCTCTTCACTTCTTCAGAGAGAGATTTTTGAAAAAGGCAGTCCGTGTCTCCAGACCCATACTGTCCTGTTTGCCTCCAGCGAGATCTCAGGTCCTTCCATGCACACTGAGAGATCAGTTTTGTGACAGACGTGGAGGTTATGCTGGCAGGCCTTTTGCTGTTGGGACAGAGACAGGGCCTACAATAGTCAAGTTGCTGTTGAAACACCATAGATCAGTATCTAAGTTGAATTCATTAAGGTCAGTCTATCCTTTCTTTCCCTTCCTCACACCATTTGAACTGCTTTCTAATTCCCTCTTTCTTCTTCAAGCTTATCCCCAATTCAGTTTATTTAAATGATACTGATCATTTTTATACTGTTAGAGTATCGATATCAGACAAGCATCATGCTTGAGACAGAATGCTGTCCCTAGAAGATAAGAGGCCAGTTTGGGGTTTGTTTGTTTGTTTGATCGGTTGGTTAGTTGGTTTGTTGGTTTTTGTTTGTTTGTTTTTCCAATAAACTTTTTTTGAACTTTTTATTTTAAATTTTTTATTTTTTATTTTAAAAATTCATACAATATAGTTTGATCACATTTCCCATCCACCAGCTCCTCCCACCTTCTTCTCACCTTCCTACCCATCCAAGTTCATGTTCCCTCCTGTCTATCTGTATCTCTTTGTATCTCTTTCTCTCACTCTTTCTCTCCAAAAGAAAATGAAAATCAAAACAAACAATAAACCAATAACAGAAAAAAGGCCACAAAAATGGGATCTTTGTCTTTTATTGACCATTATTCCTGGGCATGGGACCTGCCCTGGAGTGTGGTTGATATGCCCAGTGACAAACCATTAGAAAAACCTGATTTTTCCCTTTCCCAGAAGGTAACACTTGTAGATAGCTTCATGTTTAGATGTGAGGCTGGCGCTCACTTCTCCTGATCAGTGTTCGAATTTTTTGTAGTTTGAACCTGTGCAGATCTTGTGCATGCTGTCACCTCTTTATGAGTTCATGTGTGCATCTGTCCAGCTGTATATATATGGATGATGAGTTCATGTGTGCATCAGCCCTGTTGTATATGAATGAAGAGTTCGTGTGTGCATCATTCCTGCTGTATATGGCTAATGCTCTTTCTTCGGAGTCATCTTTCACCTCTGACTCTTACAGTCTTTCTGCCTACCTTCCACATAGCTCCCTGAGCTTTGAAAAGATATGTCTGATGAAGACATTCCATTTAGAATTGAGTGCTCCAAAGACTCTCACTCTCAGTTGTGAGTCTCTGTGTTTAAAAAAAAAGATCTTTAAAACGTGTATATAAACATAGTATATACAGAAAAGACCATAATCTGAAAAATCACATATGTTAAAAAAGCCCTTTCCCCCAGCATGACAGTACTTGGAGGTAATCAAAGCTTCATTATATGGGAAACATAGATCCTTGGGGCAGTTTACCACCTCAGTGCCTTATGACGTCCTTTTTCTGATTTGCTTTGAACACAAAATAATAAGTTTACTCTACCACGCAATAGGTAGGTCTACTCAGTCTTTAACTAAAACCTCTGAAACTTAGGCTAAACTCTGTGGTTAAGAGAACTAGTAGATCTTCCAGATGAATGAGGTGCAGTGCCCTGCACCCACTTGGCAGTTCACATCCTCTGTAACTCCAGTTTCAGGGGACACCCTCCTCTGGCCTTCTTTGACACCAGGCACACAAGTGGAACACAAACATATATGCAGCCAAAACACTCAGACACATAATTTTAAAAAAAAAAATATATCTTTTTAAATTTCTGAAACTATGACCAAAATAAGCCTCTTTTCTTGAAATCTAGTTATCTCATAAATCAGGCTAATATTTAAAAAATAACTATATAAACCTAGTTTAAAATGCTAGAGGACTAATTTTGTTGAGTAAATAACATTTTGAAACCTGACTGCTCAAGAATGACAGGAGTGGAAAGAGGAAAGACTGTGAGGACCTGTTATCAATTAGGGAAAAAGTCATGTGTGTGATAACTAATGAGAGAGGTATTCCTCCAGGTGACTCGTGATGGGGTCTATTTCAATACACAGCATACACAGCAAGGGCAGCAAGTTGGAATGCCTCCAGGAAAGCCACTGAAGACAATTCCTTCACTGCACTGTATAGATAAAAGGCTTTGTTCCCACTGTTATGAACATTTACCAGGTGAGAATAAACATCATGATAGGTGTTAGATTGGTTAACGTGTTTTTCCATTTTGTTATATAGTTTAGAACCACACTGGCTTAAGATATTAACATGTCTTTATGATACACAATTTTCTTGGTTTACCAAAGCAATTGTATGATTTATTAACATAAATACTTCAGGTTTATTACTTATTGGAGTCTCCTGAACACTGTGGTGATATTTTGTTTGTGATGTAACAAATAAAGACTGAAGATCAGAGTGTGGAGCTACTGTAATGATTGTTCTGTCTTTTTAAGAGACAAGCCACACCCACTCCCTCCCCCATCTGCTGAGGCAGGCTGATCTTCAGCTTCTGGCCTGAGCTCTCTCTCTTTTCGGTCCTCCTCTTGGAGAGATAGCTTCTGCCTCTCTCCCCACTTCTCCCCTTCCCCGCTTCTGTCTCTCTCTTCTCTCTCTTTTCCGGCTCTCTCGAAGAGGCAGCTTGGGTCTCTCTCCTCTCTCCTCTCTCCTCTCCTCTCTCTCTTCTCTTCTCTTCTCTTCTCTTCTCTTCTCTTCTCTTCTCTTCTCTTCTCTTCTCTTCTCTCTCTCTTCTCTTCTCTTCTCTCTCTCTCTCTCTCTCTCTCTCTCTCTCTCTCTCTCTCTCTCTCTCTCTCTCTCTCTTTCTTCCCCCCTCCACCTTTCTGCCCTTCTCCCTTCCCTTCCGTAACCCCTAAATAAATATCCAAACTCCACTCTGTATGGTGTGTCCATCCATCTCTCTCTTGCCCGCTCCCCACCATCACATGGAGACCTGGAGACCTGCTGTGTGGTCCCGTGTGCTGTCCCTGCCTAGGACTGCTCACTGACGGGGACTTGTACCATCCCAAGACCCACTGTCTGTCGCTGGGGACAAGCCAGCCGCCCACAAGGCTTGCTGGGGACCAGCCACCTTTCTGCCCGGTGGTCTCATGCGCAGTCCCTGCCTGGAACCGGCTGGGCTGCTAATGACCCAAAGCTGCCAGGGACCTGCAGCAAACCCATTACAACTACCCACACTAGTTAGCCATAGAGGCCAGGCAGTGGTGGTATACTCTTTAATCTCAGAATTTGGGAGACAGAGGCAGACAGATCTCTGTGAGTTCAAGTCCACCTTGTGTTATATGAGATTGAATTTGTCTAAAAGAGAAACAGAACTCATACCTTTGATCCCAACACTTGAGATCACATGCCTTTAATCTCAGCAGTAGGGAGGTGGAGAAAGGAGTGATATGGCTAGACAGAGAGAGAAATACAAGCAGGAGGAGACAGAAGCTCAGAGCATTCAGTCTGAGGATCCTCCGTAAGGAGAGGATTGCCCCTTTAGTCTGAGTAATAAGAAGAGGTAAGAACTAGTGGCTGGATGCTCTGCTTCTCTGATCTTCAGACAAGCTGTGTTACATCACAAACAAAATATCACCACAGAACGCTCTTAGGGTCACCACAAAATCAGAAATCAAATTGCAGGGTGAACTAGTACTCCCACAATCAGACAGGTGACATAGTCCTGTTATGATTTCTGTAATGAACAAGATAAATAGAGATTTTCCATGTCTTCAAGTTGGACATTCACAAATTCTCAGAAATAATTTCGTCCTGAGATCTCATGTTCTACCACATAAAAAGTTAAGAGAATATATACACATGGACAGACATGTACTGGATCTGTTGGGCACATGTATGTGTTCATGTATATATCCACATGTGTGCTAGGGCATGCCAAATGCGGACTTCAACTGTGGGGTTGTTGGGTTTTTTTTTAAATCTCCAACTTAGACATTTTGAGAGAGGATCTCTCACTGAATTTGGTTGGTGTTTGGATGAACAACAAGTCCCAGAAACCCACTTGTCTCCTCCCTGTTTCTGGGATTACTGTTACATACCTTCACGTCCCACTTTGCATGTGGATGCTCACAACAGAGCTCAGGTTCTCACACTTGCAAAGCAAGTGCTTTACGCACCGAACCATCCTCCAGCAGCCCAAACTATGCTTTGTAAACCAACAAGCAATTGTCCCAATGTAGACTATGAATGATCTAGCAGGCATTTGTACTTTCCTCTTTATTTTGCACAGAAATTTTTGAAATGGGGTTAAGAGACAGTAATTTTACTCAATGGCTATCTCTTTATTCTCAAAAACGGATCTACTCTACTAGGAGCACAATTCCAGGTTGGATGAAAAGTCTTCCATCCACATGGTAGTTTTGAATTGATTATCAACTCAGTAATAACAATAGTCATGATAACAGATCTTCCCAGATTAAGGTCATTCTCTCTTTAATTTTTTATTTTACGCTTTATAGGGTGCATTACGGTAGCTCAACACATACAATTGTTATATGTTGTACATACCAATCCAATTGAGGCACTAAGTATTTCCAACTCTGTCCGTCACTCACTGAATGTGATGAGAATTTTTACCTCTTCTGGACAATTTTGAATATATCATGCAGCTAACTATTGTTTTGTTCTGCATTTGTTTTCATACAATCACTCACTTATATTTCTGCCTTCGCAAATTCCAAATTCCCGCAAGGAAATTTGTAAGTTCATTCTATATTTTGTTTAAATTTATATGTTTTATGGAGCTAGGGAGAGTATTTAGCACATAATAAGCACCGAAAAACTGTCTATTGAATGAGGTTAAATACAATTCTAGGCACATGTACAGTATATCACTTGATTTCTCAAGCATTCTACATTGTATGGGTCAGTAGCCTCTCCTAATCTATGTAATGTGCTCTTCAACATTCAAAACTTAATATGTTTCCAATTTCCAACGAATAGAGCATTTTAACCAGTCTTCTCTCTCTCTCTCTCTCTCTCTCTCTCTCTCTCTCTCTCTCTCTCTCTCTCTCTCTCTCTCTCTCTCTTGTGTGTGTATGTGTTTGTGATTGTGTGTGTGGTCTCTGAAATGTTCTGAGCTCTGAACATGCAACCTAATTCCACACACAAAGCAGTCCTATGCTCTTATCAGCCCAACACAGCCTGTGAAGCCCTCATTGCAGCTCTGTCCCTCGCCACAGTCATGAGGTTTAAATTCTCTCTCATGGCCATAGGCCTGGAAGTTATTATAATTGTCTTATTTGGATTATTTGTTGAATATGAGACAACCCAGCAGGTCAATGCTACAAGATCCACAAAGACGGACCAATTTCTTCAGTTGTATCCTTGTGAGTAAACAATTTACTTCTTATACTCCTTTCAGATCTTCAGGGTCTCAGATTGTAAATATTTGAATGTTATATTATTATTATGTATTTTAGGTACTCTTAAAATTGTCTAGTGTGTTGAATGTCATGGGTATTATATGTTCCCATTAGTACATTTTTATCTTCTGTTTATGATTAAAGTGTTTAGACAGGATCTGTGTGTGCTCCAATGTCAGAATAATCAACTAAAACTTAACATTTTGTCTTCTTTTTTTTCAAATCCATTGAATCCTTAAAACTAAATAACCATCTTTATTGTTTGGGTTTCTCTACTCATTTTGTAAGAAATAGGGTTTTGGTCACCGTCTCTTAAATAAAATAACCAACAGCAAATGTAGCACACAGACAAGGGTGAAGTGGAGTGAAGAAGGGGGAGGCAGAATTCACCGTGGGTCCTTAGATATTAGACGGGGTATTGAAGCAGATGAAGGAGGTTACTGGAGTTTTAATTCATGCATTCTGGGTTTTATAAGATTAAAAAAAAAGACAGCTTGCTTTGTTTTGTTTTTGTTTTTGGATTGAAAAGGGTGAACCTTTAATTTAAAATTAGAGTTCTTTACTGGAACAGAGACTGAAGAAAAAGAACATTTGAACTTCCAGTTCTAAAAAGCAGACCACGAAATAGTTCATATACAGAAAGTACCATTTGCTGAGGGATTATTATGAGCCTGGCACAGTCATTAGCTCATCTTCAAAGAGAGATAAGGTACACCATTATTTCTACATTTTTAAATGAAGCTGAAACAACTTTAATTTTTTAAACCATTTAAAATAGCAGCCATTATTATTGCTTATAATACCTGTTTAAACTTCCTAAAATAATGCTTTCATGCCTATATTTTTCAAGAGCAAATGTAATGGAAGCTTTCCCACTTATGACTTATGAACAAGAATGACTCAGCAAACTACAAAAGTCAAATTTAAAAGTAGAATTAGAATCATAGGCCACATTCTAAACTCACTTGCCTTTATACTCATAGATATCTGACAGAATTCTTGACAAAATTTTTATTTTCCAATTTAGAGACAAACAAAAGAAATAGAATCATTTCGATTTTTGTGACAATATACAATTGTACTTTTCAGTCATTAGTTCACTGAATAAAGCAGCAAGAATGCACTATAAAATGTATTCAAATATGAATCAATTGCAACCCCATTCCAGTGAGACATCATTCCACTGTACATGGGGGGGCAAAAGGATGCAAGACAATATACAAAACAAGGTGCCAAAAACACTCTTCCAAGATCAATGTTATTAAAATAAAATTATATAAAGAACTTAGGAATGTAATAATTTTCACAATTCAATCCTGGTGTCAAAGATTCTCAGCAAAATTTCATTTCAAAATGAGGTAAAAGGCAAAGTGGAGAAAGTAACTAAAAATGTTAATTATTCCCTATATTAATAATAGATCATTAATTTCTAGTGCTTTTGTGTACTGGCTGCCAATGAGAGCTAACGTTGTGTCTTATAAGTAGAATTTTCTAAGCCCATACATCTTAAATCTTGCCACATATGTATACATAACTGGAACTATGTAAAGGTAATAGCTCTATTCATTGACTTGATTTTCATGATCATATAACATATATACCCAAATACATATGTAATATGTTGACTATGTCACAAAATATTGCTTTAAAAATATATACTAACAATTACAACATTCTTGTTATTTGCTGAGAGTAGGGAAAGTCATTAGCATTTAAAACATTAAGAAAATATTACCATTCTGATTTTATAAAGAATTTTCTAGGCTTTAGGAACTAGGTAGCAAATGTATAGACAAAATGGGCACAGTCTGTATCGTCATGCAGTATTTGTCTCAGCAACCAGAGAGATGAGATTATATGTGTGTGTTTTAGATGATAACAATTGCCTAAAATTATATAAATTATTTTATAGGTCAGTCTTTGTACACTCCCTGTTGAATGTACTATTTTAAATCTCTTTTCTCTATGGGTGATTCACACCCCAAAACTCTAGCAAACTCAAAGAACAGCACGACCCTTGTTAAAGTGGTTTGTAGAATGCTCTGAGAAATGGCGTGATTTCTGCTCTTCATTGTCTCTAAATTTCAAACAATTGACATGTAGAAAGCTTATGTATGAATATCACTCATTAAAAAAACAAACTGTTAATACCCATTGTTAGGAAACCGTATTCAAGTCAAATCAATAAACATCGGGGTACTGTCCTTGTGTGACGCACTGTGCCAAGTGCTGGGATTTAAGATAGAGAAGGCAGGATTTCCTAAGGCCTACTAAGGTCCTCTGCAGCTCTCAGCCAGAGTTCTGCAAGCTTCTGAATTTCTCACAAATGTGTGCAGGAAGGCGCCAATTTGCATTTTAAGTGCAGCACATGAAGAGGAGGAGGAGAGGAGGTAGTATCTGCTTCTTCTCAGACTTGTGCATTGTGGGATTCTTGAGTTGTAGAGTGTGATGTCACGTGACCCTTGAATTGGCACATATTCCTAAATACATCTTAGAAGTTTGTCACACATCTGAATGCCGTGCTTCTGAGATGCTAATTTGTGATACTATATATTCTGTATGTTTGACTTCTAAGACACATAAAGAGATGTTTATCATTTTGACAAGAGACATAAAATGACCACATAATGCTGGTCATTCTGTCAAGGGACATAAATTGATAAGTCAAGCTTGGAAACAGTATAGTAAAAACTGAATTTAGAAGACAAGGGCCTTTAAGGACTGCTTCTTTTAGTAAGAGACTCGGCAAATGTTAGGGCCTTATTGCCTAATTGATATTTAAAACACACCAATGATCTTTTTATACTTTGCTACACTAAAATCTTTTACTTTAATTTTTAGTGGATCAAGTACCTGTACATAATTTCGAACATTCTGTATTTTTATACCTTGTTCATTTAAAAGATGTATTGACTCAATATATTATATAAATGTTGACACTCTTCATTGTAAAATATAAAATATATACTTATTTACTTGTGGAGGTCCTCCTTCCCTCTCATCCTTTCAGTTGTCAGTCCAAGGGAGGAAAGAGGCAGAAGGGAAAACTTTGTACACGATCCACGAGCACAAATAGAGACAGGCCTCCAGAAGACAGACTTCAGCGAATCAGCTCAACTTTTTCCAGAGTATAAAAAATATATAGGATTGGGGAGCTTGGAGACAAACCCTAATTTGCATTAGAGGCACAAGGTTTTGTATGTGACAGTAAGATCCTATCAAAATTGCTAGAACATTTTCATAATTACCGTGTGGGTCAAGGGAAGAGAGTTTTCAGGTAACTGTGTCAAAAATCACCCTTGAGATAAATCAGGGATCCTGGGCTTAGAGACATCCTCCACATGAGCTGGGTAGAGAGAAGGAAGCTTTCGCTGGGGGTAGGGAGTCCTGCATGTTGCCAAGCTTACAGAAAGCTGCCAGGCAATGAGAGACTGCAACATCGATCATCAGGGCCTTGCAACATTTACTTATAATTTATATCACCAAAAATTTTACTAGGAAGGCCTTGAGAAGTCATGGGTAATCAATAAGTTTAACAGATACAAATTTCTAAACTTGTATTTAGAATTCTGGTTTTTCAAGGCACTTGAAAGGCTTCATGGCAAAACAATAACAAAACAATCCTGCTCAATAAAAGCATAGCTATCATTTCTTCATTTATTAAAAAAATACCTGCTAAGTACATGAGTGAGGAAGAATTATAAATCACAGAACAGTCTCTTTTCAGATACCAATTACCTTCTGTTCATTAGAAGCTAACTTAGCTCACATCTCAAGAATCACAAAAGTATATGGTTTCTTCTGCCATCATATTTCAGGAGTGTGTTACATATATTTGCTTGGCATCATCCTGATTCATGCAAAATATTAAAATGACATGTATGTGGGGGGTCATTAGTTTATGAAGTTAGTAAATTTCACTGTTTCATTACAGAAGAATTCTTTAGAGAACCTGGCTTTTTCCTACAAATTTACAGCGGTGAAAAATCTCATAAACCATCTGACCACTTGATAACTTTGCTTTCTTCACACTGAAGACACAGATGCTTAGGTGTAATCATCCTTACCATCTGTAGAAATATTGATGCAGTGAAAAATAAAAATGGCGTCTTAAAAAGAAATTTTTATGAGAAGACTTTTGTCTTCTCAGACTCTCTAAATGTGTCTCCCAGGTACTCAGATGTCTGTGGATTGTCCTTGGGAAACACTGTTGGTATAAAGTACCAAATGGTTTACACAACCCTAAAAATTATTCTGACTAGCAAAAGATATAAAATTATGATTCATTTTTAAAATTACATGCTGTAATTCATTCCTACATTTATTCTGAGAGTATTCACTTCCTTTTTCACCAGACTACAGGCAATGAACAACTCTTTCCTCCAATATTAGTGATTCCCAGAGAACTGCTTGTTGCCCTCTTTTACTGTTATGAATGAAGACAGTTTGTCATACATGACCTAAGAATATGATGCCATATTGCCAAATTTGAGTAGTGCCTCTAAACTGAACAGTTCCATTCTCATGCACGGACTGGGAGCAGTAAGCACAACTCAACCTCAAATTTTAACTACAGAATAACTTACTCCCTTCAGGTTGACACATGCAACTGTGCATCTAAAATTGAAGCAATAATGGGGCTGCAGAGATTGTTCATCTGCTAAGAGCACTGACTGTTCTTCCAGAGGACCAGAGTTTAATTCCCAGCACCCACATGGCAGCTTGCTGCTGTCTATAACTCCATTTCCAAGAGATTCAACACTCTCATACAGACATATATGCAGGCAAAACACCAATGAACATAAAATAAAAATAAATAAAATTTAAAATAAAATAAAATTGGAGCAATGATAATATAGCTTTTTTTTTTTTGGTTTTTTGAGACAGGGTTTCTCTGTGGCTTTGGAGCCTGTCCTGGAACTAACTCTGTAGACCAGGTTGGTCTCGAACTCACAGAGATCCGCCTGCCTCTGCCTCCCAAGTGCTGGGATTAAAGGCGTGCGTAAATAAGCAAAGTGCTTAGAGACAAATGGAAACACAACAAAGAAACCGAAAAGCTTCTTGTCTGGGTACCAATTTATTCCAATTTAGAATAAATAGGATGGTAGAAGTAGTAAGATAGTAGTAGAAAGTGAGAGGATTGAATAAACTATTGAAATTTTATATAAAAGGAAGACAGTGAAGAAGGAAGAACACCTTCCTCACAAGAGAATACCAACTAAATATAAAAAAGTAACATGGGACAAGAAATATGCTCCATCAAGCTTGACAATTGGTTGGCATGCCTGGATGGAAGAAGAAGAAAACTGACTCCTACAAGTTGTTTCCTGACATCTACTTGTATGCTTTGGCACGTACACATTACACACACACACACACACACACACACACACACACACACACACTGAGAAAGATGATGGATAGGTAGATAGATAGATAGATAGATAGATAGATAGATAGGTAGGTAGGTAGGTAGGTAGATAGATAGATAGATAGATAGATAGATAGATAGATAGATAGATAGATAGATAGATAGATAGATGATAGATGATAGATAGAGAGGCAGAAATAGAGATGGACAGAAAGAAAAATTTAGAATTTATCTAAATTTTCATTAAGATAAGTGAAAATGCAAATCTAAAAGGTTAAGGAGTGATAAATAGAAAATAACAATTTTGGCATTACCAATGTGCCAGCATATGCCACCAAAGCCATGAGTGAATTTTGAAGCCACTGGGTGAAGGCCAATGGAGAATACTTCATTTACATAGTCTTAGGGAATCACTGCCAAGATCTGCTAGTTACAAGACAAAGAAGCATTTATAATGGAAAGATCTGGCAGTATATGCTTAAGCATGTGATCTAACTCACCATTGCAAATATTGTCTTACCGTGGATCCAATGGGTAGGGTACACCTGCATACCACTGATAAAATACTTAGTATGATTTTAATTATGGGACACACCCAAATGTGTCCAAGTTGTGAGACACGCTACATGAACAGCTAAATAAAACCACCAATAAAAAGCAAGTGGGAAATTGCTCAAAATTTAAATGATCTAAACAGACATAAAAATACACAGCAACTAACGCTGAAGATTTTGAGTATAGGTGTATATATATACCCCTACTTGTAGAATAAGCAAAGAACAAATCTAGAAAATATTGCTAACATAAATTTAGGTACATTTTATACATATATATGGGGGTATTCATGTATATATTCATTTTACCATATTTCTTAAATATTTGACATGTTTGACAAGTAATAATCTGAAGGTGGTTAGAAGAAAATTTCTAAGAATGCTATTCACTAAGAAAAGATGAGTTCCCTGAACATGTGAATGAGTAGGTATCTTGGACTCTTTTCCTTCTGTTGGTTTGGATTGTCCAACTTGGATGTGATAGTTTTTGCTTTATCTTATTATATTTTTGTTATATGAATGAATGAATGAATGAAAACTAACCACTTTACCAAGGTAAAGGTTAAAAACTGAAGTGTCATGTACATCTTCTGGGAAAAGAAAAATCAGTTTGCTCCAATGGAGTGGCACTGGGTATATGAACTACTTGAGGGCAGGCCTCATGTTCAGGAGAAACTGACTAACATAAAATGAACTTCACAGGTCTCTCTCTCTCTCTCTCTCTCTCTCTCTCTCTCTCTCTCTCTCTCTCTCTCTCTCTCTCTCTCTCTCCCTTTCTCTCTTTCTCTCCCCGTGTGTGTGTGTGTGTGTCTGTGTGTTTATTTAGTTAAAGATTCGTTTAACGTCTTGAAAAAGTTTAGACCAAGAGCAATCCCAAATTTGAATTCTGTGCTTCTCTCATTGTCCTTTTCTTTCTATTGTCAGTGGTTTCTAGCCTATCTGTTATCTGTCTGCTGTGTGTGTCTGCAGGAAGCATGGTATGGGAAGGCAATGAGACTTTTTTTTTTTGCAGAGATTTTTAACAGAGTTTTACAAATGTCTTAGTCAATGTTCTATTGCTGTGAACAGAAACCATGACCAATGCAATTTTTATGAAATAAAACATCTAATTGGCAGCTTGATTGTAGTTGCAGAGGTTTAGTTCATCATTATCACAGCAGGGAACAAGGTTGCAGGCAGGCAGACATGGTGCTGGAGAAATAACTGAGATCAGCTACATCCTGATCTAAAGGCAGCAGAGGAAGAGGGAAAGATAGAGACAGACAGAGAGAGAGACAAAGAAAGAGAGACTGGACTTTCGATCCTCAAAGTCGGCCCCTAGTAACATGCCTCCTCCAATAAGGCTACACCTCCTATTCTTTCACAACAGTCCACCAACTGGAAATCAAACATTCAAATAAAAGAGCCTATAAGGGCTATTTTCATTCAAACCACCTCAACAGAAGCTACCTTACTGACCCCACTGACCCAGAATAGGAAAAAAAAAACTTCAAAAAGATATTATCAACCTATATCCACATGTTGACTCCAACATTTATGGGATATCTGTTTTCTTTAAGGTTGCTTTCAATCTGTTGGACCTTTCCATAAATGAGTACCATAACATTCACAGATACATTGTTTCAGGTCAGTAACATGGAACAGTATTTTTTTTTTTACTTAAAGCTATGCATTTAGCTTAGGTTGTAAAAGCTTATTACATTACAATGTTCTTGTTTGTTTTTAGGATTTTTTTTGGGTGTTTTCATTTGTTTGTTTTGAGATAGGATTTCTCTGTGTTACAGAGAACTCACTTTGGCTGTCCTGGAACTCATTTTGTAGACCAAGCTGGTCTTGAACTCATTGAGATCTGCCTGCCTCTGCCTCCCAAGTGCTCAGCCCTATAGTGTTTCCTTAAAGGCAAATTAAATTTAAATAGGCTGAATACACACAAAGATAGCAAATTAAGTAAATATCTTACATAGTCCCAAGACAGATTATTAACTTGGTTGCAAGCTCAAATTATGAAGGCAAGAAGTATTTTCAGAAAAAGAGATATTCCCGCAGCAGAAGAACATGTCATACAATCATGTTTGTGTAGATGTATGCACATATGGCCACAGATGGAGTACATATTCACATGTATGTGGTAGGGTATTGAGGTCAGGGATGGACATGGTTTCCAATTCATTCTCCTTCTTTCTACTGGTCCTCTTTGACCCTTACCCTCCAAAAAAAGATGTTTTTGTTTCTTCTTTTATGTCTTATACCTCATATTATGTATCTATATAAGATTTCACTATATCATTTTTATATTCAGACTTGCCTTATATTTCCTAAAGGAATGTATAGTTGGATGTGCTCCATCTATTTGAAAAATGATAAATGAATATACAGAGCAAAAAGAGAGAGATAACAGTATCAACAAAACAAATACAGTAGAAGCACAAGGTGATAGTTATGCATCCTTGTACTGAGAAAAGGATTAATTCTTGGGTGCAGTCTAGAAGATTTCAGGAAAAAGAAGTGTTCAGTGTAAGACAAAGAAGATATTATGAGAAGAAAAATAAATGCATATAAATTAAGAAAATGGGGGATAGAATTTTTTTTTGGTTTGGGTGGTATAGGTTTAGCTAGTTAAGTTTCATTTTAAGTTACTGGAGTATCAGGGTTTGTAAAATATCCTATTGCAAGAACAACATGGAAACAAAACAGAACAGAATTTAAATAAAGAGAACTTTGCTAAACTAATACTAATGAAAGATATGCTGCTGTTCCTACTGCTGTTGTTGATGGCGATGCTAGTGATGAGTGATGGAGATGATGTTGATAGTGATGGTATTGGGAGGATGGAGGTGGAGATGATGGTGATAGCGATGGTGATGGCTGTGATTGGGAGGATGAAGGCAGAGATGATGGTGATAGTGATGGTGGTGACTGTAATTGGGAGGATGAAGTGGAGATGATGGTGGTGACTGTAGGGAAAGATGGAGGTAGAAATGATGTTTTTAGGGATGGTGGTGACTGTGGGGAAGATGGAGGTAGAGATGATGTTGATGAGGATGATGACTCTTTCCTGTCAGGTTTTGGTGCCAACCTCAAAGCCAAACCCTTTGTTTGAAGCAATGTATAATCTTTCAAAATTCAAATTGCTAAAAAGTAATAAGTAGAGGATAGAGAGATTGCTCAGTAGTTGAAAGTACTTGTTCTTGCAAAGGGCTAACTTTAATTCTAGGGCATCGTTCTTGCTTCTGCAGACTCTAGGCATGCATGTGTCACACAGACACATATGGTGGCAAACACACACATCAAGTAAAAATAAGTAAATTTCAAATAGTAATACCAGAACAAAGTTAAATTTGGCCAAGGTACAGGGCTAATTTAGCACTTACTTACTCATATTTGATACAGCCCTTAGAATACATGTTATAAAGAAACACCTTTGATAAAGTCAGGATTAAAGTTATTAAGTAGTTCTCCAAAAGTCAGATGTTTAGTAGAAGGAAGATTAATTGGAATCCAATCCTGGGGATTTTGTTTTGTTTTGTATTGCTTTTGTCTTTAAGGTCTATGATCAAACTACTGCACTGTATACCAAATATCAATTTTCAATTTGGAGTGCAGGATTCATCTATCAACATATGCCTATTGTCTCCAACAAAGCCATTAACAAATATTTGATCTTCTCTAGCATCAGCCTTCCTCCTCCTTGAGGGGAGGAGGGGGTGAGTTGTCATTGGCTGTCTTCTGTCTGGATCTTTTTCCACCTTATGTTCTGAGAGATCTCTTCCTGAATCATTGATGAAGCTGGCTATGCAGTGAGCACCCACAAATTTCCTGTCTCCTCCCTTCCAGAGCTGTGTTTATAAGCACATTCTGCTTGCATCCAGCTTTTAATGTGGGTTCTGGGGAAGCAAGCTCAAGAGTCAGATGAGGGTTTCTCAACAGTGGCACATTTTGAACTAGAAAACTCCTTGTGGTGGGGGCTATGCTGTGCACATAGCATGATTACTGAACCGCATTAGATCGCAACAACCAAATATGCCCCCAAGTGCTGATGAATGCACTTTCAGCACAAATGAGACCTATGCAGAGAGCCACTGGTTGAGTGACATCTAGGAAACTCTTAAAACTGGCTGCAAAATAACCTCTCCAACCTGCAAACCCCTAAATAAAACCCAGTGCTCACTTTATTGTTTAAAAGGCAGAGCCTTGCTGCACAAACCGAAGTGGGCATTTGCCCGCTTTCATAAGCTTTCAATGCAATCCTGACTACCTAACCTGCTTTGGTCTGGCCCTAGTAAACAGAACTGTCAACAGTCTTCAAATTCCATTAGTGTCTTAGCAACTTGAATATCAGACGAAGTGCTTATGCCCTCTTGTGGCGGGAACCAGTAACACGAATTGAAACAAAACATGAAATCCTTTACCACATATAAAATGTCTAGTTTTCCATAGAAGAAATGAGACTAGATCCTGCATGAGAATTCTTACCAGTAGGAGACATTAAAAATTGGATAAAATAATTTTAATGAGTTGGTTACTGAACACCTTAAAGCTAGTAGATGACAGATGGGAATAAAAATAAGTTCTAAGAAAAAATAAAAGATGTTGAAAAATGGAATATTGAATTAAAACAACAATAAAGTATCCAAGTAGGACAGATGTATCACATGCCTTCCTTCCCAAGAGGGAGCATCAATCACCTAAGAGCAGATTGAAAGAATGAATATAAGAGCCAAAGGGGCGAGATTGCTGCAAAGTAATGTTTTCAGGATATGGCATTTGTACTTTTAAACTCACAGCAACTATGGCTTCCTTCACAGGCCTGCCTAAGGTTAATCCTATCAACACACAGCATAAAAGGAGCAGGCACAGGGTCTCCCACCTCCAACTGAGGAGCTACCCACAGCTGATGGTCCATAGTGGAGAAAGAGTCAGTTTTCTGATCATTTGAAACCCATAGTGGGTTGCCCATGATCCACGCACCCTACAACAATGGGACTGGATGGGATATTTTAAAAAGAGAAAGAATAAGAAGCATCTAGAGAAGGGAGTTCTGGTATGGCTTAAATACATTGTATATTCACATATGCAACTACCAAGAAACAAACTAAATAAATAAACCTAGATTGGTCCATTCTAGCATTACGATTACAAATAAGTCACTGAACTGAGCTCTGAACTCCCAGCCACAAACCAAAATAAAATAAAGTCCAGACTAGAAGACCATTTGGTCAATATCTAACCCACACCTTCCTTGAAAGAAGACATAACACAGTTCTAGAAAGATTTGGCAAAGTCATGGTTAAGAAAAGTCATGCAAGTTTTGTTTGTTTTGTTTTTCTTATTGCATTCAAATGGAGTCTATGATCAAATATAAACACATAAAATAAAAATGGTGGTAAGACAATTTTTTTTAAAAAAATGCATACACGTGGTAACTTATATTTCAAATGTTTCAGAGATTGATACTAGTTGACAGCTATTTAGCAGTATCTTATTCATGTTCTGGTGTTCCCAAGAAAAGTACAGAATGACGTCAATACAATGAAGATCAATAACAAAAGGGGACACATTTGGGAAGAAAAGGGCCTTGTCTAATCCCACAATGGGCTCTAAAACATGGCTCATGTGTTATCAGGTAGTCCATTCTCTCCCAAGAAGGAGAATGTCTCCAGTGAACACAGATCTGGGAAAGAGCTATGGCTCCCACCAAAACAAGAGCATTTTCCAGAATGAATGTAGAACGTAAGGTTGCCATCAAGGAAGCCAGGGCAAATGGGAGGTAAAAGCCCACCTAAGGGTTAGTCTGACAGTGCTTAGCAACCTCAACCAGAGTAGGCAAGCTTGAATGGAGAGCAGGATCTCCCACTCTCAACCTGTGGGTTTGATTATAGAATGGAGGAACAGAGGAGGTGCATCTGGTGAGGACTCTCTGCACACCTGAAAAGCCAATGTTCTGCTTGGGGTGTCTTGACACTCCTACCTTACTCAAAGAAGGAAGGAATGGGAAAACTCAGAGCTGAATTCAAATGTTGGCTCTATCATTTTGTGAATCATTTAATTTCTGATATCAGGATTATCTGAGACATCTCTGTGTGCCTATTTCTGTTTAAATTTTGGCTGTAAGCCGGGCAGGTGGCACGCCTAATCCCAGCACTGGGAGGCAGAGGCAGGTGGATCTCGGAGTTCGAGACCAGCCTGGTCTACAAGAGCTAGCTCCAGGACAGGCTCCAAAACCACAGAGAAACCCGTCTCGAAAAACAAAAAAAAAAAAAAAAAAAAAAAAAAAAATTTTGGCTGTAATATTTAATGCCCAACCATCACTTAAACATTTCACTCTCTCTGCTTTTGCATGGTTTGATTTTGGTATATATATATATATATATATATATATATATATATATATATATATATATGAATCATAAGAGATTGTCAATACTCTTAGCATTATCAACAGAATTTTCTACTTTTACTTGAAAAAAATCATACAATATATTCTGATCACACTTCCCTCCCCCAAAACTGCTTCCAAATTCTTCCCAACTCCCTTCCCATGCAACTCCATTCCCTTTCCTTCTTTTTCTCTCTCTTTAGGAAAAAAAAAACAGGCAAACAGTAAATAGACCAAAATAATCCCCACAAGAAACATACACACAAACCCCACAAAAACACAAAATCACAAACCATAGTATATGAAGGAACCAGTAAGACAAAAAAAAGAAAGAAAAATCTACAAAAATCCTATAACAATGTAAATCTCATTGCGAAAATTTGATTTTATATGGTTCATCATTCACATGTCTGGATTGATGATGTTACATTTGATCATGATTGACTTGAACTGTATGAGTCCTCTGAAAACAAGTCATCCCACCCGAGATAAGCCTGTAAAGTAGGGGCTTTCAATCTAGCAGATGAAATACTGAAGTTTCCAGATACTATAGAACCTGCCCAACACCGTACCAGCACATAATAGAGGGCTAAGCCCTGAATTCCAGACAAGTCAAGTGTTTGCTCCTCAAGAGGAAAAAGCCTGCATGTCGATTCAGTGATTTTAGATGACTTAAAAATGCTACAAAGGTATTTTATTGTTTGGCTAAAATTTAGACTACTATATAGCTTTGAAAGTGGAGACTAGTTCATTCAAATATTTGTTTTTTCATGGGACTTTTATTACTTTATCTCTTATATGCAGAGTCATCACTCTAAGTTCGGGGAGAGGGGGGCTAAAGATGCCCTAACCTCTTCAGTCAAGAAATAGCAGGAAAAGGTTTATTTCATCTCTAAGGCCATCACTGAGAGAAGCCATGGTAGAAACTCAAGGCAAAAACCTGAAGGCAGGAACTGAAGTCAGGTTCGTTGGAAGATGGGTGCTAACTGACGTACTCGCCATGGTTTGCTCAGCCTGCCCTCATATACTATCCAGGCCTGCCTACACAAAGGTAGCATCACCTACAGTGAGCTGGGCCTTCCACATCAATCATCAATCAAGAAAATGCCCTACAAACTTGTCTGTAGGCAATCTATTGGAGGCATTTTCTCTATCAAGATTCCTCTTCCCAGATAACTCAAACTTGTGTTGTCAAAAAACTAACCAAGACCATTGGGGATCTCCTTTTTTAGTTTTATATAAAGATGAAAGCCTTTTCTAACTGAAAAACATTTATGACAGATTCCTTTGAACTCTGTTCTTCAAAACTTTTTTGGTTTTTTCCTTTCCTCTTTTTCAGTATTCCAAGATGTGCATGTCATGATATTCGTTGGGTTTGGCTTCCTCATGACCTTCCTGAAGAAATATGGCTTCAGTGGTGTTGGTTTCAACCTCTTTCTTGCTGCTCTGGGCCTTCAGTGGGGCACGATTGTGCAGGGACTCCTTCATGCCAAAGGACAGAAATTTCACATTGGAATCAAAAAGTGAGTATCTTTGAACACAGGTGCTTGTGCCTTCACCTTCAAAGCTCACATTTTGAAATCTCAATTCCTAAATTGGGAAATAATTAAATCTGAAGGCAAAATCTCATGAGTGGGGTTAGTGCCCCATTCAAAGCTGCAATTTACTAGTCTATTTCAATGTGCAATTCGCTCTTAACTCAATTTATTCTTTCTTGCACCCTCAGCATGATAAACGCAGACTTCAGTACAGCCACAGTTCTGATTTCTTTTGGCGCTGTTCTGGGTAAAACAAGCCCCGTCCAAATGATGATCATGACAATTCTAGAAATTGCTGTCTTTGCTGCCAATGAACATCTGGTTACTAACCAGTTTGAGGTAAGGATAAGAAAATATGTATTTACTAAACTCTTACTATCAGGGCAAATCTCTACGGAGTGCTTCCAGACAAAATAGTTAAAAAACAAAAGAAACCACTATCCATGGAGTGCTTAGTGTAAAATGGGGCAGGGAGAGTTGTGTTTTATTTCCTGTCATTAAAAAATCATAGAAGGAAAGTAGGTGTCATTGTTACTACTATAAATCCACAGTCAAATGATCACAGGTGCTAACTGATTCATCCATTTGAGTGAATCTGGATTTAATCCACTTTATCCTAACTCTGTCACTCATTTTATTACTAACAATAACTAATCCCCACTTATATTTAAATGACTATGTAAATAGCACCATATAAAGCCTCCTCTGTGCTCAATTTTTTTTCTCCATGAAAATGTTACTGATTCTCTCAAAGATAATAAGTAGGCTGTTTCTGACTACACTGGTATGCATTTTCTTTTACTTATACTTGTATTGAATATTTGATTCAAGAGCTAATATTTTAACTTTCTAAGTGTTGGTGCTTTACCAACAAAACAAAATTAGTTAAGGCTTCTGTCTTTACAGAGCTTAAAGTATAATGGGTTAGACAAAAATCAAATATTATATATCCACTCTAAACTAATTTCTGTTGGTGACAAATTGTCTGAGATAGTTAAGGTAAGAAAGACATCCTTTGATTCACATGCTCAGAGTCATTAGTCCCTTGTCTCCATTGTTTCTGGGCCCAGAGGGAGGCAGATCTTCACATTGGTGGTCTGCAACTGAGTGAAGCAGCTCACTTCCTGGTAGGTGGGAAGCCAGGAAAAAGAGCTTGGGGACATTCTCCTCAAGACGTGGTTCCTACAGTTTTCACCAAGTCCTAATTGCCCACTCAGTTATAGACCCTTCAGACAATGACATCCACTGAAGATATAAAATCTTTCTCATGATACAATCACTTCCCCAAAAACACATCTCTGAAAACTACTGCAATGGGGACAAAGCCTCCCACACATGAGCCTTTGGGAGACACTGCATATTTAAACTGCAGCATGATTACTGACTCAAAGACATGGAAAATGCGTAGTGGATATTCTGAGAAAGCTATTGAGTAGAGAGTAAAAAGCAAGGAAGGGGCTGTCTGCAGAAGTGACAATGGCAGTAGCATATTGGAGTTGCACAGGTCACTAAGGTGGGAACATATCCTTAATGCCAAAGGAAGCTCAAGAACAGAAGCTCATTAGTAGTTGGGGGTTAGGGAACTTGAGTTGCAGAAGATGAGCATAGTTGTCCAGAAACTGGTGAAACTACCATAGTAAGATGAGATTGACAGCAGTCCTTGTGGGCTCTGTGTGGTGCTTAGGTGAAGACTGAGCTGATGGTTTCTGAGAAGGAAATAGGAAGGGTTGCCTTGCTACAAATATGTGAGCATTTATGGAGGGACACAGACTTACATAGTGTTTGTAAACTCCAAATATAACTAATGGTCACCTACCTCTCTCTTGAAACCATATGGTAAAGAGAAGTAAGGCTCCTATACGGAAGTGTTCAGCAAAACTGAAAGTTGAAAACATGTATGTCCTACCGTGATGACTGAACTCAAACCAATGAAGTTGCGCTTTAAGGGCCCTGGATCCTTGTCTAGTCAATGATGGAGCGAACCAGGAGATTCTTCTACTTGCACAACTTTGAAAACCTTAAATAAATTGGTGATGCTTTCCTGCCTTGGTTTGCAATAGGAATTGCTCTTGGCTGAGCATCCTGAATTTTCTCTCTAGAAGTACAAAATATAGAATACTTTAAATTCATACGGAATCCTAAAAAGGGAAGAAAATGACTCTCCTCATGTCAATATTGGAATTCAGTTGGTCTTCATGTAGCATATAACAGGATGTAGAACCAGGGGATAGAGTGTCCTTTTAAGGTTCAAGCCTTTGAGTTATAGTTAAATGAACTTTAGCTGCAAAGTCAAATAAATGTGAATCATTTTTTTTTGTTTCAAGTTGAGTGCAATACATGGTGGTTCACTGAGCCTCTTGCAAACCTGAAATAGCCTAACATGGACTGTGTGCCCAGTAAGGACCTGGTTCTTTAGGAATGTGGTCTCACCTAAGCACCAACACAATTCTGTTAGGTGGATAGTACATCCTGGTTTTATAAAACCTGAAGTTCATGGATATTTAGTAAGTTTTTACCCCCACATCAGAAATACTTCATCTTTGCATGTCTCAAGAGCTTGTCATATTTATTTCTTTTTTTACTACCACATTTTATCTTTTCTTTAACATCTCCCCTAAGTGATTATTTCATGGTCTTTCTACCTGTAAGGAGACCCGTTTTCACCTCCATTCATGCAAATGCTATTTTTCCCTGCAGGCCTCTGACACTGGGGCATCAATGACAATCCATGCTTTTGGAGCCTACTTTGGCTTAGCTGTAGCAGGTGTCTTATATCGGCCTGGTCTCCGATGGGAACATAAAAATGAAGAATCTGTGTACCACTCTGACTTGTTTGCTATGATTGGTGAGTAGAATGAGTTTACCTGATTGCTTGTCTATATCTGAACATGCTCCGAAGGCCTCTTTTGGACATCGCTTTGTTTAATGGTAGGTCAGTAATCCCTCTTCTGCCTACTTCTTAAATGGGGAAGCCTAAAATCACATGTATCAATTCCCAGAGCAAATCATGCCCTATTAGGATCCTCCCTGCAATAACTAATACCATTTATGATTTACAGGAACACTTTTCCTTTGGATATTTTGGCCCAGCTTTAATTCAGCCATTGCTGTAACTGGGGAAAAACAGTACAGGGCTATTATCAACACCTATTTGTCCCTTGCGGCCTGTGTGATCGTAGCCTATGCCTTGTCCAGCCTTGTTGAACGCCGAGGCAGGCTGGATATGGTAAGTGTCAATATTAAACTAATGGAAACTCCATTAATGTCAACAGTTTCTCAGATAAGAAAGTCAGTATGCATCGGAGCTGGGCTACCTTACCAAACTACAAACAGCAGACTTCAGAGAAGTGTCTGAAAATATTTTCATTTATTCACTGGTTATCTGTTCCACTTCAAAGTCTAGGAATTTGTAGTTTGTAAGGTGTGCAATTGTAAAACTCACACATAAAGGGCTTTTTTTACTTTTATATTAAAATTGTTCTTAACTCCATAGAAATTTTTCCTCAATACTTGACTTTTAAAGGAGAGGACAGGGGAGTAAGATGGTGGGTGTTGGTTCTATTTTGCCAATTGCAAGTGTTCAAAGACGATAGCTATGCTGTGCAGTCACTGGTAAATTCCCCTCCCTCTGGGGCATGGACCCACACTCTTGTATGTATGAGCAGCATCAACAAGATTTAGTGAAATATTGAAAAAAAGTGAAGTAGAGAGGGGGCAGGTTAGGAGAATGACGGGGAGTTGGAAGGGGTAAGAAGAAGCTAGGTATTATATTTCGTTGTATATATGTATGAATTTTAAGGAAAAAATTAAAAACAGAAACAATAATCCCAAATAGAACTCTAGAAAACACTGACAATTTGGCTGCTAATAAAATTCAAATAAGATCCTTGGTAGTGCTGAAGTAATGATCATTTTATTTTACTATGTTTGTGTGAGATGTCAGGGAGGGATACACACCAGGGACATCTAAAAAGTCTCTGAAGCAATTTCTGCAAGTTCTTTGTGGTCAAAAAGTAACATAACATCTTTTTCTAAGTTCAATCTGTCTTGCCTATTTGGGATTTAGAGAAACTGCTATACAGAGAAAAACAAAAATAAAAGTTCAAATCAAGCACTCTTTTATTTTTCAAAGCAGGGAAGAAATGAATGCTCTTCTCTCTCTCTCTCTCTCTCTCTCTCTCTCTCTCTCTCTCTCTCTCTCTCTCTCTCTCTCTCTCTTGTGTGTGTGTGTGTGTGATTTATGTATTTTTATTCTTTTATTTTGTGTTTATGGATGTCTTGTCTGCAAGAATATATGTGCACCACATGCATGCAGTGCCCATAGAGGCCAGAAAAGGACATTGGATCCTCTGTAACTGGAGTTATAGACGTTCATTGTAATGAGTCACTGTGTGTGTTCTGGGAACTACCAGTGCCCTTAAATAGTAGCCCATCCCTGAAACCCCCATAGTGCATATTTAAATCAAGGTTGAGAACACACATTTCCATTCTTTACAATTTGTGTCCTAAGAGACAACGGAAACACATTTTTTTAAAAAGTTATACTCATAGGTTTACTTTTAAAAATGATAGATTATCCAACTCCCTGGGTAGGCCAGGCAGACTGTGGCTTCTGAGAATTCTGGTGAACTGAAATGAGCTCTCTTTCTCCAGCCTCAGACATTTCTGGCTAGATTGTGCCTCAAAAGAAAAGAAAAGAAAAGAAAAGAAAAGAAAAGAAAAGAAAAGAAAAGAAAAGAAAAGAAGGAAAGGAAAGAAAAGGAAAAAAGTGTGTGTGTGTGTGTGTGTGTGTGTGTGTGTGTCCATGAAAATATCTTTCAAGTAATGGCTAACGCAGCTGTTCACTGGGCACTGTCTGCCTCTAGTCTTTCCGACATTGCCTCATTCCACATCCTCACTCGTGGTTCTCTCTGCATTCAGGTTCACATTCAGAATGCCACTCTGGCAGGAGGTGTCGCTGTGGGCACATGTGCAGACATGGAAATCCCCCTCTTTGCTGCTATGGCCATTGGAAGCATTGCTGGGATCATCTCTGTGCTTGGATACAAGTTCCTTAGTGTATGTATGACAGGTGGATTGAACCAAACCTTAAATCTGTATCCCTATCTTTCTGAGGTCCCACCAGTAGGGTCAGTGGGGTTTCCTTCCCTGTAAGCCTTCCACTGCAGGCCACTTGTCTTCCTTTCAGAAATGCCACTCACACTGCAGCCACATTGCAGTGACTCTCCTCTTTCCTGGTGTCTGTGTGGCAGGAGAGGATCTGGTACTAGTCGTTAGTAATTTAGCATGAAGACAATGTAGTGCATTGTGTGAACTACTTTAGAGAAGTTCCAGAGGATGTTTTACTTTTTGTTGTTTGTTTATTTGTGGACTTCGTGTGCTGATGAAGAATCGGAGATGTTATTAGAAGATGAGAAAATGAAATAACTTCCTTCCAGTCCAGTCACTAAAGACTGCCTGATTACCAGTGTACTTAAAGCGTTTGACATGGGTGTACTTCAATTTCAAAGGAAAACTGAGCCATAGAGAAAATTGCCTCTTCTGAGTAGAGGCAGAAATGGAGAGATGAGGAAGGAGAATACAGAGTAGCGGACAGCAGATCTAAAGGGTCAACAAACTTTGAAGTCTAACATATGTAAGAACTACAGTTTTTTAATGTACTATGTTTGGAATTCATGCTAGTGAGTAGTTTTTAGCTGTTCATATCAGAAAAACCAAACATTTAAAAAAGGAGTAAATATAAACATGATGGGGTTGACAATTTGGTTCACTCTAGTAAAACCATAACCATGCGTTTGTAATGTGTAACACTACACTGTTTCATACGTAAATGGTAAGAACTTATAACTATATTCTTCTACACAGCTGTTTGCTCCACATCCTTATGGAGCTCTGTCTTACAAGATAATGACCTTCCTTCCTTTTACATTAGCCACTGTTAGCTAACAAACTGATGATCAAAGATACATGTGGAGTCCATAACCTGCACGGCTTACCTGGTGTCTTCGGAGGCCTTGCCAGCATTTTGGCCATATACTTGCGAAAGTCTACAGTGTGAGTAAAAACCAGTGGGTGTGTCTTGCTCGGGTCCTGTGCTTTGTAACTGTGCTTGTGGAAATACACAATGATGGGAATGAGACCCTGTTGGTGGGGTTAGCATTCCAGGCTCAAAGAGACATGAATGCTGTTGATGAATCTTTTCTAGTTGCTTCTTTACACAGACTCGCTCCCTTTATGTTTTATAAACTCTATTACCTGCCTTCTCTGAGAATAGCACTGTGCTAGTGATACTACAACCTTCAAAGTTCACTTGCCATTTGCTTAGCAGCCTTACACATTTTGAAAGCATCTATCACATTCTTCCACCCCCAACTTATAATGACTTTTAAAGTTTTATATTTTTATTTACTCTGTGTGTGTTTGTGTGGCATGCAGATGCACATATATGTGCCATAGTGTGCATATAGAAGCCTGAAGTTAACCTGCAGCAGTCAGTTCTTTCCTTCCTCCATGTGGAACCAGGGATCCAACTCGGGTCATTGGCAGCAAACTCCCTTACACACTGACTCTTTTCCCCAGACCAGTGAATGGTATTTTATTTCAAAGTAACTGCCTCTGGTATGACAAATGTATTCTTTGATGACTTCATTGTCTTCTCCCTAACATATATATCATATTTACTTTTTTGGATGTTGTTAATGAACCTTCTGATTTTCCTAAGATTGTTTAATTACATTGGCGAGGAAACGGTATGCTGTGGGACAATGGTCTGTATCCTGTCACTTGTGTTTTAATAAAACACTGATTGGCTAGTACCCAGGCAGGAAGTATAGGCAGAGTGACCAGGCAAAAAGTATAGGAAGGGCAATGAGAATAGGAGATTTCTGGAAAAAGGAAAGGTCAGTCTGCAGTCATCATCCAGACACAGAGGAAGCAAGATGAGAGTGCCTCATTAATAAACAGGTACCAAGCCACTAGGCTAACATAGACAGAAATAAAAGACTAATTTAAGATGTAAGAATTACTTCATAAGAAGCCTCAGCTAATAGGCCAACCAGTTTGTGATTAATGTAGACCACTGTGTGTTTCTTTGGGATGGAATGGCTGTGTGTCTGGGCAGCACAAAAAACCTTTGTCAACAGTGGTAGTCATATTGTTTTAGCATTGTCTCACCGAGCCTGTTAGAAAAGAGATTCAAGAACTGATGTATAATTGACAGTGAGTGAGTGAATCAAGGGTAAATTTTTGGAAAGTGCTAAATTCCTTTTGATGAATGCTTTATTAACCATAACTAATGAATGACAAAGAATATTTTTAAAAGAAAAAAGAAAAACCAATGACTACATATTTGCTTTTCCTAGGTCTACCATGGCTATGCAGGCAGCAGCACTGGGTTCCTCCATTGGTTCAGCAATTGTTGGTGGTTTGGTTACAGGTCTGCATCAAAAGTAAACATTTAGCTGAGTTCTGTGGTACATGATTGTAACCATGGCTACATGGGACGTTCACACAGAAGGATTAGGACTTCCAGATCTTTGTAAAATTGTATCTCAGAATAGGAAGAAAAATAACATGTGAACTCTTGCCAGTACCCCATTACTTCATTTACTTTGCAGAGAAATAATTAAGACACAGTTGATTGGTGAATTCCAAACTGTGCTAAGGTTCTGGCAATTAATCACCTCAACTAAAGGAGATGTTTTCTTAACAGTATTTTAACTGCTTAGTAAGCCTTCCCTCTTCATAATATTGTATTCCCTCTACCCTCACAGGTCTAATTCTGAAGTTACCTATCTGGGATCAGCCCCCTGATGAGTACTGCTATGATGATTCTGTTTATTGGAAGGTAATGGACAGGATTCAAAAAGAGAATATAAATGATGGTTCTGTCATGATTTAGATGACCTAACCTCTTAGCACCAGTCATACAATTACACAATTCCTTCTGCTAGCCACAGAAGAGATGCTTCCCATCTGGCCAGCATGGAAATGGGCACAGAATCAACAAGAATTCACTGTGCCTTTTGGTAGCAAAATATCTCCTTTTCTGACCTCTATGGGTTCCTGCATGTATATGGTACATACACATAAACTCATGTGAGCACACACATACACACGAAGTACATATGTAAAAAGTAATATATATTAAAAGGTATGATATATTGTAAAGTAGAAACTCAACAGATATAGAATTTTACTAGCAAATACCATTTCAGTTCTGTTATATCGATTTTTTAAAGATGTTTTTTGTTGACCAAGATTTCTGTCCCACCCAGTCTCACAGTCATTTAGTCCCAAAGAAACACACAGAGGTCCACATTAATTATAAACTAATTGGCCTCTTAACATAGGCTTCTTAATAATTAATTTTTACATCTTAAATTGGCCCATTATTCTTGTCTATGTTAGCCACGTGGCTTGGTGCCTTTTTTGCTGAGGCGGTCACACCTTGCTTTTTTGCTTCCTCTGTCTCTGGGTCACCAACCGTAGACTGAAATATCCTTCTTCTTAGAATTCTTGTTGTCCCGCCTCTACTTCCTGTCTGGTCACCCACCTATTCTTTTTGCCTGGCTACTGGCCAATCAGCGTTTTATTAAAAATCATACAAGTGACAGGATAAAAGACCATTGTCCCACAGCACTCCCTCAAAAAAAAAAAAAAAAGAACTTTAAATCTAATATACTCCAGCGACAGAAGAAGCAAAATAGCAAGATGTGACTGCCTCGCCAAAACAGGTACTAAGCCACATGGCTAACATAGACAAAAATAATGGGCTAATATAAGATGTAAAAATTAGTTAATAAAAAGCTTGAACTACTAGGCCAATCAGTTTATAATTAATGTAGGCCTCTGTGTATTTCTTTGGAACTAAATGACTGTGGGACTGGGCAGGACAGAAATCCCAATCAACAGTTTATTAAAAAAAAAATACTGGTCAGTAGCACAAGGTGTTATATTCAATGTACAAGTAGGAAGAAGCAGTTTTAATGTTTAAGGCTGAAGGCTGTGAGGAAGCACAGATCCAAAGGTCCTGTGATAAACCAGCCCCACGTTCTGCCTTTTGACTCTACTGCTGCTTTCTCCCAAACTGTTTCCTGAATCCCCTGAGGGAGATAGATGTTTCAACAGACTGTTGGGGAAACTGGGCTTGGGAAGCTGGGAAAGCAGTCAAAGTCGGTAGGATAGATTATTTGCTTTCTTATTTTTCTTTAATTCAAATAATTTTTCTTCTCATATTTTCTAAGTTTAGATAGTAGCATTAGTAAACGCCTTTGCTTCAGGACTAACTTTAGACAGGCCCGGGGAGGAACCATTCAGTGTCATATTGTCATTGTCTCTTTTGCTCTCCAAGGTTCCCAAGGTCAGAGAACTTGATCCTCAGTTCTTTCAACATGCGAATCACAATCACCTGGAACATGAAGTCTAGATATGGCTCCTAAACTCTGCGTCCTCAGCATTACCGAGAAGAGCCAAGCTGAAGCAAACAATAGTGTCGTATTTCCCTACCCAGGGACAGTGAGAGATCCATTCCAGGCCCCAAATGGCCAGTGTAAAAATGCCTTTATATCTGGTATTATTCCTTGATGTTCAAATGATTTCTCAATTGAAAGGAAATTGCCCGTTAAACAGACTGTCAATTGCGTTCTATTCCAGACTTGAAGAATGACTTTGCAAATGGCTAGAGGCATAATAAATATTTGATTCTATTCTGGATATTTTGCAAAAGAGATAGATTTACATAGAAACCAACACTCCTTGATCATGTCAGACATTACCCACTTTTTAAGTGAGCATACAAAACAGTAGTTTTCATCATGGCATCTTTGTACACATGTGTCATTACTTTGTTCTTCTCCATTCCCCTACCTGCTGCAATCCCTTGTAAGCCCTTACCTTCCCCAGCTGAGTCCTTCCTTCCCCCAGTTAGATATGGCTTGTTTTATTACATGTATTCCATCACCATCCCTTTAATGTACATACCATGTCTTCAGCTCCAAAAAGTATAAAGTAGGAGTCAATAAAATGACATAGTAAAGAATCTATACTACAAGAATGAAAGAAATCTTTGTAAATAAAAAGTAATATTAATCTTCTAGTTAGTGCCTTTTTAAATCCTAAAAACAGTCATAGTAATGTTACACTGCTGCTTGCAAATTAATTTTTTATGGTTATTATTTGTAATAAGAGCTTAAAAGCTATCTTATAAAATTTTGAATAATTAAATATTATTACTAAATAAGGTGTTTGTCTCTAGCTCAATTTTATATGATTATTGAAATCCATTTTCATTATAAGCACATATATACATACATACCTCATACTTGATGCATATTTAATTCAAATATATTACTTACATATTCACTATCAAAATAAAGTGACCTTTACATAGTATAACTTTTAAAACACTGCATTTGGAGATGGTGGTTGACACAATCACATTAAATCATTTTTATAAAAATCAAGCAACATTTTCCCAACATTTTTCTTCTATCCCCGAGTCCCCAAATCTTAACAGGAAGCACCTAGGGTCCAAAGGACTGGGAGCACTGCCACAATCAATAGTTACAACTTTAAAACTACAGACAATTATGAATTGCTTAATATTTTATTTCAGGTAAACATTTCTAAGTCATAAGAACATTGTGTGTCATGCAGGTGACTTCTTGGACCAGGCTCTCCTTCAAACAACCTTTTCAAATGTGTCATATAAGCAAAATTTACTGTCTCCACCTATGATGGCCTCCACAAACAAGCATCTTCTTTACCCTGGTACTCAAGGTTCCTTTACTCTCTATGGATTACAGAGAAAAGCACAGTGGGTCTGGAGACACTAAATTATAAGAGAGGATCTGACTTCTCTGGAAACGTGTTTTGATGGCATCCTTAACTGGCTTGTGAACACTCTCAATGAACTTTCTTCAATACAGGTCTCAGAACACTAAAATTTTGTTTGTTTAAACTCTGAGTTAACATCCTCTTGTGTGCAGTAGTGTATTGTCTTTCTTTTGATGGACAGAATATTTTTATTGGGTGAGGAAGGACACTAAAAAATAAATCCCACACTAGCTCAGAATCGAGTATAATAAAAGGTTATTTATTTAGAGGTAGACTCGCAGATTACAATCTTCTGCTGGAATGGGGAACAACCACCGAAACCTGCAGCCAGAAAAGAGGCTGGACATGCACTTTACATCAGCATATATGGTGTAAGATGCCACATCCAAGTGGAGAGGTAACTTAAAGGCTACTGGTGGTAAGAATTCCAACAGCACCCCCCTTCTGTTTAAATAAGAAAGTTCTAAGATTAATACAAAGTTATATACAATAAGAACAAATATCAGATTTAAAATTTAGAATTACAACCAGCATAAATAATATCAAGCAAGAAACATGTGATAAATGTTTCAATAATTATCCTATCCTAATGAGTTTAAGTCTTGTATATAAATAACTTGACCAAGTCATGAGAGGAAAGTAACTACAACTTTCTAGTCTTCAACCCCATCAAAGACCCGAGAAGGGAAATAATATTACTTGAGTAAGCAGGAAGTGCAATCAAGCAATTTCCAAAATGTGCAACAAATGACAGAGACAACTGGCTACCTGGGAAATCACCCAAAGTCTCATTTGCACTGTTGGAGCAACCAGCTTTGACTAAGGCCTAGCGTAACTAACATACCATTTTCAGAGGCAGGAAATTTTTCAAAACCATCTTACGCTGTCTTGGCAAGACTTGACAGTCTTTTTTCTTGTATCCTGCTTGTCCTGTCTGGACATCATGCATTTTGTCAGTGGTCAATGCATGGGCAGTTCCTTGTCCAAAGGCCAGTTGTGCCAAGAAGAAAACAAGCTCCAAGCGGAGTGTCTTCACAAACTCTTGTGAATAGATCAGTGGTGCCAGGAGCAATCATGTCTCACTTCAAAAGAACGCCAAATGATGTAAATGCCATATTCTACAGCTCTTTGAACTGAAGTTTGCCTATCTATGCAGAATGAAATCTCTATATATCTAAAGAACTTGATTAGTCTAACTATAAGTATGACAAACATGGATGACTATTGACCTAATAAAGACTAAAATTTCATAATAGAATATTAAACAAACTTTAAACAACTGTGCAACAAATGAGGACAATGATCTCAAAATGTAAACAATGAACAAGTATCTTGATCAGAGGTAGAAATGTATATTGCAATATGATAAATATATCCTAAAATTATACCATATACAAAATGTCTTAAGCAGAGGTAGAAGCATGCATGCATACAATATGACAAAATAACTTTGCCTAAGTATACAAATACTGTAGATAAAAATAGGAACATATTCAATATAATTTAAGCTTGTATCAGTATACAGGAATCTATACCAATGTAAATTGCCTATAAATAATAGCTCACAAGTATTCACTCCATTACTCACTATTATTGTTAGTGTGAGTAAGCTCACACTAATCTATTATCCTTTTTTTTCAAAGAGATCCCTGAGCTTACATAATTTTCCCCCCAACCCCCAACCTTATGACAATTATAATCAATCCCTAAATGATATACCTAACCCTGAGAACAAACTTTGTTGGGAGCGGGGATATCGTCTTCTAGAATGACTTCCAGCTGTCATGAGGGTGATGTTCTTTCTGTGGGATCCTGTGAAAGTAAAATGATGGTTAAGATCCAAGATTACTGTCTGGTATAATTGCAAATAGTCTCTGAAGTTTCTAGTTGGAGTTCTGGCCAGAACGTTGTAAAAAAGTGCACCATTTCAGCTAACAAAGGTGGAACCATCTTGATCAGCTGGTACCCAAAACAGGTCTTATAGTAGCACTATCAGCATCATAAAGTCATATCAGCCAGGTGCAGTTGTTGTTGTAGGACCCCATCTTCTTCCTGGAAACTGCAAAGATTACTGCAGGAAAATTCATTGTTCATTGTGGAAAACTTAAACATTATTTATATAGACATATACAGACATATATATTCAATGAAAGGTATGATAGAGACAAAAATAGGTATGAAGAAAAGTAAAATGTTTTCTAAATTCTTTTTTCATTCTGTCCCATACCAAACGACTCTTGACATGAGACAGAAACTCTGAAATTTTCTCTTAATAACATACTTGGGCCGGGCAGTGGTGGCGCACGCCTTTAATCCCAGCACTCGGGAGACAGGGGCAGGCGGATCTCTGTGAGTTTGAGTCCAGCCTGGACTACAAGAGCTAGTTCCAGGACAGGAACCAAAAAAAGCTACAGAGAAACCCTGTCTCCAAAAAAAAAAAAAAAAAAATAACATACTTGGATTTAGAGAGAGACAGAGCCATTGTCCAACACCAAAGCCAGCTCTGTATATTCACACACACACACACACACACACATATACTATACATATATATATATAAAAATATATATATGTTTTAATCACCTGTCCTTATAAGTCATATTCCTTTTTCTTAATGATCCATGTTAAATATTTATTTTTCCTTCTGTCAGCATCCAGGCATCCAGGGACTCTTGAATTTTTGAAGGTGTGTATTTTCCTGTAAAGACAAGAGTGGAACCCTGCCCCAACACTATATAGTTTCCTTACCACCTGTATGGTTGTTGCCGTTGTGAATGAGCTATCATTTCTCTTTCTTAAGAGATTTCTCTTTTTCAGCAAATCTTTATTAATTTTGATGGTATCCATAGTTTTTCTTCTCCTGTGGAAACAAGAGCAAAACCCCATCCCCTACTCTCCCAGTCTTCTACCTTCCTCATCTTCGTCATATTTATTCCCTTCATCTACCCCAATTATGTCAATTTTTGTATATCTAACAAAATTTTATGTGCAGGTAGTCTGGGTGTGCACAAGTGTCGATGTGATATACTAAAAACTTTATTACTTTAAAGATATTTATTTGAAGGAATGTTTTTAACTCAAGTTCAAAGTCTAAACCCTCTATTTTAATACTTAAATAACATCACTTTCATGTCAACAAAACAAAACAAAATTCAATATGTCAAATCAATCTGCCAGTTAATGGGTTTGAATGAAATTTCAAGGTATATTTAGGTTATCAGTTTCAGGAAACTTTTGTTATTCTTCAGTCTTAACTAAATCTGAAGTGCTGACCCAGTATTATTAGACGCAATTTCAGACAGCTTTGTGAAATTTAAGATATCTTCAGAATTCTCCAGCCCTTATTTCCATAGCCTTTAAACAGGGTTTTGCATAAAATGAGTAAGAGCTGCTGGTTGGCCTGGGATTGAAAGCTTTCTCCAAAGTTCTACTTTGTTCCAAACTACTTTTGTTTAGAATAAACTTCAGCCTGTTTTAATTCTCTTCCCTGGGTGGGTGGTGGGGTCTTGCTCTAGGCAGAGTTTATTTATGTTACTACTACTAGGATGTCAAGTTCACACTGCTGAGGGACTTTGAATGGCAACCAGAAATGGTACGTGCTTTCAATCCCAGCCCTCAGGAGAACAGGTGGGAAGATCATGAGTGCCCAGTCAGCCTGAGCTACAAAGCAAAACTGTCGCTCAAGCAATTACAACCACAAAGCAATGTGAGGGACAAAAGAGCTCTCTTCTTAGTACATCTGCCCAGTCCCAGAGTGCAATTCCTCTGGATAACCAACTGAAGGACAAGATCTCTGTGTTCTTCAATAGCAAAAGGCTGTACATTTCCTGTCATCCAGCAAGACCAAATAAACGCTCTTGACCAGCCTTCTGGAGGCTCTCAAATCATCAAAATTCTCACCACCACCCCAGGGAACTCATCATAGGAGCTGCATCTCACTCCCATGATGGATCCCATGTAATCACTATTATACGTGTAGAATACAATGTGGGTGTGCACATGTGCCTTAGGACACTTACAGAGGGCAGGGGGCAGTTTTGTGGCTCTATGTAAAATCAGGCATTGAACTGAGGTTGCCAGGCTTGTACAACAGATGAATTTATTCTCTAAGCTGTTTCACCTCCCCCAGTTGTCAAACTTTTTATTCCTTCACCATCTAACAGTTTCCTCTTCTGTGTTTTTCTGATTTTCATGATCTTGAAACTTAAAAACTAAACATCTCTGACATCTCCAGTTTGGGTTTATCTGGTGTTTCCTTAAAAAGTTGTATTCAGGCTGTGCAACTTTCACGCCATTATTGCAAAGGTGAGAATCTGCATTGAATAACATCTGCCTGGATGGAACAGGATTTGAACTTGGTCCATAATTAATGGCTGTTCTTTGAACACCAATGAAGCTGACTTGTTTCTCCTTACCTTAAATTTTCTTGTTTTGGAAAGGCTAGACAGATAACATAGTCAGCAATGGACTTGCCTCACAAGCACAAAGATGTGAGTTCAAATCCCATCCCCTCTCTGCTAGCCAGGAGTGGTGGCACACCTTTGTCATTTCATTGGTAGGAGACAGAAGCAGGTAGATCCCTGGATCTCAAATGGCCAGCCAGCCTAACTTGCTTACTGAGCTCAAGGCTAAAGGGAAACCACACCACAAAAAATTAATAATAATAATCAAAAAGGATAATGCTGAGGGATGGACTCCACAGATATGTGCTCACTTGTGTACTTGTACCTATTCCCACACTAGCATCTACACAAACAAGCATACATACAAACAAAATCAGTAAATAGTTTCTTGTTTTACCTTTGTTATTACTATTTTGTGGGGAAGTAATGGGAAATGCCCATAGTCCTCTTCTTTGCAAATCTTTTAGTGTGTTTATATATTAATGTATACCCATAAAGACTTTTGATTTTCCTTCCTTCCTTCCTTCCTTCTTTCCTTCCTTCCTTTCATTCTTTTTTTCTTCCTTTCTTTTGTTTGTTTTTTTAGGTGGGGTTTTTCTATATAATGGCCTTGGTTGGCCTCAAATTCACACACGGTGATCTATCTGCCTCTGCCTCCCTAATTCTGAGATTAAAGGTATGTACCACCATTTCCAGCTCTTATTCAATTTTCAACAAAGCATAATAAAATGGCTGTTAACTTGAAATTATCCCTGACTTTGCCAATACAACCCTGTTCATGATGCTTTCTACATTTTTTCCTACATGCTTGTCTCGTGTTTGTGCCTATGTTAGCTCTGGAACCAGCCATTTTTTAAATAGCTTCATCAATGGCCTTTACCTTTTGAGATGTAAAGACACATGTGGTCATTGTCATTGTGCTGCCATTCTCCTGGTCCTCTCTGTTGGTAAAAACAGAGGAAGCAAATAATGGGAATCTATGTGCAAATGCTTGCATCTACGATTAGTTCAGACTATCTAAATAGTTACACAAAAAACGGGGGCTATTCCAACACCTGCTTTAGAAATTTGAATTTGTGCCAGTGTAATTGACAAGTTAAGGGGGGAAAACATAACAAAATTTGTGTTTACACACATTAGATTTTACTTTTTAAAATAGTCTACAAGAGCCGGGCGGTGGTGGCGCACGCCTTTAATCCCAGTACTCAGGAGGCAGAGGCAGGCGGATCTCTGTGAGTTCGAGGCCAGCCTGGTCTACAAGAGCTAGTTCCAGGACAGGCACCAAAAACTACAGAGAAACCCTGTCTCAAAAATTAAAAAAAAAATAGTGTACAAAATTCTCAAAGAACTAATTTTTTAATCACATAATTATGTCTGGTATATAATAGTATTTACATTAAAATAAATGATGTGTGTATACAAATATATTCGTGCATTTCTATGTCTAAACAGATACATAGAAAGTCAATTAGAGAGTGGCAAATGCTGCATCTTGAATAGACTCCTGTAAAAAGAGGTTTGTCGAAGAGGGATTTTTTTCACTTGCTCATGGCAAGTGTAAGCTCTACTTGTATCTTCCGTGACAGTGTGGTATGTGTTCATATAATGTACATGAATGCAAGTTAGAGAAACTTTTTAAAAAGAAAGAAAGATAGCTGGTTATGGTGGTGTATATCTATAATCCCAGCACTCGAGACAGGGACAGACAAGATCTCTGTAAGTTTGAGGCCAGCCTGGTTTACATAATGAGTTGCAGGACAGCTAGGACTATACTATACAGAAAGACCCTGTTTCAGGGAAAAACAGAAAACAAACAGAAAACAGAGGGGGGGGGAGGGAGGAAAGAAGGAAGGTGAGCTGAACATAGAAAACTGCATCCAGTCAAACAAGATGGCACATAAAATATAAGCATGTATGTATGTGTGAATGCCATTTTAAACTTTGGTAGGCTTTGGTTCACAGAGTACTAGGTTTACAGCTGTATTCTCCCTGCCCAACTTGTTGGTTATGTAAATGAGAAAGGGCAAAGAAGGTCAAACAATTACAGTTTGGATAGTGACATTAGCATAGGATATTTTCTCTTGCATTTGCATTATCGAGTATGTTCTTTTATATTTGTTCCCTTCGGGGTGAACATGAAAATTGTTATTTTGAATTAGAGCAACTGGCGTATAATTTTTAGTTTGTAGATTTTGACATTCCAAACAGACTTTCCAATGTCTTCAAAAACTCCTAGATACAGGAAGGAAGGGGAAGGAAGGGGAAGGGAAAAGAAGGGAAGGGAAGGAAAGGGAGGGGAGGGAGGGAGGGGAGGGAAGAGAGAAGGGAGAGAGAGAGAGAGAGAGAGAGAGAGAGAGAGGAGGGAGGGAGGGAGGGAGAGAGAGAGAAGGAGGAGGGAGGGAGGGAGGGAGGAAGGGAAAGGAGTTAATTTCAGGCGTCGTATGCATTCTTAAATAATTATTACTTAAAAATTTTGTAAAATGGGAGAGTGAAGGTCACAGGAGAAGGTAGAAGGGGAGAGGGAAAGAAGGAAGGTGAATGGATAAAAATGCATAGCTCAATAAAAACAAAAAAATTCTGTGTCAAAATTGGGTGGCAAGGAAATGGGAGAGTGTGGATCTTCAAAGAATTAGAGGATATAAATATGAGCAAAACAAATCGTATACAACTTAAAACTCAGTGAAATGTTCATATTTTATCAGTGTAACTAAGAAGAAAGAGAACTGCTATGTTGCACGTACCAGAAAGTACCAATCTAAGGGTCGTCCAGATCATTTTAACATTCAGTTAAGTTGTTAGAAAGACACCAAATTTGGAAAAGATAATGTATTGGCAGTCATATTCTGTTATTGCAAAAGGTCACAAATTAAATAACACTTGGCTAGGGGTGTGTGGTCTCAGGATAAAGCCAAGAGCACCCAGGCACAGGCTCCCAGTTGTTTGGAACTCACGGAGTCAGTCAGACAGGACTTACTCTTAACCATGATTTGTGGCAATATACAAACCTAGACATATCTTCAAAGAAGGCATATTAATTGAGAAAATATATCTATAAACTTGGCCTGTCAACAAGTCTGTGGGGTACTGTTTTCATTAATTATTGATGTTGAAAAGCCTGAAAAGCCCAGCCCACGGTGGTGGGTGGTGCTAGATTGTATAAGAAAGCAGACTGGGCATACTATGGGGAGCAAGCCAGTAAGCAGCACCCTTCATGGTCTCTGCTTCAGCTCCTGCATGGAGCCCCTGCCTTGGAGATCCCAGTTTCCCTCAGTGATGGTGTTTGACCTGATAGTCGTAAGTTGAACTAAACTCTGTCCTCCCCAAGTAGCTTTTGATCACAACATCAGTAACTCATAGCTAGGACAGAAATCACACAAGCCTGAAAGGCGTCTTCATTCGCATTGCTAGTCCCATTTCTTTATCTCCCTTAAAGGTTTTGAAACAGGGCATTTCCTTCAGTAATGCCTCCTTCATGAAGTTGTAGATGGCAGAGGATAGACTATTCCAGTCAGAACACGAGCCTGGTAAATAAACATCCACTTACATGGATATTCATTACCTACTTAGTTTTTATTGTTTAAAACAACAACAACAACAAAACATGCTTCTCACATGCCCCCCCTTTAGATATTGGGGTTTTGAATCTAAACTTTACAGATTATCGCATGAGAACAGTGAAGATAAAAGGAAACACTTCACCCTTTGTGTTCCAGATAATGGCTTAACTTTTTAAAAAAAAAATCTTTCTTTGTGTGGCTTATATAATCCTCAGAGATGTCCCTTTGCTGACCTATATCAAGGCCAGGCACATTCCTCCAAATTTCCCCACAGCAATTGAATAGCTGAACTGTTAAGCCACTGATCAAGCAGAACAACCTCCCTCTCTTTTCTCCAAACTCAGAAGCATAGCACCTCCTCATATGGCTCTAACCTAAACCTCTCCAGAGAACAGTCTGTCACATGGTAACTAATTTTTGCACATTCTGACCCACTATTCAATCTTCCTACTGCTTTATCATGTACACCCAACTCTTTCTGGCCTGGTTACTTTCATCTATACACCATTAGCCAAAGTATTCTCCTTCCCTATTTCAGTAGTCCCTCCCTTGTTGCAATATTCCCTCTCTCTTCTTTAAAATAATCACTATGATTAAAATCTCATTTTACTATCTTGATCTGTTTTTAATTTGATAGATCCTGTTGAATGCTGAACTTATATAGACTATGCAATTTACTTATATTAATGAAATTAGGTTAAAATTCACAAGAAAAAAGCCTTTATATATGTAGGCATTCATAAAGGCTAAACAAATACACATGGAAGCCCAGCTAATTGATAATTGATCTTTGTGAATAACAGCGTATACTTTTTATATCTAAGAATTACTGGGAAACCCAAACTCTAATTATGCTTGCCAGTCTTAGAAGTATTTGACATCCTAGTCCCCTAAGGATGGTCTGCCTCAGATACTGCTCAATTGACAGTGTTTGCCTACGATACACATGCCTCTAAGTTAGCTCCAAAAGTCACGGTAAGACAAATAGTATAGAAGTTTACAGAAGAAATTTCTTAAATGAAGATGTTAGAGTTCTAATGGCTTATACAGTCTTAGATGTAGTGGAATAGAGAGATTAATAACAATTGGAGCATGTTTTGCAAAGAACTTGAGCTGGGCAGAGGTGGCACATACTTTAATCCTAGCACTTGGGAGGCTGAGGCAGGTGAATCTTTGTGAGTTTGAGGCAAGTCTGGTCTACAGAGCAAGTTCCAGGACAGCTCCAAAGTTACACTGAAAATTCTGTCTCAAAAACAAACAAACAAACAAACAACAAAAAAAGAATAAACTTTTATGTAATGAACAACCTATCAAGATGCAGATTCATAATGCCCATGTTTTAAGTTGGGAATTTGTTTATTTAATGTTCTGCAACTATAGAATGTTTCCAGTCATTAACACAGGCTGACAACTGGTTAGTGAATCGTGTTATATTTTAATAGCGTCTAATTCGGATAACTATGGTTCAGGATGAACCTATTTCATATTGAAATACAGACAGGTTGAGTACTTTGTCACAAGTGGCCTATGAAAAAGAAGAATTGGAATTCAAATTCAAGTCTGTCAAAGGTCATATTTTTCGACACTGTACTGCATCAGACCCTTTTTATACCCAAAAAGTCATTACCAAGGTATAATATTTGGAGCTCATGAAGAAAAGCTTTTGGATATACCTCATAAATACAGACAATATATTGTGTTTGAGAGGGCATAATGAGTATACATTATACACATTAATAAATAATAGCTGTATGGCATCATTTTAAAGCGTAAAAGGAAAGTGCAAAAAGAACTTTGGAACGACTTTTGTACATTTTTAATGAAAAATATAAAGACAACAATTGGAGAACTTTACCTAAATGACCACAGTTAGCCCTGAAACTTTTCAGTTTAGTAGTTTATGTCCAGACAGTTCTGTGACCGCCCATTACTCCATCCTTGACTGTATTTTGTGACTATCTCTTATGGATTTCAGTATGGGTGAAGTTAAAAAATTAGGATACAATCACACATGGGGGAAAGAACCCTCCTACCATTTTCTGTCATTTTGTATGCCAGCCCCTTGGGAGCTAACATGTACCCTCTCCGATTTGGAGGCTTGCGATTACATGCTATGTCATATGCAGAGATTTCATTTCTCTTTTTGGAGAGTTAATAATAATCAAAACATGAAACACCTAACTTCCTTAACTGACATACATATATTCCAGGAAATAATACTGATAATATCTGGCAATTATCCTACACATTCAGAGGAACAATTAGGAAGCAGTGATGGCCATATTTCTTTGTTATTTGTCACCCTCTGTCTCCAGGTGCAGCATTAATCGTGGGCCAGATGTGTTCATCAGGACTGGAATCTAGTAAGCTGTCACAGAGATCGAGAGCATTCAAGTCAGGTAAACTTGAATCCTCTCACTGACCTTGATCAGATCACTCAACTCATTAAAGCCACCATTCCCTCATTTGTAACTAAATAATCACAGCATGGTCATAATAAATAAGAGTATTGTCTGTACAAAGTCTATTCTGTACAAAGAAGTACTGTTCTTTGTTTGTGCTAGTAGCTGCCTCTTTTAAACTATTCAAATGTTTAAGACTTGAATGAGAAGATTTTCATCATTGCTTGACAAATGAGGTTACCTGAGACTGGGATATAGCAGTCCTAGGTCTTTGCAAACAAAGGAAACTTTAGTTATGTGTGAGGAGTAATTAGCATCCTCTCACTAAACTATGTGATATACAGAGCATCATAGAACAGACTTAGTTGCAATGGCAGCCCTGCTAAAATATATAGCTAACCATATCTTTACCAAGACTCCTGATTTCTTTGTGCTCTCACTGTTTTCACCAATGCAATGGTAGAATTTGTTTTAGATGGTCACATGATTTTTCTCAGTTCAATGTTAGTAAGATTGACTCTTCAAAAAGTGTGAAACACATAAATCATTCATTAAATTTTTAATCTAACTACTAATTTGATACATATCCATTAAGGCTGATTCCTGTCCTAAGCACTGAGGAGGTGGAGGTTCCACAGTCAAATAGAAAGTAGCTGTGCATGTATGTGCATGTCTTTAGTCATGGTATTTAGAACTCAAGAAACAGAGACAGGCAGATCTCTGTGAGTTCCAGGCTAACCTGGTCTACAGAGGAAGTTCCAGGCCAGCTAAGACACAAAGTGAGATCTTTTCTCAAAAATAAAACTAAAACACAATGAAGAGTAGAAAGGAAACATCCTCACTTTCAAGAATTTTGGTTTGATGAGAGAAAAAAATGATTAACTAAACATGAACTCTGGTGATAGCAAGTGAACACTTGAGAGGAAGTGCCATCAGGAAGCGATGTGCAAAAGATTAGTCGCTGTAGTCTGATAACCAACTTCCTTTTCACAGACCTGACAAAGCAAGGAAAAACACACATTTCTTTCCTGAGCAACTGAACTAGAAACAGCTTCTCTTCTGGCTAGAAGTGTATAGAAAACTGACAAATTAGGTGATAGCAAGAAAGGTTCTTCTTTAGAAAAAAAGAGACCTTGTCAGTGAAAGGAAAGGGGTGGATGGAAGATGCTGAACCTTACATGTTCACCAGGGGCTACATGTTCACCAGGGGCTGCATGCCCAGCATCCATCACAGTGATTCAGTTACTTATATATCGTACTCTTATCATTTTTTCTGTGTCAACTGAGAAGTAAAGGCTCAATAAAGTTTATATAAAGAGATAAGTAATATACACCAGTAATCCCAGCACTCCAGAGACTGAGACAAGAAGGTTGCCAGTGTAAGTCTAGTGTGAGCTATATATCAAGATCATATGAGGCAGCTATCCACTCCTGGAGTACAACTAAAGGAGTCAATGTCAGAATGTAAAAGATACCAACACACCTCTGTTTGCTGTAGTTATTCTTAATAATTGAGTTGTGAGATCACCTTAGGCACCATAACTATGCACATAGATAAAGAAAATGGAATGGAGGACTATGAGATGACTCAATGGGTATAGGGGTCTACTGTCAAATCTCATGACTCCAGGATCCACATGGTAAGAGGAAACTGACTGCCACTAGCAGTACTCTGACATTTACATAGTATACATACACACAATAAATAAAATGTGAAAACAAGGAGCTGAAAAGAGAGAGAGAGGGATGGAGAGAAGAGAAGATGAAGGAAAGGGGAAAGGAAAGAAGAGGGAAAAGTAGCATGTGTACCTAATAAAGTATTATTTACACATGAAGAATAAAATTATTATATGAATGGAATAAAATATCATAATGTTAATCAAAATGGGCAAGACTCAGAAAGAAATATTACTTGTTTTCTCTCATATACAGAGTCTTAATGGTTTTTAAACACATGAAGTAGAAGGGGAACTATTTAGAAAGAGGAGTGGGCAGTAATAGGTGGGAAATAAAAGCGGGCAATTGGAAAGAAGAGTGTGATCAAACTGTGTTCTATGTGTGTATTATAAAAGTAATGCCAACTATTAGAGTTATGATACACTAACAAAATTTCAATAACATTCTTTAAAAATTCTCTATTATTGTACAATATAAATTACACAATGCAATATTCATACACCATTTTTCCCTCCATTTCCTTCTAGTGACCCCAATCTCCCAAACACTTTTAGAAGAGATTCGTTTACTGAAGATCTGAAATAGAGTCTGTGCTCAATTCTTACTAAGCTTCAGATAAGTTGCCCTGTCCAGGGTATTAAAGGGGAGGAAACATAAGATCACGTAACCGTCTAAGAAGTTTGAAGCGCTCAATGTGGTTTTCACATCTAACCACTCATGCAGAGATCATGCTGCACTCTACTTACCAAACAATGCAATCGAACTCACTGTGGAAGTGTGGACCTCATGCTCAGGGGTAAGCCTAAAGAAATATAAGCTTAATCCCAGTTTTACATAAAGAGAAAATCCTTCCATATTTTATTGGACAGAATAGGTTGAATTGGGAGGGGAAAGGGAAGAGGTAAAAGATCAAAAGAGGGCAAGGATGAAGAATGGGGCTTATCTCAGCTTAATTATAAAATAGGTGAAAAACAGTGCCTATAGTAAACCTAGCAACACCTTGAAGTCTTTGGTTTTCATCAGAAGGGTTTGATTCTATCTGGTCAGAATTGGAAAGAGCTCTAATTGATTAATAATTATATCAGCTTTAGATAATGAGTTGGTTTGATTCTTCTGCTCTACTTGTGCTTCTGGCACTCATTCTCATTTTTATCTTAAATGTGAAAGCCTTTATGGCTAAAGTATCCAAACTACAGCCTCCAGGACCCAAACCTTGGCCAGTTATTGGAAATCTACACATCCTCAACCTGAAGAGGCCATATCAGACCATGCTAGAGGTAAGACAAAAAGGCATACAAACATACATGATAATTCTCTTGGGGTGGTGTGTGTGTGTGTATGTGTGTGTGTGTGTGTGTGTGTGAGAGAGAGAGAGAGAGAGAGAGAGAGAGAGAGAGAGAGAGAGAGAGAGAGAGAGAGAGAGAGAGAGAGAGAGTTGTTACATCATTCTGGACCCTGAGATGCTTATTAGCTTGCATGTGCTAACATCAGTTCATATATGTGTTTTGGGGTCATCAGATTTTAAAATTAACAGAGATGCTTAAAAATGCATATACATACTGAAATTTCTATGTGTGTGTGTGTGTGTTTTAGCCAATATGGTTCAAGAATTTACGTGGTAACTATATTCTCAAGTATTTATGGCATGTAATCTTCACCTCAAATGTTTTGGTCTACAGTTTTTCATATATGACAAAACAACTAATTTTTGATTATTGATGTATCTGCAGACTTCAGATTAACTACTCAAAACTCTATCATGAATAAGATGAAAATTTATACTATGGGTCCAACAGTTTAGATCTAGGTCTTCTATCAATTTGATGAATGAGTTCAGTTTACCCTGTATCCACAGTTCAGATCTAGGTCTCCATCAGTCTGATGAATGAGTTTAGCTCTTGTCCTATGTGTTGCCTGTCTTCCAGTTTACAGAGTTCATACTGTAAGAACTGGTCTAATGATACCACTTAGAGCTGGCAAATGATAAAGTTTAAACTTTAAATTTCAAAGTGTTTCTGAGTTGAATTCTCAAAGAATTTGTAACATTTTAATTTTAAAATCTTTTTTTTTTAAAAAAATTGGTTTTTTTTGAGATAGGGTGTCTTTGTGTAGTTTTGGAACCTGTCCTGGAACTCACTCTGTAGATCAGGCTGGCCTCAAACTCACAGAGATCCACCTGCCTCTGCCTTCTGAGTGCTGGGATTAAAGGTATGTGCCACTATCACCCAGTCAAACATTAAAATCTTAAAAGACAAGGTATTGAAGAAGAAAAAAAACTATAATATTACCTCAATCGATCAAAAAATAAAATAAAATTGCTTTAAATTTGCCTCATGCTTTTTATTTAATAAATCAACACATTTAGCATACTCTCCCTAACCAACCTGGGGGAGAATTAAAGATAAAGAAGATAAAATGGCATTTTATCTCCATATTACAGATAAGTTTACTTCACAGAAATTACTTCCTAGAATCAATATTTAAAACAACTTTGTAGCCCCTTATCCTACAAATTCAAAATCAGGTTAATTCTTCATAAGAATGAGATCTTCATTCAGCAAATTTCTTCATCTAATTAAGTGTTCCTCAACTTTATTTCTACATTACTCCTGTCCTTTGCTTATATATTAACCAGGCTAAATTCTTTGCAGCATGTTTTTTTCATTTCTTTCTCATTTCCACAGATATGTATTGTTCTGAACTATTTCCACCCACAGAACAGGGAGGTTTCAACTTTTTTCCATTATCTGGACCCTTTTTTAACTAAACTTATCCTCAAATTGTTTTTATGAGATATGCTAATCTACCCAATACAAAGCAGTTCTCAAACAAAACACTCTGATCTCGAATTCCCATTTTAATTTCTACTTCAGAAAGAGTGATTTTAGTTGTACTAATTTTTTAAAACATTAAGTCATCCTTCGATTTCTGTTGCAACTCTAAATAAGTAAGTTTCAATATAAAGGAGCATTCCGAGCCATCTTAGTCTTCACGAAAGCTCAGGTCGGTTAAGACCACAGGCTCTCAGCCAGTGTGCCACTGATTGTGTGGTTCTTGCTGAGCAGCTCCACCTACTGTGTGACCTCATGAAGACACAGTAACCTTTCTGTTCAACAGAGGTGATATCTACTTCATGCAAGAGAGCTGATATATAACGGGACTAAGAGTAAATCAGGATGTCATATATATTGGCTGCTGCTACCCTTCAATTATTAAAGAAAATGGAATGTTTCTTTCAATAAAAAAATGTTACCAATAATAGAGAATTAACTTGGTCCTAACATCACAGCACACCCTAAGAAACAGGATGTTCATATGGGATATATTAGTGTGGTACCAAAGAAATGTTTGGTTTTTCCAGAGTTGTGGCTGGGCATTTTCTGTTTTCAAACAAAAACATAATAGGGAGAGACAATGGTTCATTCTGTAGTAAAAGACAAGTCTTACCCTCACATTTGAAATCAAATAGAGCCCAGGGATCACGAACTGAAGGCCACCAATGTGGCTCCAGGGGCTATGATAACTGGAGGAGTAACTCTAGTAATGAAGGCCAGAGGTCATGATCGATTTCACTTTTGATTATACTGTGATGTTTCAATTCTTTCTCTACTTTTTTTTTCACCAAAGCTCTCCAAGAAATATGGCCCCATTTACACCATTCATATGGGTCCAAAGAAGGTGGTGGTGCTTTCTGGCTATGAGACGGTCAAAGATGCCCTTATTAATTATGGCAATCAATTTGGGGAGCGTTCTCGGGTGCCTATATTTGAAAGACTTTTTGATGGAAAAGGTAAAGATCCCTAAACTTTGAATATATCTCTTTTGTTAAAGTTGTTAAATATTAACTATGTTCTATTTATTCATTCTTATCTCCTTACTTTGATAGTTTTATATGCTTTGGATTAATCTTTCTCCCTGGAAAATAGTGAATTTGTTTGCAATTGTTCATTGACACCTAGCTTGATATAAGAATCAAATAGAAACTCAAAAATTGTATACTGAATTCAGCAACAAAAATTACAAAATGTTTTCCCAACCCAGAAGTCCTTGTTGTACTACTAGAAAAAGAAAATACTTTTTTTACAGGAGAAGAATGTGCTTCACAGTCCACCACTATAAAACCAAGAAGGAATGCCTTTACATACTCCATCAGATATTCACACTGCAGCCTCTCAGGAGGAACAAGAAATTAGCTAGGACTCATGATACAGGCTTTGCTAATTGGAGTCACACAAAGAGAAACAAATTCACCATATATGTATGGTATGCACGTTAGGTTAAGTTCTGCCCATCTAACCCTAGATTCTTATCTTCCCAGAGGAGCTGAGAAACAGGGATCTTACCTCCCTGATGATTTCAGACAGGTCTCTAGATATTTAGGAAAGACATTCCAGTCATACAGACATCTAAAAAATGATGACTTGGTTTTCAAAAAGATGTATGTGTATTTCAAAGAGAAGGGAAGCTGCTTAGAATGTTTTCTACAGCAAATCTTCTAGGAAATGAAAAAAAAAGGAGACTTACTAATCTTTGCAGGGAGACCTTGCTTGTTTTCTTTATTAACTTGCTGAGAAATGAAACTAGGGTTTGAGAAATGTTAGATAACTACTATTAGACTATGCCATCAACCCAGTCTTCCGTTATTTCTGGCAGGGAATATCAAAGCTTTCGTCTATAATTTTTATTTGTCCTTGACCACTAAATTTAACACTGTTGGAGGTAACTTAAAAACACTCCTTTCTCTCTAAGGAATTGTCTTTTCACATGGTGAAAACTGGAAAACAATGAGAAGGTTCAGTTTGACCACGCTGAGGAACTTTGGCATGGGCAAGCAGATTATAGAAGACACGATCATAGAGGAATGCCAGCATCTTGTACAGAATTTTGAATCTCACAAAGGTCTGTCAAGTAAATAAAACCATTTCATAAGTAAGACATCAACAAAAGGTACATTTAGTCATGTAGTTTGAAATAATTTAACTTGGAAAAAAATCTCAAGGACATACAAATGCCCTATGTTGTCTACTCAAATATTGTAGACATTTGTTCTCATTCTCTTCTGCTCCTTTCTCTCCCTCTTCCTGTGCCTCTTCCTCTCTCTTTGCCTCCTCCTTCCCTCCCTCCCTCCCTCTCTTTCCGATATTTTCCCATATATATATATATATATATATATAAATCAGTTGGAATTTACTTTTATATAAAATAAATTTTGAACTGTTTGAAAGTATTTTGAAAATATGCTGTCCCTTTATTCTCAAATAATATACAATAATGCACCCATAATGCAATATTTACTTACCAAGAAGCTAACTTTGACATAATACATAGCATCTGTGTTTTGGTCTCCTACATAAGAGAATTTAAAAACTGGCACATGATGGCTAATTCAAGAACAGATAAGAGGTGCTTTGGGCAGCAGAACAGATGAGTCTTCCATCTGGGCAGCTGCCAGGGGTGGGTGATAGATAAGGGAGGCAGCAGAGTCGTGCTTGTCAAAGGAGAAGTCAGAAACCAGAGCAGTCTGGCTCAGCAGTAAATGCCTGAGAGCCACTACCCCCAAGGCTGAGATTTCCAGGTCATCCTCAAGTGTATCTTTTTTATCTTTGTACTTTACCTGACCTTCCTTAGACTTTCTCATCTCCAATGCCTTACTGCCAAGAAGGTCCTTAACTTTGTCCAGACAAGGGAAGAATTCATTAGTAAAGGCTAGGTACCATAGACCAGGGCACTTGACAAGATGATTACCAGCTACCAGCCATTAGAGGTTCGCCAGCAGATGCTAAGCAGACCCCGAAGAATGCCTGGCAATTAGACATCTCCAGGTCCCTTTGCATCCTTTTTTCCTGATGTTTCCTCTCAAAGTCAGGCTACTGAAACTGGAAATTCTCTCCGAGGAAACCCTTTTGCTCAAAGCAATCTAGGACTATCATTCTAATCTTCACTGGCCATTGTGTCTTGGAGTTGTCTGCAGAAAATTCTCTGACCTATGGTATTAGATCCTAAGACTCCCATTTTTGAAGGAGCTCTGCTCCATCCCTTGGAGGAAGCACCAGGCAGAGGGAGGACAATCGGAGTCTGAGCAGCCTCCTTGGGTTCCATACTGAGTCTATTATGATTAGACTGCACCCTTTGTGCCCAAGCATGTTTTCACTTAACTCTCCATGGTTCATGGAAGCAAAGTGGAAAAAAGGCTACTTTATCCTCTGTTTCTATGTCTTCAATCTAATGGTGCCTATGCTATATTTTGTGGTGAGCAAACAAATTTGTTATTCTTGCATTAACTTATCTTTTGTGGTGTTTTGAATGTGAATGGCCCAAATAGATTCATACATTTGAATACTTGGTCCTCAGTTTGGGGGAACTGTTTAGGAAAGTCTAGGAAGGGTGGCATTGTTGGAGAAGGTGTGTTATTGAGGGTGGGCTTTGAGACTTCGAAAGCCCACACCATTAAGATTCTTAAACTGTAAGTCATATTCAATGTTATATATATATATATATATATATATATATATATATAGTTCATGGTGCCTTCACAGCAATAGAAAAGTAACTAAAACACATTAATATCAGCACTCAAGAGGGAGAGGCAGGAGGTTTTCTATGAGTTCAAAGCCAGTCAGGCTATATACAAAGTTCTGGGCTAGCCAGGCTACCTAGTGATATTTTCCCTCAAAAATAAATAGATAAATAATTATGCCAGTACAAAGTTGGCATGCTAGTGAGTGGCCAACCTGATTATCCTCTCTCTTACCATGCCCTCAATATGTTATTCCTAAAATAAATAAGTAAATAGGTTTTTACGTACTGAAACATACTTCATGACCTCATAAGCCAAGTAAGCTTTTGTCTATGTCTGTTGGAGATGTAACTGGGTAAGGAACCTTGGGCTCATGCATACTAAGCAAGCACGTGACCACTAAGCTGCAGCTACAACCTTCCTTTTACTTTTTATTTTGGAAATCGATCCCACTAGGCTGTCTAGGCTGGCCTTGAACTCATTCTACAGCCTAGGAAGTCCTGAACATTAGATCTTCCTACCTCAGTCTCCCCTGTAACACAGATACAGACCTGTAAAACCAGGTCTGATTTCACGCTCTGTGTAGATTTCGGTGATGCAGAAAACATCAGAATGTAGTAGAATTTCTAGCCCAAACATCAGTGTGGCCTACTATAGTGAGTTATGTTTTCCCATTTATTGTGCACTAACAACCCTCTCTCCACCCACTGTACTACAAAGCTACATACATACACACACACACACACACACACACACACACACGTTAAGTTGCCTGTGCCACATTGTTCTTTCTTTAGCTGAGCTGAATGCCAAGTCTTCTTTCACATTTCCACTTCATTTCCTTTGTGGCCATCTGAGCATTTGTGGCAACTTCTGGGCATGAGCCAGAGCTATAAATTTCACATCCCTGAAGGACACAATCACAGCTAATCCTTCTTTGAAACTCTTCACTGGAAAGCCTGCCCCAGTCAGTCTGGAAGTGACTTATCACTGCGTATGTGGCTATTCCTGACCTGCTCAATGAATTGCCTTCTAGGAAAAGCCTTTGAGATCAAAAGAGTACTGAATGCTTCTGTTGCTAATGTCATTGTGTCCATGCTGCTTGGGAAACGGTTTGAGTACCAAGACCCCCAGTTCCTAAGACTCCTATCCTTAATTGGTGAAAACGTGAAGCTCATTGGAAGCCCAAGAATTGTGGTAATGTTATTTTTCTTTCTTTTTTGATTTCCTTTTGTGATTTAGATCCTATGAGGTATAGTTGACTATTCGAGAGACTGTACAAAGGATGCTAATGTGTTCTAAGTATAATGGTATAAACAAACAAACATGCTTGTTTAACCTACCCAATGGTTCTCTCATCACAAAGCACTGCAATAAATACCTTGATGCATGGATTGTGAGAAACACTAATGTATGGCTTTGGTCTGTCTTATAATTGTAGCCATCTGTCATTTACCTACACCAACAACCATTCATGGGATATGAATTAAGCATCAATTAAATAAGAAGTGTATAGTAGAATTCAGTTAGGAAAAGGGGTTTTAACAACTCCTTTGAGAAGGTGACTAAATATTAGATCTTATCAAACTAAAAATAAGTATATTGAGAAATTTTAGCAAACAATAAAGTTGTACCTGAAATGTCAAAGCTTGCACTGCCCATCAGTTGCAAACAACAACAAAAGAAACAAAAAAACAAGTATGAAGTATTGAATATTTAAAATTAGCTTTATTAAGAGAACTATTAACATCCTAAAAACATCTTTGTTACGTCTCATCTCCAGCCTCAGATTAAATGGGGGAAAAGAAGGGATGGAGATTGCCTCTCTGGTCAAGATATCTATCACATCTTGTCAGCATCCCTTGCATGCTGCCTTCAATCTCTTGACTTCTGAACCAAGAACTTCTTTAAATCTAGCTGCTTTGATTGGTGCCAACCCTGTACTCCTCCAGGGGCATCTGGACTGGGAGATGGTTAACTGAGAGCTCACCAACCACTAACAGTATGTGTGAGCTAAGTTAATAATACAGTGTACTTGATGGGTCTTTTCTACATCAAGGAGTTCAAGAATGTCCTTATAATACAAAGGTGTCCCTGTCAAAGTCTTCTTGAAATGTTTTTAAGGGTTGGGGATGACTTTATAGAGTGGTACTTCTTTTTTTTTTTTTTTTTGACTTAGAAATAGCTTTATTTTGCCTTACACTTCCAGAGGGAGAGTTCACAATAGCAGGCAGTAAGCATCTGGAGCAGGAAACTGAGAGACCACGTCCTCAATCACAGGCAGGAAACAGTGAACAAACTGGAAGTAAGGCAAAATTATAAACCCTCAAAGTCCTCTCCCGGTGACATATATCCTGCAGCAAGTCTTTATGTCCTAAATTTCCATAACAGCCCCAAACAGCACCACCATCTGGGGATCAAGTGTCCAAATAAATGAGTCTATTGACAACACTTTTTCATTCAAACCACCCCAGATTTGGATAGAGTGTTGTATACCTGGAATTTTAGAAAAGAATCTGTTAAGGAGTATGTGACCCCTGGGAAAAGACCATAGATAGAGTGGTACTTCTTGTCAGGATCAACAGATAATGTCTGTTACAAACAGAAGTGTTTCTGTGGTTCTACAGAAAACTTAAGTGAATGTATTGTGTTGTTTGGGATTAAGATGATGCAGTTGTTTACCAGGACTCACAGAAGACTTTTTTTTAAAGAAACACTGGGCTTCTTTCTCTCAGCATAAAGCTGATATTACTGCTGTATACCATATCACTTTTAATTATGTTACCCCACAGATACAATATGCAAAATACTGTGCGTAGATAGAGCTTATGAGCTGTTTCAGGATTTGCTGTTGATTGTTTAATTCTGACAAATGGAAAAGCATCATTATATAATTCTGTTTATCATTCTTAGCTGAAGCAAAAACTGAAACTCTTATTTCTACAATTTTTCAATAATCATATTTTCACTTGCATTGTCCCAACTAGCTTATACCCATACTTATAGTATTTTTTAAATTTTTTAGCTTTTTAATATGTTTCCTGTTTTGGGATTTCTCCTAAGAAGCCACAAGAAGATCATAAGGAACAGAGATGAATTATTTTCCTTCATAAGGATGACCTTCCTAGAACACCGTAATAATCTGGACAAAAATGATCCCAGAAGTCTCATTGACGCTTTTCTGCTCAGACAGCAGGAGGTAATGGTGCTTCTCTCAGAGGATTCTTTGGCCAGGATTTGCTATTAATTTAACTAATCACTTCTAGAAGCAAAACATTCCTTCAGAAAAGATAAATGACTGAACTCAGATTAACAGTGGGTCATTTATAGACTGAAGATGTTATTTATTACATTTTGCTTACATTTGCATATTATTATCTGGGGAAATATATAAAGATATTTTATATTAGTTTTTTTAAAGATTTGTTTATTTACTATGTATACAGTATTCTGCCTGCACATATGCCTGCAGGCCTGAAGAGGGTACCAGATCTCATTATAGATGTGAGCCACCATGTGGTTCCTGGGAATTGAACTCAGGACCTTTGGAAGAGCAGGCAGTGCTCTTAACCACTGAGCCATCTCTCCAGCCGTATATTAGTTTTTTTTTTTTTTAGTAATCTTGAAATGTGTTTCATCTGTTAAATCTAAGAAAGATTACTTTGTTAAAAAATTAAAAAGAAATACTAAAGAAATATAAAAATTTTAAAAAGAAAAAAATTTAAAGAGAATTAATATGGTATTTCACAATACTATAATAAGACATGGGGAGTGTTTTAATAACTCAATTGAATACTATCTTGGAACCTTCCTAAACGAAAACAGCCTTTGCTATTTTCAGATTTATTTAGCATTGTTAGCATCTGGCACTTACTCCACACCCTCCAGTTCTGTAACACAGCTGCATAATAAAAGGAAAGTCCTCTAAGCTGAGGAGTGCTCCACCTGCTGTTTTTAATCTATGGTAATCTTTTACAATTACCCATTGTGAGATGATTACATGACTAAAGACATATTTTAACATTTTAGGAAAACGATCCATCTGCTGACTATTTCAATGAAGAAAATTTGTTAGCCCTCGTGAGTAATTTGTTTGGAGCAGGAACAGAGACCACAGCCACCACACTGCGCTGGGGAATGATACTCATGATGCGATACCCTGAGGTTCAGGGTAAGTCTCTAAGGTTCGGAGCATTACCCCAGTGAGGGAAAGCAAAAGTGTCTAGGAATGAAAAACACAGAAGTCTACAGTCATACTGGTTACCTGTACATTGTAACCTTGACAATAGCTTCCTTTGAGAATAAGAAAGAGAGCATTGGGGCTTCGGGAGGTGGCTCAGCGATGAGTTGATCCTCTTATAGAGGATCAGAGCTTTGTTCACAGTTTTCACACCAGGGGAATCACAGCTCTGGCTCCAAAGGCTCTTTCTTCTGTATTCCATGGGCACCCGAACTCACGTTCACATACCCACAAATTCACACACCCACATATACATACAATTGAAAATCAAATAAATCTCTTGAAAGAAAGTAGGGTTTGCTCTTCACACACCCTGAGATGATCTGAAATCATGCTCATTCACAGAGCAGCCTTAGAAACAGAAGCAGAAAGTCAGAAGGATAATGACGAAAGCTCCCAAGTTGGGAGAACATTTGGGTTTGACTTTTATATTTTATATAAAAATCACTTATTTAATATTTTATATTTTACATATTTAATATTATATATATTTATATGTTATATATTTTATATAAAAATCACTTATTTAAAAAATCACTTGACTCCATGTGCAGGCAGAACCCTAACCTCTAATTGTGTTGTATCCAGCAAAGGTCCATGAAGAGATCGTCAAAGTTGTGGGCTCAGCTCAGCCTCGAATTGAGCACCGAACTCAAATGCCCTACACAGATGCTGTCGTTCATGAAATACAGAGGGTTGCTAACATACTGCCCATAGGCTTACCCCGTGAGACAACCACAGATGTTATGTTTAAGAACTACTATATTCCAAAGGTAAGGGCTTAGACAGGCAAGAGGAGAGAGTATATCCCAGATGTTTAACATGGTAGAAGCACTGAGACTGAAGCTCAATGACAGTCTTGACCCACTTTTCTCCTTCCCTCCTGCTCCCTCTCCTTTTATTATCTCTTGCCTTGCCTCCCTCCCCATTATTCAAAATAAGATAGCTGAGTGTTTGAGTGTGTGTCTGTGTGTGTGAATGTGTGTGTGTACGTGTATGTATGCAACTGATGACAACAGTTAACACTTTGTAAAACATTATCCTATTTTATGTTATAAATGAGAAAAAATGGGATTCAGAGGATGTAGCCCTTTTCTGGGATGAAAGGTTGCTCCTTGAAGGAGCCAGGATGCCAGGATGCCAGGATGTCACTCTCAGGGTCCTGAGCTTTTTCGAGGCAGGCTCTTTCATTGGCACCTCCATTCTTCAATCCCATCCGCTCATGGAATCATGCCTATGGATTCCCAGGCTCCTTCTTCATCAAATCATTGTGTTCCTATGGAAAATTGAAGACATGTATGTATACCTTCCTAAAACTAGACTGAAGACGAGCATGGCTAGGAGGTTGTGAAACGCACGTGGAACCAATACTTTTCCTCAATACCTAATCAGAGCACTGCTGCTGGGCCCATGTCTGAATAAAGCCATGGTGCTACTGATCATTTGGAATTCTTTTCCCTACACTACTGCACCCCACTCTGGGAACACTCTCTGAACAAGACTGTGCTCACCTTTGGAGCTTTTCTTCTCAGCCTATGCTAGGTACACTATTGAGCTGAGTTAACCCAATTAACCGTGAAACAGAAAAACAAATGCAAGCAACGTGGTAGTGATCAGTTTCACATGACTATAATAAAATATACAAGGCAACTATCTTGCAAAGAGAAACGGTTCATTCGACTTAGGGTTTTGCCAGTTCACGTTGAAGATTAGACATTCCGGGGCCCATCTAAGTTGAACTGGTGAAGACAGTAGGTGGCATTGAGAGAACTGTATGGAGAAGCCAGTGAACAGACAAAGACTGGCTGACTGGAGTCCCATAATCCCCTAGAAGAGAACATTGGCACTGGTATAAAGATGAACCAGTCCCATGGTCCTCGTCTCCTAAAGTTCTACAAGAGCCTTTAAAACAAGTCATGAACATAGAACCTTTGGAAGAATCTCCCCACCTTCAAGCCGTAGCAAAAGTGAAAACAGAGAAGCAATATTAAATGTGATCCATAAGACGCAGTAAGAGCAGCAGGAGTTGAGTTTTAGCCTCCTGCTGTGCTACAATCCATGTAAACTGCGTTGTCAAGAGGACTTTGCAGGTGCAGGGTTATCTAATTAATGTGTTGTCATACTAGGAGGTAGGCTCAGTTTTGGCACAGTTCAATCAGCTTTTTGGTGAAATGAATATAATTAACATGTTTGCTATGAGGCAGAGAAAGTAAATTTACATATAATCTAGGTAAATAGATATGTAGATAAATTAGATAGATAGATAGATAGATAGATAGATAGATAGATAGATAGATAGATAATGATGGTACACACATGTTTTAAAACAAAATTCTTTCACTCAACTGTCTACTTGAGTAGAAAAAAAAACACAAAGACTTTATTTGATAAAAGTTAACTGAAAGATTATATTCCAAATCATCATTAAAGACAAGTTTAATAATAATAGCTATCAAAATTAATTAGTGAATATTTTCTTTAATTAATTAATTTCCTGATGACTAAACTTGAATGATGTATACCCAAGGCAGGCATTCTTGTGCCTGAACTACGCCTCCTGTTCAGAGTTTTGAGTTTAATCATGACTTTACCATGTTTTGTTTGTTGTCATTCTCAGAATGCCCTTTCTTATACAGTTAAAATCACCCCCTCATTTATAAAAAGTTGTTTTATAACATGTGGCACACCATGAAAGCAGAGAAGCTTATGATTTAGAATCTGTCCATATAATCTTTGATTTGTCATCCACTGTCATGGACCTTGAGGGATAAAAGAGCAATTCTTCACCGAGCCATCGAACCTTCCAGAAATTCTACCAGGTTCTTTCTTTGTATTCTTTCATCTAGAGCTTACAAAGCAAGTGAGGACCACTGAACTTCCCCCACACAGACTAAGAAGTGAATTTGTTAAATTCATGAAACTATTAAACATTAAGCTGAGCGGGGAACCTGTTAAATAACATGCTGTTATCACATAACCAATACACACTAAAGGCTCATTTCCAGGTCGTGCTTTCAGTTAGGAGCTAAGGAAAACTTTGGTGACTAAAGGGAACATCACATTTCTGACCTTAAAGCCTTCCCAGACGACCATATTTCTTTCAAGAATACACCGTATCTAGAAATTGCCAGTCACGGTTATAACACTTTGCAGAGGAGCCTCTTAGAAAGAAATGTCTTCCCCCCCCCACTAACAGCACTAACTTTTCTTTCTAGGGCACAGAGGTGATCCCTTTGTTGACATCAGTACTGCAGGATCAAACCCAGTGGGAAACACCAGACACTTTTAACCCCACTCATTTCCTCAGCTCCAAGGGGAGGTTCGTCAAGAAAGAAGCTTTCGTGCCCTTTTCAGTGGGTAAGGTGCCTTACTTGCCACAGCTTCTTTAACAAGGAAGAGAGCTGTCGCCTCAAGAGTATGCTCAGGTCTTGTGGTTTTCACGATGAAAAACTACTTTCCGTTTTGCTTTTGCCCCATGATCAATACTGTATTCAGGCCTGGCTGCCTTTGCATACCCTTTAAGCAAGCAATAGCCATCCATATTTAGGATAAGTAACCTGCTCAGGAATTTCCCCCAGTTTAGTGTGGAAATCAAAATTTTCTCTGTAGTACTGGGAAGATGGCTCAGCAGTTAAAAGAAATTTTGCAAAGGACCCGAGTGTGGTTCTTTTTTCTTTTTTTAAGATTTATTCATTTTATGTATACTAATGGTCTATCTGCATGTACACCTGCACACCAGAAGGAGGCATCAGATTTCATTACAGGTTGTGAGTCACCGTGTGAGTACTAGGAATTGAACTTGGGACCTCTGAAAGAGCAGCAAGTGCTCTTAACCTTTGAGTCATCTCCCCAGTCCCTGAGTGTGGTTCTTAGCACGCACATTTGACAATGATAACTGCTTGTAACTCCAAAATCATGAGTCTCCAGTGCCTTTGGATTCTGATGGAATATATGTACACATACCTACATACAAACACACAGACATACATATAATTAAAAATAAATCTAAAAAACTGGAATGTATTGTGGGCCTCCGTTAAAGAAAGCTAAGACTAACAATACTACTTTTTGTTTGTTCAGGTTTTGTTGTTGTTGTTATTTTTGCTGTTAAGAGACAAGGCCTCTCTATGTAGCCCTTGCCATCCTGGAACTCACTATATACACCAGGCTGGCCTCAAACTCAAAGAGATCCATTTGCCTCTGCCTCCAGAGTGCTGGGATGAAAGACATGCGCCACCACACCCAGACTAATACTACATCTTAGTCATAGACAAACAAGTAAAATTCAAACTATAAGAAAAATATTAAATATGAATCAATTTTATGTGTCTGCTTTTAGTGTTAGCTATAACCTCTCTGTCCTTATGTCCCTCTAGTTGTGGGGAAGGTACCCTTTCCTTCTGTTTCCATTCACAGTTACATCCACGCTGTCAAAGTCTTGTGCTGTGAAGGGCTTTTGTGATCTAAACATCTTTGTCTCCAGAGAGCATTCTCAGATGTACACGCACAATAAGATTCTCTTGCTAGGGTTGGAACCTCTTATACTATATGCTTTATCTTGTTGGGCTGATCAGAATTTCCCATCAAACTCAATAAAGCTTAAACAGAAGGTCATAACTAACATCCCAAGGTCTTTACTTCTCATTCTGTTAAACACCATTCGGTTACGTCCTTATTTCTTGGGAGATGGAAAGAGCTAATCCCAAACCTACATTAGCTGACCCTTTCACAGCCTTCTCCAAGGCTTGCGACACTGTTATAATTATCATTTACCTGTTGGGTCACCTGTTACACAGGCAAGACCATGAGAACAATAGCAGTACCAAGGCCAAGCACAATAATACCCGTGTCTTGTTGACGTTAAACCTACTTAACACTGAGTGGTTAGCTATTTTATGGAAGTAACTAAACAGAAAAGAAATACCCATGACTTTGAACCCCATAAAAACCTGGCCTCATTATTGTGCCCAATAAGAAAATGCATAGTTATATGTAGAGTTATTCTGTTCCGTGTAGCTCTTCAATAACCAAAAAGTTAACATGAGATCTTTTTCCTCTATTGTAAAATAGAAGTCTTCTATGATTTTGGACATTTGCTATTTATGTTTTAAAAAATAAAAACTAAAACAGAGCTCTACAGCTGTATTAATTACAAAAATTACTGGTCATCATGTAAGCAGCACATTAAAGCCCTCCTGGGAGTAGTTAAACAGACCTGCTGTGTCTTCAGAAGGACTGAGAGCAGAATATACATTAACAATGCTGCATTTCATTCAAACGTGTTGCCTTCAATCTACAACACGAATGCAAAACTCATTCTATTTCATCTAACAGTAAGATCATTCTTCACACAGTACAATCTAAGAAATATAGATAACTACCAAGAGCTTATTATTTTAATGAACTTCTACCTGGAAAGTTTCCTTTCTCAATTTTATTTAATTATCCCAAACAATGTAGATTTCAGAATTATACCAGTTGGATCTCTCTTACCAAATGCTTCTACAGATTCATGACCTTCTCAAGATCACTGTGACCTCGTTCCCGCTCCTTACTCTTTTTCATATAATCTCCCTGGTGCCCCATGTATAGTGAGAGTAAAATCTCATGCAGCCCATAGCAAAGGACCTCATCCTCACCTTCCCTCATTGCCACCTGGCCAATTTCTCATCCTTTCTTCCAAAGCTTACTTATAAACCTCTCAACAAAAGAATGAGCCTTCCCTGGCTTACTGGGTATCTTTCCACATAGCTCCTTGTGACACTGCCTATTTATCTGTAGGTCATCAACTACACCATAGTTCTCTCGAGAACAATAGCAAATGCTTAACTAAGTTCAGTAGCTGTCATGTTGACATTAAGCATGAGTTTGTGGATGAAATGGCTAGCTTTTACTTAGAAGACACATCATGTGCTTGCTTTTACACATGATCTTGTGTTACACATGAATTTTTCAAAAAGTATTTGCAAATTAAAATGTTGTTATTGTTATTTTTCCCTATTACTGTGATACACAACATGTCCACAAAAACAACTTAGAGAGGAAAGGCTTATACTTCTGGTTCACATTGCATTACTGAGAGAAGGCAAGGCAGGAACTCAAGATGGGAACCTGGAGCCAGAGGCCTTGGGAGAACATTGCTTCCAGCCTCCACCTCTGGCTCATGGTCAACCAATTTTTTTTATACATCCAATACTAACTTACCTAGGGAGGAAGTCACACACGGTGTGCTGGGCTTTCCTATATCTATGATCAGTCAAGACAATATCTGGGCCAATATGATCTGGGTAATTCCTCAGTTGAGGCTGTATCACTAAAGCTGCCATTGGATTTATCTTTTATTATTTCCAGGTCTTGCTTTGAAACAAAACCAATAAAGCTCAGCAGAGGTTTATGACTGATCCACTCATTCCAAAATAGAGGAGAATGTGTGATCTGGTTTTGTCTTTGTCTGGGATTGTTCAGGGTTTTGTGCTGATGTCTTTATTTTTATCTTTTTGTTTGTTTGTTTGTTTTGTTTTTGTTTTGCTTTGTTTTGTTTTTTGAGACAGGGTTTTGCTGTAACTATCAAGCCTGTCCTGGAACTAGCTCTTGTAGAGCAGGCTGGCCTCGAACTCACTGAGATCTGCCTGCCTCTGCCTCCTGAGTGCTGGAATTAAAGGCATGTGCCACCACTGCCCAGCCTGTGCTGATGTCTTATAACCTTCTTTGGTTTCTGTGTCTCCAGGCCGTCGGATGTGTGCTGGCGAACCACTGGCAAAAATGGAGCTTTTCCTTTTCTTCACCAGTCTCATGCAGAAGTTTACCTTCCAACCACCCCCTGGAGTCTCCCATTTGGACCTGGACTTAACCCCAGACACTGGTTTTACCATGCAACCAAAGCCTCATAAGATATGTGCTCTGCTCAGAGCCTAAGCTCTTTGAGTTTACTGAACTCCACTTCTTGGTGTGACCTGTGGTCCTCTGCACAAAAGCTTTCCTTCCCTTCATTATAGCTATGGCATTTGGCCAAATCCTTCATGATTTTTTTTTTTTGCAGTTAGCCGCCTTCTCACAAAGGGATGTCTTTTCAAGTCAGAATGAGTTTCTCAGCTAACTGCTGTAGAAAAAAGCTCACTACCAAACATGAAACAGACATGGGCTTCTTAGCCATGAGATATCTAAGAATCACCAATCAAGAGTCATAGTTGGTGTTTGTGTACAGGGGACATTATAATATCCATGAATATCATCACAACTGCGGTAGAGAAAACGCAACTTATTAGTGCACACATTAAACACAAGACATTGTCTTCATTCTGAGAATAAACAAGTGGTGGCTAATAACAGATAGTTGGTTGTAAGTATAGCCAGTTTGCTGAGATCAGAAAGTATTAGTTAGTCCGGGTCCTATTAGATGGGTATGCAGGGGTGGAGGGCAATAAAGGCACTTGCCATGTAAACCTGGCATGGCACCCTAAGTTGGATCCCCATAACGCATGTAAAGGTAGATAAAAGAGAGAACCGAATCCACAAAAGTTGTTATATGACTTGCACATGTGTGCCATGGCATGTGTGCTTACACCCGTACATCAAGCACACCCACACACACGTACTATCACTGATGATTCTACTTGTTCTGAAAAGGAGAGTATTCATCTGTGCTCTGGCGTACCCAGAATGCCTGTGCTTAGCGCTCTAAAGTCCCAATGAAGTCATAGGCAAGGGACCCTGGCAGCAGAAGAAAGAAAACCATGTAGCTCCCTAGGCACAGAAACAACTCCAGCTTTTATGAAGCCAATGTACCCTCCCACCATCAACAACGTGCTTCTCCCCTGCTCTTATCTGATTCGTAACTAAGTGAGAACTGCACTAGACAAAGAAGACTTTATTTAAGGTATTGTAATTGGCTAGAACCTGGTCCGAGCCCAGCTGTGCAGAAGAGCAAATAGAAAGGCTTTCAACAGTGGGGTGTGCCATGGAAAAGTACTGGAGGCTGGGAAGGAGTCTGGCCTGTGGGCTGTGTCCGGCTTACTAAACTACTCCTGCATTTTCAAATACTTCTATTGACTGACATTCTGCAGTTGCTACTCATTGCCCATTTGACCTTTTCTTTTTATCCACCGCTATAGATAAAAACCACGCTTTGCATGGTAAGCAAGCATTCTTCCACTGAACTAAGGCCCCGGCTTTTGAGCCTCATTTGAAAAGCTGCTACTTCCCACGGAGACTAGGAGTTCTAATGTCCTATCTTCCTTGGGAATTCATCTCAAGGAAAGCTCTTAGGTCATCAAGAAATACAGTCCACATCTGTGAAACTGGCAAAAGATCTTTTCAAAAGACTTGGATTTCAACGGGAAAGGATTACCAAGAACATTTCTCAAGTCTCGAAGTTTCCTTCCCTGTATATTGGGAAGAAAATTTTCTACAGGTCAGTAAGGCCAGAGAAAGTTAGGCCATCTAGGTCATCCTCAAGACATCATTATTCTCAAGGCCTTTTGATGGGAGGACCTCAGGTGCCCTGACTTGCCAGAGAGCTAATAGAAACAAAGGACTGGAACTTACTAGTCTCACTCTGAAGCTTGAACACACACACATGGAAGTGCACTTTCTGGCTTGCCCTGACTTTATTACTGGGGTTCACTAGTATGTAGTATGGATTTAATCAGTTCTAAATCCATAATCAAAACTAGCTGGTGGGTATGGTTCTCTTACCTGGGGAGCAGTGAAAATGCCTTGCATCAGAGATCAGGAGACCCAAGTTTTAACCAAGTAACAAGGTTGTCAGCTATCTATTGTTCTGACATCACGACTACACACTGGAGAGGCACACATGCTCTGTCTGCCTCCAGAAGCGGGAGGAGAATAGCGTTTAGTGATATGTGTAAAGTTAAACAAAGAACTATCTTTGCTGTGCTCAGAGAGGAAAATGAAAAGCATCATTTTATGTAATTGTAAAGTAACTAATAATTAACTTTAGTAAAATTAAAAATGTCTGCAGAAAATATGATTGAGAAAACTGATTTCCACTAATGTATTTTTTCTTGATTCATTCTTTAATAATAACAATCATAAAATAAAGAATTTCTTGATGAAGATGTTTATGTCTGATAAAAATTACTTGATTCTACTGCATGGACTGGCTTTCTGGGAGCCTGGTTTGTTTGGATGCTCACCTTCCTAGACCTGGATGGAGGGGGGAGGACCTTGGACTTCCCATGGGGCAGGGAACCCTGACTGCTCTTAGGATTGGAGGGGGAGGGTGAGGGGGAATGGGGAGGGAAATGGGAGGTGGAGAGGAGGTGGAAATTTTTAATTAATAAGTAAATAAATAAATAAATTACACTTCTATAGTAAAATCTTTACAATTTATTGTTTCTCTAAGTCTTACACATAAATTACATATCACAATCAATATAACTTGATTTCTTCCTTAGTCACCATAATTGCTATGCTATTGTCTATGTTAGTCATTTAAAATTGTTTTAAATATTTTTTATTACATTTTATTTATTTATGTACACATGTGCATATCTTTTTTCAGCATGGGATTGAACTCTGGTTGTCAGTCCCGGCAGCAAGTGCCTTACCCACTAGCATCTCGTGATCCGTGCTCTACCCTCTCATTTCTTTTTGGCAACGTTGGAAGTTGAAACCATATTAGAAAAAAAGCCGCATCACTGGGTGTCACCCCAGCTGAATCTACTCTTGAAGTATAGAACTACTTAAGGATGAAGAAAAGGTACTCTTGAAATGGACTTGAAAAGTCGAACCTTAGTAGAGTGTGCTCTACTAAATGCATGAGGTGAGGGTTTTTTGGTTTGGCTTGTTTGTGTGTGAGGGGGGGGAATAAATTCTACTCTTTAAAATGAGCTTCTGTGTAAAGGTGGCAAAGGAAAATTAAAACATGCTACTTTAAAGTTTACATCTGCATGGTTAAAATTCCGAGAGCAACTACAGCTAGCCTAGGCATTGGGGAGAGAAGCTGCAGAGCTCCACGTTGAATTTTACCCTTTCAGGCCATTATACACAGTGAGTGGTGTAGACTCTGGGTCTAGTTAATTCTGATGTGTGATGTTTTTATTTACTTATTCATTACCAAGTTTTTTAATGATAAAATTTTTTTGTTGTTTTTGTTTTTTTGATTTTTTTTGATTTTCGAGACAGGGTTTCTCCATAGCTTTTGGTTCCTGTCCTAGAACTAGCTCTTGTAGACCAGGCTGGCCTGGAACTCACAGAGATCTACCTGCCTCTGCCTCCCGAGTGCTGGGATTAAAGGCGTGCGCCACCACCGCCATAATGATAAAGTTTATTTAAATGTTTTAAAAAATAAAAATCAGATCAGTCACTTCTTAACAACAGAAGTGTTTATCACTAAACATATGGTGATACTAAAAACCAGATGAACCTTTAATCTCATTTGTCATTATCTTGAATCCCTCTGTTGACTTCTCAGGACAATCTTCCATCCCCATTGGTTAAACCTTGGGCCAACCGTGAATATGCACTGCTGAATCATTCTTCTCCTGCAACATAATCCCCAAGCAGAATTTTATTATAACATTTCATTTATGCCGTTGTAATTTTCCTACACATTGGGATGAAGAGATTGTGACACCTGAATCCTTGTAACTTCTAGGATCTTGGTCAGCATTAAGTCCAGCCCAGCCTTAATTATTTTGCAGCCTTGTTATTATTCTGCGACAAATATCTTTCTAACTCCCAGAACCCTCCATACTTCATAACTGAAGAGGGCTGGTATGTTACTTCATAGCAGGCAACGTGTTTTATATATACAAGACCTAGGTTCAATCTCCAACACATACAAAGTTCGAAATTAGTAAAAGGCTGAATCTATGGTTATTTATTTGCTAGAATTGGCAGATGCACTAAGGATCAAGTTCAGGGCCTCAGACATGTCAGGCAAGCATTCTGTCAAATCCATCCCCAGCCTGAGGTTGGATCCATGTGGCAGTGGCTAGATCTTATATGGAGATATTTGAAAGCAGATAGAAAAGAATCACTGCAGAAATGCCTTCAAGTATTTTGCTTTTTGTCCTTAGAAAGTACAGCATAGGTGCTGGCCGGATTGTTCAGTGCTTAAGGACAGGGACTACTCTTGTTGTGGACGTGAACACAGTTCCCATAATCTTTGTTGGATGGCTTACAACTGTCTATAACTCCGACTCAAGGGGTTCCAGAGTTGTTTTTAAGTACATATTACCACCCCCCCGAGATAAACATACAAAATAATACAAAAATAAATAGATAGATAATTAAATAAATTTTTAAAAATGCAGTTGATTAGAATGAAGAGAGATGTAAACATGACCACCATGACTGATTGTTATTATGATAATGATGGCTGATTTGGGTGTTCATTATATGGCCGGCACTAAGTAGCTTCCATTAAATTTAATCTTAGAGAATTACTGCAGTGCTGGAAGAATGCCACTCAGCCTCGGCTGCCATCTGTCCATAATGACAGGGTTACTCAATAACTGCCCAGCTTTCTGATGTGCCCACCTTGTCACTCAGGCCCTCCCTGATCTAAACCCATCCTATGAGACGTTGTCCTTCTAGACATTCGTGCCCCTCCCCCCACAATTCTTGATGCCAGCGGTATACCTCAAACCTTCCCCTTTTTCTGTTTCCTCTTCACTGTTAAGGAAAATTTGCCCAGACAGATTCAAAGAGAAAAAGACTTTCTTGGAGATTTTTATGATAGGGAAGAGAGAACAAACTGAATTTCTCTGAGACCGATGGTAGGAGAGTTTCTAAACTGGTGAGAATGTACTGAAGGATTTTGGAGACAGCTGTTCAATGTGATTAGGCCATTTGTCTGTTAACTAATAATTTGGGGAGGTAGTCTTCTGTTTTCCCACACCACAAAGGCAAAGATAATCCGGGATCCTCTCTTCCTCAATGACTCCGTTTCAAAGAAATGGCTCATGGGCCCTTAGTCAAGCTAAGAGAAAATGTGAAATTTTTCCACTGCCTGGGTACTATTGCTTCCAGCTATAGCCTGAGAGAGCCTAGTCCGCTTACCTTAACATTATTACAAGCTCTGTTCAGTTAAGACTTTAAGTTTCATTTACGTGCATGTGTGTGACTGTATGTCTCATGTGTACTAGTGCATGCGAGGGCAGAAGGTATCAAAGCCCCTGCAGCTGGAGTACCACGTGCCTGTGAGATGCCCACCGTGGACACAGGGACCCAAACTCACATCTCAGCTACTGAGCAATCCTCTCTCCAGCTCTCTAGTACTCTCTTTTAAGCCGAGAAGTCAGGTTATGATTTTTAAATTCACTTCCTTGTTCTGAGCATAACTGTCCTTATTCTACCGGGAGCTATTGGCTGGCGCAGTGCCTGTACCCTGAACACACCTCGTTTTGCTGCCCCAAGCAATCTGGACTTTTCCTTTCCTTATCACCATTTATGAGATTATTTAGAGAAATAAATCCATAAAGAGCTACCCTTTCTAATTAAAGAGCAAAGTGCTGGGTGGCTAGAGAGATTTCAGGGTGTTCCAGAGTCCCAACCCTGTTTTCCTACCTGAATCAACTGATTGAAATTCAAGCCCCACCTTTGCCCCACTCCCTCATAACTCGCCACGAATGACTGACAAGCTGTGACTCAGCTGCAGAGGTCTGAAACCGTCCTGTCCTTAATGACTTCCTGCCCTTCCTCCCCTAAGGAGCATCTGGTAATAAACCATTTCACATTCTCTGAAAATGAAAAACTCGTTCTCAGTTAAGAGATCCAATAATCAATCAATACTTCATTAGGGACAATTCTAGAAAAATACGGCTGTTTAAGAAGACACATTTTTTTCCAGGTTACCAATCCCTGATAAACTGCCTTGTATACCCTTTTATAAAGTCTAGTTCCGTAATCCAACAAATTGTTATTGCCCTGGCATTGTTAACAATGAATTATAATTTTTTAAAAAATAATATTTTTAATTGTATTAACTGACTGTGCTGACATTAACCTGAGGGATAGGACAACGCTTGTGAACCTAGAATGTGAATCACCCACGGTTCTTTGCAGACAACCACGTTTGCTCTGACTCAGCAGTGCAGCGAGAGTGGAGCCCCTTGGGCCAGATCCCCAGTGACAGCAGCCTGTAGGGTAACTTATCTTTCCGGCTCCTTTCTGCTGCTGTGATAAAATGCCATGACAAAAAGGGACTCCATGGAGGAAAAGTTTCATTTCCTCTCACACTACCCAGCTAACTAAGAAGACCTACATAAAAACATTACTCAGAAAATACAAAGGGGTTACACCAGGATTATTTTTTATAATTTATCCTTACAATAAAATAAATGCATAAGTACGCATTAAATGGAGCTAGTACACAACAGCCATGCTTTGAATCGAACATTCTACAATGCTGATAAACTAATTAATTGATTGTAGCTTGAATGGTTATAAAAAGTTTGACTGTTGCAGACTAAGACCCACTGTATCTTGGGTTATGGAAGCCCATCTCTATGTGTGATCTAACATCCTTGGGGTGTACAGACCAACCCAAAGGCTAATAATCACATCAGATTGTATCTGAAAGCTACAACAGAAATTTCTCACTTTGCTGTACCCACTTGCCCCAAGTTTCTACCAGTGTATTTAAAAAGTCTGTGGATTTATGAACTATTCCATTGTTCTGATACTATAAAAATATCATGAAACCACATAGGCACGTGGATTTTGGCATAATCTGAATCACTGAGTTCCTTGGCCATGGTCACCCGTGTTTGGTTTTAGAATGAACAATCTTTTACTCCCTTTGAAGTGAGACCTGTATATTTTGTGTCAAACACATAAAAAGAAAATTAAAACAAAGCTCTAGTTATGTGATACTAAATATTAAGAGACATAGGATCATGGGGGAATTTTTGTTGTCTTTTAATCTATCTTTGTAAACTTCATAATATTGTCTTAATTTTTTTTTCTATCTAGCAAACTTTTCCTCATTTTCTTTCTCCTTTCTTTTCCTTCTTCTCTTTTCTTTTCTGTAGGCCTTCAGATTGCTGCAATTAAAGGCTTATGCTACCACATTGGGCCCCAACAATCTATTTTGAAAATAAAACTTTTTCTTTCTTCTTTTATTAAGGGTCATTTTCAGTCTTGAACAAATGTCTCAGTGGTTAAGAACTCTTTCTGGGTTAAGTTTCAATTACCTGCACGTAGGCTTACAACCACCTATACTCCAGTGTTAGGGAATCTAATACCTTCTTTTGCTCTCTGTGGGCAGCTGGTAGACACAATAAATATATACCCATGCAGGTAAACACTCATAAACAAAAAATTTAAAATTTAAAAATTTTAGGAAAAAAAAGAATCACAGTGAGTTTTAATATCAAGACCTGGTAAGGCTCCTCAATACAACAAGCAAGTCAAATACAACGGATAGCATGTGTAATGACAGGTATGAAAAAGGAGATTAAAGAGAGGTGACAGTCCGAGAATCTGGAACACACTGTGATCCCATGATGTGGGAGGCTGAGGACCATCTCCAGTTCAGTCATCACAGGCTAGACATCAAGTCCAAAGTAAGCCTGAGATACACAGCTAGACACTGTCTCAAAATAAAAATATATATTAATTAAAAAAAAACAAACAGAGGTAGGCACTGGCCTGATCATGGCGGTTATGTTACTCTGACACTTTTCACAGTCTATTGTGTTCAGATGGGCCTCTGGGAGTCGTTGGTGCAGTTTATCCAACAAAGACAATGTCAGACAAACTCAGTTTTCTGTGAGGTAGAGGTTAAGTCAAAGAGCCACGACCCAGTCATCCTGAGAGATGCCGAGACCGGGTCATCCTGAGACAATCCTTGGTACTGAGGACAAGTTCGGATGCTCTTCCAAAGACTCTTGTGAAATGGAAAGTGTTTTTGTTCTTCACCTGTAAGGCAAAACAAGACAATTCAGCAACTACTTTTCACTTTTAATGTGATATCTATTTAAAACCTGTAAACATATTGCAGAAAGCTAACTGGGCGGAAGGGGCCAGGTAGGAAAGTAGTTTTAAATGATTTTCCATGGGGTGTAATGGCGCATGCCTTTAATCCCAGCACTGGGAAGGTGGGCAGATCTGAGGCCCGTCTGATTTACACAAAGAGTCCCAGGCCAATCAAGACTACATAGCAAGACCCCATCTAAGCTTCAACTGCCAGGGAGGCAGTGAAAGCTTTCAGCCCCTGTATTCATTCAGCATAGTGACTGTGGTCCTTCCTCTAGTCTTAGCTGAGGACCCCCACGTGGTGTAGAAATCGTTTCTAATGAATTTGGGAAACGGGTGTGCACATCCATTAAAGACAGAAAAAGCTAAAAACCTCTAGTTCATTTTTATTATTTGTTTTGTTGTTGCTTGTTTTGTTTTTGATGTCTACACTACATAATTAAATAAAAAGCTGAATCCTGGTTAGGAGAAAAATGGGTAGAATGATGACCATACTAGGAATCCTAGGAGTCAGTGATGAGCGGTTATTACATGCCAGGCCGTATTCTAAGTATCTTAACTAAATCCCACCCCAAAAGCTCAGCATTTCCTCTCCCCACTTAACAAGTAAAGACATAAAGATTAGGCACCTTGCCTAAGGTTACTAGTTAACAAAGGGTTGGTATGGGTCACAAAACTCCAGAGCCTGCCTTCTGATAGCTGAAGGATGCTACTTTGGGGACATTGCAAAAAAATAGTTGTTTTTCATGTCTCTATTCAATGCTCAATCATGTAGAACCAATCTCATAAGGGCAGAGAGGCCACTTGCCATTCACGATTAACCTTACAAAGAGATCAGGAAGAATTTCTGCAAAAGGAGAAGTTATTGGGAGATCAACATCACATTTTCAACTACTCTATAGATCTGTGGATGACTTCAAGCACTAATGTCCTTCCTCAGGGAAGCTCTCTCAGGCCTGAGAACTGCCAGTGTTGAATCTCCAGCAGGCTGGTCTTGCAGGATGCAGGGATAAAGACTCTCATACTTTTCCTAAATCTGTGTTAGAAACCCATGGTACCCTCAGATGGATCCACTTCTGAGACAGGGTCTCCATGTGCAGTACAAACTGGCCGAGAATTCAAATTCTCCTGCTTGGGCATATTTGAATCTCTAGAAGTAAGATGCAGTAATCGTCATCCACGAATATTTAGGAGGGAGATGACCACATTTCTTGTCTACTTAGTAAGCACATGAAGACACTTGGCTCATGAGCTACACAAGCTATTGACCTCGAGGGCAAACTTAGCTCTTCTGTTAAAGAAGGATGCTGTCTGGCCAGGCAGAAGATAAAAAGTGGCACAGATGATTGCTTGAAGGCAAATCAAGCTGGGACTGAAGACAGATGAAAGGACTAGCTAAGAGCAGCTGTTCCAGCTTCACCCCCAAAGCAGAGCCCCTCTCCTTTGTTACCTGTCTGTTACCAAATACCCCTCCCATAAAGGCCAGCTGAGCCCTCACCTCTCTCTAAGAGCTTTGTTTTGCTCCTCAGAGTTCCAAACTAGGTCCCAGTACTGAAGAGTTAATAATGACGTGGGACTGGAGAGATGGTTCCCTGGTTACAAGTACTTGCTCCTCTTGCAAAGGACTCATGTTCAATACCCAGCACTCACACCATGGTTCACAACCATCCCTAACTCCAATTCCAGGGTATCCAATGCTGAGTTCTGAGAGCAGTGGGCACACTAGCAGTGCACTTGTGGACATACAAGCAAAACACTCTCATAAATAAGATAATGAAGTTTTTTTTTTGTAATGCTGGTATCTAATGACAAAGGGAATCCACTTAAAAAACCAAGTGTTAGCCTTCGATCATTTTTAACACAGGGTAGAGTTTGGAGAGAGGGCTTAGTGGTCAAGAGTGCAGACTGCTCTTACAGAGGACCAAATTTGATACCAACCACTTGTTTCCTCAATTCCCAGTTTCTTGTAGCGCGAGCCACAAGGAGCTCTGGCCTCCAGGCACCTACCAACACTCACAGGCACATACATCTAATTGAAGGTAATACAACTTAAACCCAGCAGAGTTCTTGTCAGTTCAGTCTTAACTACAGATCTTAGTAGTTAAAAAGTGTGGGTGTCTGGATAAGAATAGGGCATGTTTCTTTCTGAACAGAAAAAGCAGAGGAGCAGATTGGTGGTGGAGTGGGGAATGGGAGTTAAGGAGGGAGGGAAAACTGGTTGAGATGTAAAATAAATAAATAAATAGTTTTAATTAAAAGAAACAAACAAACCAAAAAGAATAAAGCATACAACCGTTTATGACATACTGCATCCAGAATGTCTACCTCACTTATTAAACAGTAAATTGGGTTAGATGCCCTCTGGGATAAAGGCCTGTTCTCAGGCCAATGCCCTCCACACAGAAAAAACACCCTCCCACCCCAGTCTTTCTTTCCCATGCTCCTTTTCTCCTCAAGACGGAAATACGAAGGACCAGAGAGGAAATTGCATACCAGTGTATAGAGTACCTGGAAACATTTTGCTTCACTTCCTGATTCGTTTTATTTTTTTTCTATATATTAAAAAAAAATAAACAAACAATGTTCTTAAGGCTTTCGAAGGAAGTCTCTCTGCACCTGCCCCACACACCACACACATCCTTGAGAGCAGACCGCAAACATCACTTGTGCTTTTGGGTGATTAACAGGAAAGAGATGCAGACAAGCAATATGAGTTGCTTCCAAAAACGCCAAGTGAATTGACTAAGGTTTTGCGCTTTCGAACTCCCACGTTCCACCAACGTAAAAATACCTTTTATTCTCTTAAAGGACTGTCAGACACTGACGCCACAGAGGAAGTCTAAAACTGCTGAGAGTTGGTGCTTCGAGCGTTTCCTCGCATCCCCAGCCCTGGAACACTTCTCGGGTTCGGATCTTTGGCGACGATTTATCCTCCCTTAGCAACGCCGGTACATCCAGGTTCTGCTCTCGCCCCAGTGCCGCACAAACGATGTCAGTCACTCTGGGTGCGAAAGGTGATGGCAGTTACAGAGCGCTCCTTGGTCCTCGTAGTCATCTGACCCTTGGTCCACTCAGTCCGCTGCACCTCCTGCGTCTCATGGTAATCCACGACCCGCACCAACACGGACCTGGGGGTGGCTGCTGGGTTCCGAGGCCGGGCTCCGGGGACCGTGGCAATGCGCCTGCGGGAAAGCTTCGGTTCCCGTTCCGAATCGCGGTGGTCTTCAATCCTCGGACGGAAGTCCTCGCTATTCACCAGCTCTACGCAAGCAGGGTCCGTTTGTGTTCCCGACCACCTCTCAGGGTTCAGAAGAAAGAGCACTTTTTCTCTGACCCAGGACGACTGATAATCCAAATTCTCCCGCGTCCGCGATCTCACGTCCCCACCTGCCGCTGAGAGGTCCCTGTCGGTCTTCGACAGAGCGGGATCCGGAGCGCCGGTATCCACGGGCGGCCCACCCCCGACCCCGCGCGGAGAGCACACGGCCCGCCCGGGCTCGATCCCGGAGAGCGGGTCATTCATACGTCCTCGTTGCTCCAGTTCTCAAAGGAAAACTCCAGCTCTGCTCAGAAAACCGCGGGCGGTGTAGGCACTGGGTGTGGCCTGAGCGAGTCACAGACTTGTAGGAGCAGCCCGAGGCCAGGCTAGAGGAGGATATCAGCCTCCTATCTTGGTCTCCTTTCTTAGCCCTTAAACCTCAGGTCTCCCCACCCATTCAAACACAGTCTTGGCGCCTTTTCTTTGCCTTAGCCTTAGAGCCAACTCTTTTTTGGTGTGTTTGGCTCCAGCTCCACGACTGCCTAGTAAGGTCTCCATCTGCCCTCATACCCGTGACCCTTTTCTCTAAAACTGAAATGAAAGGCACTTGGGGCACCTTCTCAAATTCTCAAACCGTTATTCCTTATTCCTTTCCATGGATGTTCAGCATGAAAGAACAAATACGTTTGGTTTTTAATCGTGTAGTTTAATCAAATTCTGAAAGGATTTGGGTCTACTTTCAATCCTCCCCTAGGCTAGTGTACCTCCAAGTCTGTGGAACCCAGGCCATGGGGTGATGTTGAAGCAGTTGAAGTCTTAGAGAACAGAGCTGTTAGTTTGTACATTTCCTTTGGAATGCCAAGATCTGTGGGGACAGTGGTCAACTCCGTCTGTGTTTTGGTTGTTACTGTCACTTACCTCAGAGAGGCCTAATGCCTTTGACTTCAAACACTTCTAGAAGAGAAACAGAACAAATAAGAACAAATCACTTAAACGAGTTTCAGAATTTATGTTCTTGTACCTGTGTAGACCTCCTCCCATTCACCTATCCTCTCCTTTTTTAACCCCCCTCCCCCCAGATAATACATGCATGCATCTGTTCCCATGTCTGCATATATGTGTGATCCTGTGGATACTCAGGGTCAGGGACCATGCCACAACAGTCTATGCTGAGTTCGTGGAAAACTCTAGCCAACAGGAGAAAAATCTCATATGTGAAGAACGTTCTAGTCTATACCTGGTAACAACTATTTGTTTGACTCGATAATACTGATTCCCTGTCTGGTTCATCAAAATGACCACAATTGTGGGAATTTCTGCTCTCACAAGAAAGGCTCAACAACGTGCTGAAACAGACGTTTTGGTATCAGGGTGGAGTCTGGCTGATTAGAACTTGTTGCGGTCTGGCTGGCCACTGCTACTCCACATTTATCATTCTTGAGTGCTTCGGATGAAAATAGCTTGAAGCACTTTAAAGTCGGTTATCTTTTTACAATGAAATAAGGAAGTCATATTTCTTTGCTGTCTTTGGGGATTTTGCAACTTTCTGAGTCTGATCAAACACTGATACAATGCAGCCTGGTTTCTATTATGTTTATATGTTTGTTCCTGACTGATCTCTGAAGTAGTTCCTTATAAGACTATAAGGCTCTGTCCTGTTCATAAAGCTAACCAGGAAGTACCTAGTATTGCTGAATGCCAGGAGCAGGGAGATGGGACATTTAGAGGAAGAAGCCAAACTGCTTATCTCCAGAGTGTGCTTCCTTGGAGGTAGAGTGACGTAATCACCTAGGAGTCACGGATATGAACCCAGCTGTGTAGATGAGGATCATCTGCAGATCAACTCTCTGACCTATGCTCACAGATTTAGTTTCCATGGGTTTGGAGTCAGGCTTTGACTCCAAACATTGACTGTTAGCAAGGCTCTTGGTAATTCTGGTGCTGGTGGGTGGTCCATGGGCATAATGGGAAACATACCACAAATGCACAGCAGTTGCAGATGCTTACACCATGTCAGTGTAAGAATGGGCCCTTTAACAGTTAGGCACGGGTAGAGGAGGGGCTCTTGGGGTCCCAATCCTAACTGCTAACCTGTTTGCTACTGAGCGATTCACGAAGGAAGAAAAGCATTGTCTTCATTTGTACACATGCTGGTGACTCTGTAGGGCTCCAGTGAATAATCCCATCTAATGGTCACATAGATGGCTCTGATTGAACTAAATGGACCAAAAACTGTCATCTCTGAGAACATACACACAGTAACATTATACAGACGGAGCACAGGTTATATTTAGGAAAATAAATTTACATACATATATGCAGGCAGCAACAGTCAATGGGTAAAGAGGCCTTGAATTGGACCGTAAGTATGGAAGTGTATGTGGGAGGGATGGGAGGGAGGAGGGGAAAAGGAGAACTGCTGTGTTTATGTTTTCATTTCAAAAATAAAATATTTTTAAAGCCGGGCGGTGGTGGCACATGCCTTTAATCCTAGAACTAGAGAGGCAGAGGCAGGAAGATCTCTGTGAGTTCAAGGCCAGCCTGGTCTACAAGAGCTAGTTCCAGGACAGGCTCCAAAGCCACAGAGAAACCCTGTCTCGAAAAACCAAAAAAAAAAAAAAAAAATTTTTAAAAAAAGTAAGAAGCCATGAACCTGAGAAAGATTGGTATGGACAGGAAAGAGATAGGAATAAGAAGGATTTCAGAGAGGGTGTGGTGAATAGAGTAATGAGAATACATTACATGCACTTATGAAATTGTTAAAATCCTAGGCTTCTTTTGTTCTTTGAAGCAGCAAGGAGAATACTTTTTTCTGTTCTTTCTTTTTAGGAAAAATGGGAGAAACCTAGTGTTATACCCAGTCCGTGGGGAACCCAAAAGATCACCAGGGAGACAGACTCACTGAAATGCAAAAGTGAGGTTGATTGTGTGCACAATACAAGCTGGCAGGGACCTCATCACTGCAACTGGTGCAGCAGCAGCAAGAGGACACAGCTTCTTCTAGAGGGCATTACTTAAAGGCAAAAATCAGAAAAGTTACGTAATCAATTCTGATTGGCTTGTGTCTAGGGACTTCTCAGGAATTTTATTTTTGAACCTTGCCTGTTGCTTGTCAAGTTTTCTTATCGGCTGACCTTGGGATGGGGACATTCTGCAGTGATCTCTGCAGAAGGCTACCTTGTTACTTTTGCCCCTAGTCATTTATGAGGACTGAAATGCTTTATGGGAAATAGCTTTCACAAGACACATGATAGAGGTGAAGGACAAAATGGAGGAATTTTGGTTCTTCATTCCTCTCTGTTCTAGTAACTACAGTAAACCATACCATGGGTTCCTGACTTGACTTCTAAGTATCTTTGACCCGAAGAGAAACACTTTTTTTTTTTTTTTTTTTTTTTTTTTCGAGACAGGGTTTCTCTGTGGTTTTGGAGCCTGTCCTGGAACTCGCTCTTGTAGACCAGGCTGGTCTCGAACTCACAGAGATCCTCCTGCCTCTGCCTCCCGAGTGCTGGGATTAAAGGCGTGCGCCACCACCACCCGGCTAAGAGAAACACTTTTAAGTTCAAATTTAGATGGCAGCCAGAATAAATCTAAAGTCTTGAACTTGTGACCAAACAGTAAGTAGTCATTGCTCTATCAGCTTATCAGAACTATACCTTAGAAGATGAAAGAAATCAGAAACATTTTCCATATCTTAACCTGTGTTTACATCTTAATATATGTTTAGACCCTCAAAGCTTATGAGCTTTTATATCCTTAGACCTTCATATATCTTAAAACGTTTTTTTAATCAAGAGATATAATAGCTTTAGAAAAAGCAAGACTTGATTTTTATATCTCTAAAATGAGCTAACAATCTGGCTATAGCTCTGTGGAAGGATCTGGATGCCCGCTGCTGCTAAACTGACAACATTATAGCTGGCCTAGCCATCAATGCTATCAGAGATCCCAGAAGGATAAACTGTACCTGAGTAGAGATCATGCAGCTTCCAAATCTATTAAAAATGGCAGGTACCAAAGTCCATATACAGTTAGCCATACCCAGGTCTCCATGGCATTGAAGGTAGAAGAATCAGAACAGCAGTCTTATAGCCTTAGCCAGACCCATAAGGTGATTTTTCCCCCCTGTGGAAGAGAGACATGGAAAAGACTGATCTTATTTTGTCTATGCAAAAGTGGTACAATCAATTCTCCAATGTCCTACTGTTTGTCCACAGTCTGGACCGAGTCCTGGCAGCAGGTATTGCACTGGGGCATCTCGCCCAGTGGTCAGCATCGTCATAAACCAGGTGGAGACATCATGGTGTCCCATAATCTTCTTTTGAGACCTTCGGTTACTGCTAGGATCTCCAAGTCTCTGTCTAATATAAACTTTTTAACCATTATTTTAAATGCCATATTTTGCAGATCTCTGAAGTATGAGGACTGCCTGGGTATATCTGATTGGACAAACTTTGTTTCTAGTTACTTGTTTTATGTTTTACTTTGAAAACATATACAGGGAACTAAATAAGGCTTATTCCTGTAATTAATTATACCAGTACTTTAAGGATGACTAACTAACTTTTTTTCCTAATGGTCTATAATAAGTTAGCAGCTTTTATAAGACTAACACTTTACATTCTGTCATGTTTAGCCTCAAAAAAATAATGATTTTTAATTGAAGCTATTAAAGAGTCATTCTGAGGGTGAAAACAGAAGTTTGTATCCCTATGTTAATGCTGTCTCCTGCAAAGGCAAGGAAAAGGTCCCAGGGCAAAATGGGAACAGGATGGGGAGTCTAGTGACTTGCATTTACCTGGACAGGTTCTAAAATCCTGTACCAGCACAAAACATCTGAGACTAACAGTAGTTTTTTTCCCATACCCTAACCAATAGTAATTTGTAATCAGCCCCTCTAAATGATGACAGATATTTATAACCTATTGGATCTGAATGACCTAGGCAGCTATGGTGGAGGGAAGTCTGGTCATAGTGTTACAACACGGTCACTGCAGCTTAACATCTATAGCCAGTGACTTCCCCTCATTGCCCTTGGCCCGTGGAGCCAAACCTCGGCTGTGTTTGGCCAGAAACCGAGGCCTCCAGCCCCCAGAGCAGGCCGAGGGAACCCATCCACCAGCATGGGAGGCGGTAGGGTGGCATGCAGCATGGGGGTTTTAAGGGGGAAACCTGCAAAGGCGAAGGGAGTGCAGCAGATTACGTGGAAGGAAAAACCTGTCGAGTCAAGGCAGTTGTCAACAGAGACACAAAGAGAGAACACACAAGACTGACAAACACAGCAGTTAGACTAAGGGCCCCAAACAGACACTGATGGGTACCAGATGGTCTGATTTATTGGGAACCTGAAGACTCGACCTGAGAAGATCAAAAAAACATACAGGAGTGATGGGAGGCATTCAGTAAGGCTACCTGATTCCCAGAGACTTCAGATTCAGAATTATAGATGAGGCCTGACTGGGTCCCTGACGGGATGGTCTCAGATGAGAGAACCCTGTCCAGACAAGGAAAGGGGATGCCTCCTGATTCCTCCAGGTCAGCTGTCTAGTGCGTCTACCAGGACAAATTGACCTGGTCAGATTTAGACTCAGATTCCAAGATGGACGCTGACAAAAAAAAAAAAAAAAAGAACAGAAGACAGACAAGACTTCAAATACAGATAGATTTACTGCAGTAGATCAGAATAAACCTTCAGGGTCAGGGGTCCCAAAAGGGGAGTCTCTGGGGATCCCAGACAAGCCCCCACATGTTATGCCTAGTCCTTGGGGACCCCAAAAGATCATCAGGGAGACAGACTCACTGAAATGCAAAAGTAAGGTTTATTGTGTGCACAATACAAGCTGGCATGGACCTCATCACAGCAACTGGTGCAAAAGCAACAAGAGGAGGTGCCCTGCCTTCTAGAGGGCGTTATTTAACCCAGAAAAGTTACATTAGCAGAGTGTGGGGTGATGGGTTTAATCCTGATTGGCTCTCGTATCTAGGGATGTCTCCAGAATTTTATTTTTGAACCTTGCCTGTTGCTTGTCCAAGTTTTCTTATCGGCTGACCTTGGGATGGGTGTACTTCCCAGAAGGCTACCCTGTTACATTTGTTCCTAGCCATTTCTGAGGACAGAAATGCTTTATAGGAAATATCTTACATAAGACACAAGAAGGAGGTAGAGGACAAAATGGAGGAACTGTGGTTCTTCACCTAGTAGGGGGTGTGTATATCACTTCCAAGTACTTTTCTTGCCTTGGGATGAGATGAAGAATTAAAACAGGGAGTGAAAAAAGGAGACAACTATTTACTAAGGAATGAGGCAGAGACACCCCTCATACAGCACCTGTATTTTTAAATGAGAAGACATTATGTATTTGTGCACATAAGGCCATGAATGAAAAATGTGAAGGAAATACACTCACGAAAAACAAAAGTAGAGAGTTTTCCCCTGAGGGTGGCGTTTGCTGTGTGTTTTGTAGCAGTATGGCCTCCCAGTGAAAATATTTTCTCACAGGAATAGGTTCATGATATTCAGGAAGTAAACAAAACTTATGAGGTTCAGGAAACGACTGAAAAGCCTGCAATTCTCAAGCCCCCTAAAAGAATATAGACAGTGTAATGTTCTCTACAGACAGAAAGAGTTACCGTGGGAGAACTAGCTGTCTGTCTGTTGTGCAATTTAGTGAGTCATCACTCATGCTGGGGGGCTTTCCTGTGAAGCAGCTGCCTTTGAGTCACCCATGCACCTGTAATTAACCCCAATAAACTCACAGGCTCACCAAGCTAGACTTAAGTGACATCATGTCTTTGGCTTGTCGTCGATGCCCTGGGCTGAGTGTACAGTTCTTCAGAGTCCCTTCCATACGTCACTCAATACTGTGCCTTAATATATCAGTGATTTTAAAAAATGTATAAAGAGTACTCAGATGAACCATCTAGCTGACTCTCTAAGTTCTTTATGAGAGCTGCACGAATGCTGGCCAGTGAGTGCAGGTGTGTCAGACTGTGCTGAGCTCTACTGAACTGTAATGGTGAAACTCCAGTGTGCACTGGATTCTCAAAAGTCAGAAGAGATTTTCATTAATTCTCTGTGAGGCTATGTGTCTTTTAGTAATGTCAGAAGCTCCACCCATAATGTCTCACCAGCATGACTGTCCAATAGTAAGCTGAACAAAGATGACACTGACAGACACGCCAAAGTGAATGAGGGAAAAACCCATGAGGTCTCAACCCTGCAGAAGAACTACAGGCAACTGAGGAATTCTGGGAGTGGGGGAAGTAGTCTTCCTTGGGACAAGCACAGCAGTTGGTTACCCAAACCAAATGGTAAATCCTGAAAACATATATACAAAGGAAACATTATACTGACTGAGCAGGTTATATTTAGGAATGTGTATGCGTGTGCATGTACACACACACACACACAAAATAACAATGAATGAAGAAGAGACCATAAATTTGAAAGATAATTGGGAAGGATATATAGAAGGATTTGGTGGGAGGAAAGAAAAGGGGGAAATGTTGTAATTATGCTATAATCTCAAAAATTAAAAAAATAAAAATTATAACTACTATTTTTTTCTAGTATAAGTGTATACTTTTGTTGGTGGTCTTATTTTATGGGTTAGACTCAGAAGGATGGTTATCTCTCTCTCATGCCCTTCTGTCTCTCTCATCATATGTGTGGGTGCTTATGTGGGTGGTAGGGGACACCCCAAGCCTTGAACATTCTAAATAAGCACTCTGCCACTTAGCTACCTCTCTGGCCTTCAGGAGTTATTTCCCACACTTATAATACAGTGTTCTTGTCAGTTATTCTAATTCTGTTTCCTCTAGATGTACCATCTGCTGGCAGTCTCCTGGTCTGTCTTAACTTACACCCACATTAGTACTCAACAGCTTTCTTCCTTTATCTGGTCTAACATCCAAGAGTTGAAAAACTGGTCCAGCAACCAGTTCTCAGCTCCTGGGAAAGTGACTGCAGCCCTTCCAGCAGGCAGCAAGGGATGAACCTAATGGAATGTCATGAGTCAAGCATTAACCCAACAAAACCATTGCCCATCTCCAGCTGCCCTGTAACTAAAATGTTACACTTGAATACTTCATGGCTTCTCAAACTTGACCGGACACTGGGATAATCTAGGAAAGTCTGTTAAGATGTTATCTGGTCAACTTTGAAAGATTTTACCATAACTATGCTGGAATGTGGCTGGGGCCATGTTTAATTCTTCCTAGATGGCTCTAACAGCTACTATTTTTCAGACCCATTGAGTCAGATCATCTTTAAGGCAACAATAAATAAATAAAAAGTAATAAAACATATTGAAATGTTACGCTGAACCCTGAAAATACATGCAACTATGGTGTGTCCATTAAATATATATACATATATATATATATATATATATATATTTAAAATTGATTCATTAGAAATTTTACATTATGCACCCCAATTCCATTCAGTTCTGAGGCCTTCCATGTCTACCCTCCATCCTTGTATCCCCCCAAAGAAAAAAAATCACTTCACTCCTTCATCTTTCCCTCCTCTCCATCATTTACTTGTTTGCCATTGTGTCATTAGGAACTGCAGTGTGTCACATAGTATATCCTTCTGCCCAAATAGCATTACTTGTAAACGTTCATGGTAATGAGCTGTTGGTCTGGTACAAGGCCTCTGACTTCTGCTATATCATCAATACTGGACCCTCACTGAGACTCCTGTCGGGGGTCTTGTTGTTGCCCCAAGTCATGGAGCTCCTTTGGCATGGTTCAGCAGAACACATATGGTCATTCCCTCCAGCAGGTTAAAGATGAGGAAGATGTTGGGGGTCATAAATGGGGTAAATGTTGGGAATCATAGAAGGAGTAGTTGTTGGGGTGGGCCAACTCAAAACCTTGAATATGAACTTGGGTGATAACTGCCTTGGTAAACCCAAGCCTCCACCAGGACAACCCCTGCCATGGGCAGGGTCAGCTCTCGCTGTGGCTGATGAGGGGCAAGGCCAGTTTTCCCAGAGCAAGTGAGAGACAGTACCAGCTTAGTACTGGCCCTTGCACATCAGCCCGGCCTCAGATGGCAGTCCAGACCACAGACGTATGCATGGTGCTTGGTGGCAACAAGAGCCAAGGACTTTATCACAGACCCTGGCTTCAGTAGGACCACGAATATTCAGACCCAACTGAAGAGTGTTAGCACCCAGACCTAAGAGCCCCTAACTCCCAAACTGAGAGAACACTATTTTTTTTGCTTATTTAGCCCACACGTACTTTGTTGTGACACTCTGACCAATCCAAACCTGCTTAAGGAAAACAGTTGTAAGGATGTTAAGAACAGCAGACATCAAAATAAGTAGAAGGAACATGTGTTACAGAGGAATAGCAAGTTGGCTCTGCAGACAGTCTTAGCGGGCTCCACCTCTTAGTTGAATGAAGAGCTCTACCACCCATTCCTGAGGCATTTACTAGGAAATTAGACTCCTCCCCCCAACACTTGGAACCAAACTAGACCAGCTTACACAAACTAATTCTTATTATTATCAATAAAACGAAAGATACACTTGAAGAATCATCTGGGGATCACTGTTGGCTCTTACGATATTTAAAATTTATTTTTTAGAATTATGTGCATGCACATGTCTATGTGTGGATATGTCCCCATAATTGAAAATGTCTGCAGAAGCCAGAATAGGTCATCAGATGCCCTGTAACTAGAGTTACGGGTGTTTGTGAGCTGCACTCTCCCATGTGAGGGGCTGTGAATTAAGCTTGTTTCCCTGCTAGGATGGCAAATGCTCTAAATCACTGAGCCTTTTCTCCCGTTTGCTGACTTTTAAAATGGAAAAACACTCAACTAAGTAATAAAATTGTAAAATACGTATTAATATGAAATGTGCCCCACATCCTCAAAGGCTTGGTCACCAGCTGGTGGGTCTATCCATGAAGACCAGGAGAACTTTTGGAGGCGGGGCTAACTGGAGAAAATATGTCATTCACGGCATATCATTGTGGTCACATTGTGGTACAGCTCTGAGATGTCTCCCTGCTTCCTGACTGCTAACAACATTCAGTCATGTAGGTGGGCCTCACTAATGGCTCACAATCATGGAGCCAAGCACCCTCGTCTCCAACCTTAGAATGTGTGGACCAAAATATAAATTTCCTGCTTTTAAGTTCCATCAAGTATTCTGTCCATGATGAAAACTATACCAGTACATAACATAGGTATGCACATGACAGAGTTTTCTACATAAAGCAACATTGTAAGTCCCAATAAAATGGTAAGCCGACACACTTGAAGAGACCAAAATTTGGTTTCCTTGTTTGTCTAGACAGAATCTTCCGACATATTCCTTGCTGACTGGGAACTCATCATGTAGATCAGGGCCTTGATTTCACAGAGATCTACCTGCCTCTGCCTCCAGAGTGCTGAGATTAAAATCATGAACAACCACATCCACCTTGTTATTTTTACATTACTCACAAGTTAAAAATAATGTCTACAGTATTGTCCATACTCACGGCTTCCACCATATCCTGCATTCTGATAATTCTTGTTTATATTTATTCTCACTGCTGCTGCTCATTTCTATTCTCACAGCAGACAGCACTGACATCTCAAATCATTCCCTTTCCAATCTAAAATGGAATAATACCTCTTGCTTGTAGCTTGGGACTATGTGGCTGGCAAGGCTTCATGTATGAGAATATACTTTACTCCACTGATTGGGTTTTGTCACATGCCTTCTGAGTTTCTGACACCCAAAGAGACATGACAGCTGACACTGGAAGCCCGTAAGCAGGAGCTTGAAGTCATTGCAAATTGGCCCTGAGCTTGGCCTGGATAAAGATTCTTACCTTGGTCACTATCCCAGAATGAAGACAACACGCTGTTTAGACAGAAGCAGAATGCAGCAGAGCTGGGGCAGTTGATACACATGCAGAGAAAGAAATCACTATTGTTATTATACCCAGTGAAAAGTCCTGACTTACTTCTTTTGACAATCAAGACCAAATAAATAAATGTCGTTGGTCCATTTTCTACTGGATAGCTCTTCAGAATATTTCCTATTCACATCAAAACCCAAACATCCCACATCCCAGATTAACATCATTTTCTCTTTGTCTCTGCCTGCCCCCACCACCACCACCATGTCGACACAGGGTCTTTCTCTCTATGTAGTACTGACTGTCCCAGAATGGGTTATGTATCAGCCTGGTCCCAAATCAGAGAGCCTTCAGGCTAGGGAATAAAGGCATGTGCCACCACACCCAGCTCCTCTCTTCTCTTAACTTCGTTTTCTCATTCCTGTGCTGCTTCTATCACTGGTCAATAGGACTGCAGTTTTATTGTCCTTCCTCTCCCTCAATGGCTTCCCCTCCCCCACATACCTTGTATTTAACTAAATTATGGAAATCTTACTTCCTTACTGCTTTCTTTTCCCTTCCTTTTTGGTTCCCTTTTCTTTTTACCCCACACAAGTGCAGACTCTGAGGTCAGACATAAGAAAATCTTTCTAACCTTATCCATCCCAATTACTACATATAGTGGACCGAATCCCCCAAGCAGAAAACTAATGAATAATATCTAGGAGCACAAAGTGTAGGTTTGAGAAAATGTGAGGTGACTCAATATAAGTAAAAGCTAATCTCATTATGAATAATATTGAAGATGACAAGCATCTTAAAGGAGAACTTAATCACACTTCCCGTTTATAGCTGACATTCTGTGACTAATCCATCTCGACTGTGAAAAGAAATATAACCTTTCTTCAAGTGTGTTCTTGCTATTGTGTGTGTCTAAGTGTGTGCGTGTGGGTTCTGTGACTTCTGTTATGGTAAAAATAAAATGCTGCGGGTCCTGAGAGGTGGCAGTGGGCAGTGGGCACAAGACCACGGAGGGCCACGATGGCAGCCAGGTCCTAGGCAGGGAGCTGCTGTGTGGCAGGTGAGAGACCCAGACGGATAGGCATGCCATGTGGAGTGAGGTTGGATATTTATGTACTGGGTTATGGAGGGGAAAGGGAAAGGAAAAAGGGGAAAAGGGAGAAAAGCAGAGAGGGGGAAGGAGGAAGTAGGGAGGAAGGGGAGAAGTGAGGAGAAGGGAGAGAGGCAAAAGCTGCCTCTTCAGGAGAGAGACAGAAGGGAGAAGGCCCAGGCTGAAAGCAAAAGAAAGATCTGCCTGCCTCAGTGGTGGATGGGGGCAGGGATTGTCTCTCTCTCACTTTTTTTAATTGATTTTTATTGAGCTCTACATTTTTCTCTGTTCCCCTCCCTGCCTCTCCCCTCCACTTCAACCCTCTCCCAAGTTCCCCATGCTCCCAATTTACTCAGGAGATTTTTGTCTTTTTCTACTTCCCATGTAGATTAGACCATATCTATGTATGTCACTCTTAGGGTCCTCATTGTTATCTAAGCTTGTGTCTTAAAGGGGCAGGACAGACCATTACAACTTCAACCTGTAAAAGGCATAAACAACACTTTCTCCAAATGTTTCTTGAGATGATACAGAATTAAAATGAAATACTCCCCTAAGCTTTTATAAATCATCAAATATATAAAAAGATAAAACACACTTTAATTCTTTATTTTATTTTATTTTTTATTTATTTATTAAAGATTTCTGTCTCTTCCCCACCGCCGCCTCCCATTTCCCCCCTCCCCCAATCAAGTCCCCCTCCCTCGTCAGCCCAAAGAGCAATCAGGGTTCCCTGCCCTGTGGGAAGTCCAAGGCCCACCCACCTCCATCCGGGTCTAGTAGAAACTCACACTTTAATTCTTAAGGTTTCAGGTTTCTTTTAAACTGAGAGGTAATTACATGTTTTCATAAGTTTCCTAAATCCAGAAGAATGGAAGTCAAAGGTTTACATGTGTTGGTGTATGTGTGTATGTGTATTTGTTTGTGTGCATATGTGTGTATGTTGTATGTGTGTGTGTGTTTGAATATACTTCCCACAGTACAAGAGGCAGAGGACAACTTGTGGAATCAGTTCTTCCCTCTCCCATCATGTGTGTTGCAAAGACAGGGCGCTGGTTGTTCCTCTTGGTGGCAGGTACATTTACCAGCTGAGTCATCTGGCAGACCGCCCCTGAGATAATATTTACAACATGGAATCATTGAACTCAAAGCGTTCATGTTTTGTTCTATGTGTTTTCCTAGAAAACTTAGCTTTGCCTTGCTAAGTTCTGTGTTCTGTGTCCCTGCAACTTTGACTGCAGAATATTTTATGAACCATTTAAGAACTTACCCATCATAGAAGAAGTGGCAATTTCTGTGTATAATGGTGTTGCTAAGATATTTTGAAATTCTTAGTTAAAAAACTAAGAAAGCATTTAACCATAAGGAATAATATATATGTACATATAAATATAAATCGGTAATATATTTATATATGACTTTCTAATTAATAAGTAGCCGCTTACATGAAAATTTTAAACTATAATTCATTATTGGCTGTTTGCATTATTCTAGGTTTTAGAGTAAATTTATCATGGTTCTCTTCTGTCAGAGATCAATTTAGGGGTCAGCTCTTTGATAATAAACAAGCATTTTATAGAACAGGAAACTGTGCCACCATAAATAAACAACGTCAACACTCAAGGACTTTAAAGAATGCCCAGTATTCTCCAGACTGTATCCTATTTCAACACAAACAAATACATCTCTTTAACAGAGGCATGTAGTGTTGCCAGAGAAAGAATTTAACCTTTGACCCAATATATTAACATTAATTACATATTCCAAATGAAACTCGCCAAGACTGGTGAGATACTGTCAGTATCTTAGTGTCTGTTGTGGTCTGAATATGAAGTGTCTCCTGCAGGCATATGTGTGTGAAAGTTCTGCCTCCAGAGGAGGATCCATGTTAGGAGTGGGGGAGACACTGCTGGAGGGAGTGAATCACTGGGGATGTGTCTGCCAAGTGTGCACCTGGGGACTGGTTCTCCCTTCCTGTTTACCAGGAAGTGGAGAACAACCTCTGCCACACATTGGTGTCTCTGATGTTTTGTTGAAGCACATGAGACTGAGTGGCTCTGCAGAGAAATAAATCACTGTAACTTTAACCCACATTTAATCCTTCTCATCTAAGCTGTGTATATAGAAATTTTTTTCACAATAATCAAGAGCAACTAACAACAAGAGCTGGTCTTGATTAGGGTACGAGACCATTTTTCTTCAGGTGACATCATTGTATAAATTCTACTTCCCTCTCTGTCTCTGCCCCTCCCTGTTTTCTCTTTCTTTCTTTCTTTCTTTCTTTCTTTCTTTCTTTCTTTCTTTCTTTCTTTCTTTCTTTCTTTCTGAAAATCTGGCTTTGACAACCATAAGAATAATGTTATAGCCACAGAGATTTTGCTCTCTAAATATTTAGCTCTGTATGAAGATTCATGGATATGTTACTCTCAGCAAGAGACAAACCGAAAAAAAAAAAAAAAAACCCACTGCCTTTCACCCAGTTCACAAACAAGTTATTCTGGAATGTCTATCAGCTCAAAGAAAGGATTAGTAATAATCGCTTTTCCCTCTCCGTTTTGTACATATTGCATAATCCACCCCTTAAGGGTAAGGCTTGAGCAAAATACACAGTGAGTTGAGCTGGTCTGGACTTCCCTTTGCTGTTTCTCAACCCCTCAACAATCAACTCACCATTTCTGTTTATTTCTTTCTCTTTTTCCTTTCCCTTTGCCCTTCTCCCTCTTGCTTCCTGCCTCCTCCTCCTCTTTCTTCTCTCATCTTCTTTTCTCTTTTTCTTTCTTTCTCTTCTTTGTTTCTTTTTCTTTTTTAAGAGAGAGGATGTCGCTATGTAGCTCAGACTAGTCTAGAGCTCACACCGTGTAGACCAGGTTAGCTTTGAATTCACCATCCCAGTGTCTCCACGTCTGCTAAAGGCATACCCAACAAAGGCTGGCTCTATGTATTTATTTTCAACATTATAACTTCATTAAGAAACAAATAGAATCTTCTCTTTTATGCAACCCTTTCTTTGATTCTTAGATTAATTTAGTACCAAAATTTAGGAGAGCAGACAGCAGTGGTGGCACACACCTTTAATCCTAGTACCTGGGGAAAGGAAGCAGGAAGATCAGGAGTTCAAGGCCACTCTGGGCAACACGAAACTGAAGCTATCTAAAAGAGAAATTGAGCCGCAAGATGGTGGTTCAAACATTTTGATACTAGCACCTGGGATCTCATGTCTTGGATTCTGGTACATGGAAGGCATATGCCTTTAATCCCAGCACCAGGGAGATAGAGACAAGATTTTGGACCCGTTCAGTCTGAGGATTTGTAGAGAGAGGATCTTGTCCCTTCAGTTTGAGGATTTGGTAGAGGTAAGAAGTCTCTCTAGTAGCTGGCTCCTTTACTTCTCTGATCTTTGACCATTGACCTGGATATCTGACCTCTGGTTTTTATCATTAAGACCAATTAGAATTCACACTGCAGATGTCTAAACACTTTTGACAAGGATTTTACTTGGGAATGGGTGAAGCACAGCTCTCAGCATTGCTGGCATTGAACATTGCACCCTTTAGAACTTCCTAGCATGAGCCTGTTCCACTTACTGGAGCTGACAATCCTGTTTGAATCAGTCACCAGTGCACAGCTACATTGTAAAGGTGCATTTCCCCCTGTACAGTTAGCAACTAGCCTGCAGCATAAGACCTCTATATAACATTGTTACTGTTTCCCATCATCTGTTTCATGGTGGCAACGGATCTTCCTTTTTTTGCATCAATTATTAAAGTGAGTAGTGCAGAATGACAGCTTTGTCATCATCCTTTCTAATTTTTATAAGTAAACATACTTCTGCAAACCATAGCCTTTGCTTGCTACCCCTCCTCTTTTTTCATATCGTTTTGGACTCGAGGATTTACTAAAAAAATATCTTTGCCAGTCCTGTGGACATGAGAGCAGCAGAGCAGAACCTGCCCCCTCCCTGTATGCCACACCGTGGCTCTTTCCCCCCACTCCTTGCCAACTGTGGCAGGCAGGAGATCCAGTTGCCAGAGAGGTAAGAATGCACAAGCTGACCGTGTCCCCCACCATCTGCAGCAATTGGAAGAGTGTGCTATACACCTCTCTTGGACCGTGGTGGTTTGAGTGTGGGAGAGCCTGACCCAAGAAGGTACTGAGAGCAGGAGAACTGTCCCTGTTTCTTGCTGCCTGCTGTGCTGGGTGAGTTAGCTGGGAAGTGCTGTGGAGAGCTACCCTGTTGGTGGCTAAGAGGGAAAGCTGGTGGGCTGGCCAATGCAGCTACTGCCCAGGCTCAGAACCAGGCCTATGAGTTGGCCTATCTTAACATCCACCTCATCTCTGAATGGCTAGAGTATGTGAAGGGGCCAGTCCCCACTCCTACAGATCCAATGCTGCAGGATATCCATGACACAGGACAACAGAATATCCGGGAGGAGTCTCAGTGAGGGCCTAGTATGGATAGGGTGGCAGAAACCAGAGGTCTCAAACCAGAACAAAACATTCCCATTGTAAAAAACACAAGTAAAGATGTATGGACTACGGGATGTACTGTGTGACCACTGGGCCATACTAGCTTCCACGTGGAGATTTTGTTGTTATTTTGTTTAGTCTTTTGGCTATACTTTTAAATTTTATTTTGTTTTTTATGGGGGGGAGGGTTCACAAGGTCAGAGGGCACAGGTGAGGGGATGGGGAGATGAGTGGGATCAGGATGCATGGTGTGAAATCTACGAAGAGTCAGAAAAAGTTTTAAAAAAAAAAAAGAGAAAATAATCTAGAACTCAACTCTGACATCTAGTGTTCAGTATAGAAACTGCATGGTCTTGGCTCACCACCTGCCTGTCCTATAATAGGCTCTGTATTCATTCAACAGTCTTTAATATCTCCTGTCCGTTTTGCCTTGGAAACACAGATCTGTTGAGTGAAGAGAAAGCTGGGGAGGAAGACCTACCTACATGCTGCATTCCTTTCATTTATTTTAAATCAAAGCGATAGGAGGTGTGAACAGAAGTTTCCCAAGGAGAAGAAAATCACCCAGAGTGCGTGAGGTTGGAGCGGTGGTGGGGACATGTGACAGTCCACCCTGCCGAGCTTTATGTGGGATCTGGAAAGGAGGAGCCGTGTGCAGTCAACCTCTCCAGCTTAATTCCAGTCTTCCGGCACATTACAAGGCCAGTGCTAGGAAGAACGGGGAGATTCACACACTGAATTTCATGGTTGGGACTTACGATAAAAAAAAAAAAAAACTTGGGCTTGGAGAAACTGTTGAAAAGTGAACTAGTTTGTTAAGTCTGCCTCCTCAAAAGCAGAAACATATGCCAATACAGTGTTATACCTCTGCTACTTTAGTATACCCCCACTCAAAATTTTTAAGCAACTATTACAAACAAGAAGGAAGATACTGTTGCAATCTGGGCCACGTTATTCCACTTGCTTTTACTTTTGTTCTGTGTTCTGAAAGTTTATGAAGATTAGAAAAAAATGAAATAAACTTTAGGTTTAAAATGGGCAACTTAAGGGAATTTAATGTACAGTTACCTTGTTTGCATCCTCAGAAGTCAAATCAACATGTAAAAACATAGAACAAGAAAGTCCCAGCTTGTGATCCCACTAAGGTTCTTCCCCAGGGTGTGTGCTAATCTCTGCATGTCTGCCTTAGCCACAGAAGTTTGAGAATATTTTGTATTCTGTTCTTGGTTGTTTTTGTCACTTTTTCCTAGTGAATCTCAGAAGAGTCAATTCATTTCTGAAGAACTATTAGACGCTTACAAGACCCAAGGAAGTGCACATCTTGGAGACATGGGGCTGGTTTCCTCTACTGACTCTGTATCATCCTGCCCAGCCATGGCTGCACCTTACAGTGCTTGTTACTACTCACCAAGGGCTCTTCTCTCTCGGTGCACATCATTAAGCTGCCTTCAGATCTATTCCCATCCTCCGTACGCTTCAGTTAAAGTTTAACTAGGTTATATATGCTTCTGTAACTGTTTTCCATGTACACATTATGTACTTTCCCTCATTAACACAATATTCTGATATACCATATTAGTTCACCTGGTGGTTGCATTATATTTCATCAGTGTGCTACGTTAAAAAGTATTTTTCCTTATAAGCAGTGCTTTTACATCTTTGCAATTCGTTTTTATAATACATTTTATGGGTAGAGAGTTAGGTCAAAGGGCCGTTGTGTTGTTAGATTCCAGCTCATTTGCTTTTAATGATTTTTTTATTGCAAAATAAAACAGATACACAGATGGATTTGGGCTGTTGAAACTTGATGACTTTTCACAAACTGAAACCTACCCCAGGAAGTGCCCTAACAGTGAAAGAAACCCAGCCTTCCTGAACTACAGCCCAATTCTCATTTCAGAAGCTGGTGCCTCTTTTTGCCTGGTTTGCTTCCAGACTGTGTGTAAACAGAGTCGTCCTCGTCCATCTGGAATATCGTCCCTCCTGGGTTTTTTTAGCATGTGCATTTTCAAAGTTCACCGTGGTGCAACAGAGAATTCTCCTTTCATATTCCCTTGCAATTTTACTACATTTGAGACAATCTCATGTAATTTGGACTGACCTCAGACTCATTTTGTAGCTGATGATGGATTTGAATCCTGCCTCCACCTCCAGCAGAGTAGGATTACAGACCTGCCCCACAACTCCAGGCTCTCGGTTTGTGTTATTGAGCCTCAGCAAAATTTCACAGCTTGATCATTTCTCATCTAGAAAATTCTTCTCTGTGATGACCATCTGATGGTGCTTCTCTGTCTTCCCTTTTCCATTCTAGAGCCTTTCCTCCACTTACCTAAAGTGATTTATTCAAGGTCTAGTTCCAAACAGTCTCAGTAAAACTCCTGTTTCTTTCTGTCTGCATCCTGATGATTCCTGACTATATATTTATATCTTAGACGTCTCTGTGCTTAAAACTTGGCATTCAACTTGACCCCACCGCTTCCTATTCCACAACTCTAAAGTTCAACAGTCTAAGACTGAACAAGCGTTTTCACTCCTTCCAACCATCCTTGACCCAGACATTGTTTCTAGTCTCTGAAATATCCTACCAGCTAGTTCTCACAGTACTGAGAACTCAGTCATAACTGGCATTCATCGCTCACTATACCCGATAGTTACTCAGCTCAGTCCTGACATTTCCTCCCTAGTGGCTCAGGTAACTGTTCACTTTTCAGGTTCAGCTTTGCCAAACCCAAATCCAAAACATTTTTGTCTCTTGCTTACTTCGTAGCCTTTCAAGTCATAACTAAAAAGATTGCTTAATTAAGTTTAATTAAGATAAAGCTCTACTTTAAAAGTCTGCATTGATTTGTAATGCACATAAGAAGTTTCTTAAGCAAGTAAATAAAGGTCTATAATCTGCTACTCCTCTCTCACCCTATCCTTCCTCTAGGTATTTCTGGATACATCCATACATTCCTTAAATATGATTAAAACAGAGTTGAAAGTTGAACAATTATTTCCATCATGGCTCCATAAGATAGAATGGTTAGTGCAGTGAAAATCAGAAGGGAAAAAATTAAATATTGCGTCCAATATTTTCAGACAAAATTACATATTTAATGAGTGACATCATACTAAAATATCAAATTTGTTTAATATATAAATATATAGGCTCATAATTTTTTATACTTGTATAAGTTTTAATTAAATTATACAAAATTATTTCTTATATATACAGACAATGAAACTGAAAAATGACCAAAAATGTTGTCAATTGTTAGAGGTAAACACTTTTGAAAATGAGGAGAAAATGGAATCATTTCTAGAAGGTTCCAAATGACATGAGGCTAATTAAAACAACTAGAAGAAGAAGCTTTGTTCCCGAAGGAACTGTGAGGGATCATCTCAGTTTGTGTTCACAGCAAAGGCAAGAACCATCACTTGCTGAAGCTAGTTTTCCCAGGTCTGAGGAAAAAGCAGGGTGCATGTAAATAAAGTCCAAACCTCAGAAGACAACAAGAGAAAGATGTTAATATCCTTTCTTCTACAACCTCACCGTTCACATTGGCCTATGGTCATCTTCATTTTGCAAACACTGGTGTTCTCATCCTTCTAAAACTGTAACAACTATAACACAACTCCTTCACTTAAAGCTCAGAGGAAGAGCCACCACACAGCCCAGGAATGCAGAAGTGGGCTTTTTGCGTCTTTTCTTTGTTGGAGATTCTCTGAGAATGTAAGATTTGGAGGTGGGGGTGCTTCTCAGACCATGCAGAAAGGAGTTGAAAGTTTATACTGAGAATAACAACTAATAACACCATGTTAAGTGTACAATTAGGAATGCAACAGATTCAGATTATGGTCATGATTTTAAACACTGAATAATTTTTGATGAGTCATTACATCACTAACTCAGTAAGAGGACAGTTCATCTATCCTGAAGATTACATTATGAGCATACAGTGCTTAGTGTACTTATCTATAAATGGTAGATAAATTATCACTAGGAAGAAACAAGCAATAATGATAACACCAAGACTGCAGCAGGTGCTACTCATGTTGAGTCAGGGCTAAAGATAACGAGCATCCCAAGGGCAGAAATTAGCCCGTGTTTTCCCCAGGGTTTTATGGACTCCTCTTATTTCTCTCTGGTACCAAGGATGAGTTTCTAGGTAACCATTGGCTAAGGATCACCTAGGAATAAATCCACCCTCAAGAAGTCTTATTATTAAAATCTAATGCACACCAACCATTTTGTCTCCTCACAGAATAAACACCTAAACATTGGATTTTGCCTTATTTTTGTAACCAAGTTTTGTAAGTTCCAGGGGACAGGAAGCAGTGGTTTCTGTATGGTGAAGTCAACTTTACTGAGTCTACATAAATTCACCCGTTGCATTGATGTCTGCTTTTATCCTGGTGTTTATTACATTATTGAAAATTACATATGACTAGACCAGTGGAAATTAAATTTACAATTATGATAACAGGGATGCTGAGATGACTTATCAGATAAAGGTGCTGGCCACTGAATCTGATGGCCTGAGTTTGAGCTCTGAGACCCACGAAATGGAAACGGAAAATTAACCCCCTATCTGTTGTCCTCTGATTTATACACAGAGACCAAATAACACAAAAAATGAATCACAACAGTACAATAATAATAAATTAATTTAACTATTTGAGAACTAAAATAAAAATTACAGATGTATGGCTTTCCAGTACTAATCATAGTAAATGTAATCTTGAAGGATTTATTGCCTCTAGATTTAAAATTTCTTCAATGTAATAAGAGGGTCAAAGTTGATTATAATATCAATATTCAAGGATTATAAATATATACCTATAGAAAATATGCATGTAACACATCTTATCTGCCATTTTTATAACCTCACACACACCTATATGTGAATTTCAGATTTTCATATCAGACTATTATTCAGGTGTCTAGAAGAGTTCATGGGTAAGGTCTTGCCTTATGATGACATTTGTTCATCCAAGGCAAATGAGAAAGAAAACTGGGAAATGCAAATTCTCAGGTTCTGCCAGGTGCTCAGCGCATCAGGAGCTATGGGGACAGGTCGGCCTCTGTGTTGCAATCTCTCAGCCTGGGGGTTCTGATAAACCACTCCCAAGGAAGAGCTGTAGCTAATGTCACCCTCAGAACCAGCAGTCAGCCACTGAAGGGGGACCCAAGACAGGTTGGGAGCTTGAAGATTTTACAGCAGGAGGGAGTGGTATGGCTGGAGACTATGGAGCACGAGGCCAATGGCTCTATATTATACCACACTTTCTCATGCAGCCGTTTCTAACTGTAGGCCAAAAACGGCTGAATTGAAAGGTATCTTCCTTGCAGTGGATCCTCATAGAGGACACACACCCTCTATTCTGAGACATAGTTACTGAGACACTAGCCCTCAGAATTCTTGATGGTGGAAATCTAAGACAGAAAAGGTTTCTCAGGGTGATCTGGCATGTGTTTTTCAGACCCTTTTCAATGACTTGCTTTTTTTGGTTTAATTCACATTTCACAGGTAGCTAAAACGGGGTGAATACTCAGGGAAAGTAGAACATTCTTGGAGTTTCTCTGAGCTAAAGGTGAGTTTGTCTAGAGAAAGCCGCAGGGGTGAGAATAAGCCTATGGAACCGACAAGGCAAGAACTCAGCATGGACACTCTTCAGAAGGTTTATAGAAGCCACATTGTCATCCAGGACATTTCCCTGGGAGGGGAATCCGCGGCTTTGCAACTTCCTGGCCAGTGTGAGGGCCACCAGTCGGCTGTAACCTTTCCTGCGATGGTCAGGTAGGGTGTAGCCATGACACATGGTGGCAAACTGGTCGGTGATACCCCAGGAAACGGGGTTTCCCTGCTCGTCACGCACACACACGCTGGGGAAGCACTCGATGAGTTTGGCTATGTACCGCAGGCACTGCTGGTTGCCGCCACGGGACCAAGTCCGGTTGAGGAGATCAGCATCTGAGATGCTCAGGTAGGTCAGTCTCGGGGTAGGCCCAGTTCTGGAAGAAAAACAATAAATCGATAAATTGGTAGTCACCTGACTACCAATAGCTACCCTTTTCCTACCGATTATAAACGGAAATCATCTCCAAGACTATGTTTGGATTTTTCAAGAATTTAGAACTTAAAACACTTCCCACTTGAAAGACCGTCTCGTGAAATTTGGCTTCATGCCCACTTGTTTTCGTCAGCTCTGCAGACTGCGGTGTGGCCGAGGCTGCTTCTGCATCTTCACTCTCTGGGAGAGGAGGTATAACTTAATTTATATTTGGATTGCTTTTGTATTGATGCAGAAGAATAACAGACTCTCAGGGTTCAGCGGGTCACAAGCAGACAGTGGGCTGGAATCACTCCCAAAGGAGGCAGACACCTAGCTGATGCCAATCCTGTGATTCCCTATTTTGTTCCCAGTATCCGACTTGCTATTATCTCGAGGGGTAGAGTGTTAGAGCCTCTTTTGATTTTGAATGTTGCTAGATTCTTGAATCCTAAACCAGGCCACAGTTAGCACACTCATACATATTATTATTATTATTACTATTACTACTACTAGTATCATTTTCACTCAGAGTTGCCCTTAAAAGACTTTGTGAAGTCTTAGGCAATCCAGATTTTTTTGAGTCCTAATATTTTGAACTTAATGGCCTTTGCATTGTCATGGTTACACAAGTCACAATGAATATGTACATTCTCTGGAAGAATTAGGTTTGCCAGACTTTCCCTTCTGCTGCTCCTCTCTAGATCGAATACTCTCATTTTTTCACTGGCCAAGGGCAAGTTATACAGGCCACTAGCTTTTATTTATTTTAATTTTTTATAGAAGTGTCTAGTTATTTTATATATAAAAGCCCTGATGTCAAGATAAAGTTCTTGATTCATTTTAAGAACTGAAACAAGGGTCTGGACTGGAGAGATGGCTCAACAATTAAGAGCACTGGCTGCTCTTCCAGAGGTCCTGAGTTCAATTCCCAGCACCCACATGGCAGCTTACAACCATCTATACTAGGTTCTGATCTCCTCTTCTGGCATGCTGGCACACACAGAGAGAATTTATATACATAAATGACTGAAATTATAAGAGCTGAAGCAAATTATACCAATAAGGCTGAGTGTGCCTTGGAATTTGCTATCATTGTGAATTTGTCAATACTTAACCCATTGACTAGTAAAGACTTATATTGTAGCCCTTTAGTGGTTTTATAAACATATCTAATTGTGCCATTTACTTTTCTTAGTGGTTGCCAGCTGCAGCACTGGCCAATCTTCTATTGAGGAGACAAAGGAGGGAAACTGGCTTATGATTTTTAGTTCAATTTTGAAAGTATACTTTAAAGAAAGGGCAGAGAACCTCAAGCACAAATATTAGTACAAGCAGAAACATTGCCAAGGCAAGCATACCTCAGGCACAGTGTGTTACACATTTGTACATGAAGGACCAAGTATTTGGAGTACAGTCCACAATTTGAGTATGGCTTTAGGGTTAAAGAGAAAATGTTACTGCTAGGAAAGATCACCAGAATAAGCCCCTTGACACTGGGATGGACAAGGGTATTTTGAATAAGATACAGAAGTATGGAGGAAATTGCAAAAATAGGACTACTTCAAGCTAAGAGCTTCCAGAAGGCAGCTATATTCACTATAACACACTATGGTGAAAGGCTATGTACAACTAAAGAAACAAGACAATGAAGAAAACCCCTGAAAAATGGGTAAAAGCTCTTGCAAATTATATTTGTGGTAGGTGTCTAATATTCAGAACACAAGGAATGAAAGAATGCTAATGTGGATAAAAAACAAATGACACAATTTAGAAATTTAGACCTACAGGGACATTTTAAAAAATATGGTATATGAATGACTAAGAGGTACATAAAAAAACTATAAGTCAAACACACAAAGAAATATCACCTCACTGAAGTTATAAAGGTTCTTGTCCAAAAGTCAAGAGACAACAAGGAGTAGTGAAGATTAGAGAAGGAAACTTTATGTACTAGGAGAAAGGTAAATTAGTATAGCTACTAAGGAACAGTATGGTGATGCCTCCAAAAACTAAAATTAGAACTGTAATATGATCAAGAAATTCTATTCTGGAGTATATAGCCCAAAGTAGTAAAATCAGTCCCTGTTGACCACACACCACGCTTCTCAATAAGCAAGACATGGACTCATGTTAGGAGTTTACAAATAACGTGACATATATACAATGAAATCGTATTCATCCTTAAAAAGAAGATTCAGCCTTATCATCTGTAAAAAACATGGATGGGACTGTTGTTATATTAATCAAAATAAGCCAAGTGCAGAAAGTCAGAGAGCACACAATCTCACTCACTTGAAGAATCTAAAATCCTAATCTAAATCCTAAAGCAGAGAGAATGAACAGTGGCTAGCCAAGGCTGGGCAAGACAAACAGGATTAGTTTTTCTCTTAAAAAACACAGGGAGAGAAAAAGAGTGTACATAAAACACCACACACACACACACACACACACACACACACACACACACCCTTAGTCCAATGGCCCAATTCTTAAAGCCTAACTATTCTTTCACAATAATAACTATTCCAGCATTGTTATTAGGACTTGCATAACAGTAAATCCAGCTCCAAATGTAGAACCTGTTTTACATACAGGAAACCGTGGTCTGGCACAGATGAAACAGGAGAAAAATGGACAGCCTTGAAGGAAGACAGCTGTATATCCAAACCCAACAGCTTTGCATTGGCAACGCCTTTGGAAACAGCATATAATTCACCTTGCAGCCCTGGATGACGACAGACACAGAAGCACAGTCATTTATTTCAGCATTTTATGCCAACTATCATCAATACCACTGTCTGATAGCCTGTCATGTTTTAACCACGATATAGTTAGTTATATATGTATTACTACAGACATTCTCTTCTTGATCTACAAATCAAATTATGTTGTCATCACCAGTCACACGCTTCTACTACTGCTGGAAATTTCTCAAGGGAATTTGGAATTTCTTACTGGAAGTTTTATTTGTTCATTTACTTAATACCTCAAATTAATTTTATGGAAGAGAATTGTCTTTTTTTATTTATAGCTTTAAAAGTTAAAGGCGGCTGTTTGTAAGAGTTTAGATTTATTTAATATGGTAAGGAGCGATGGTTACCTTCAACTTAACAAGCTAGAATCACAAGGGAAAGAAGTTTCACTCAGGATTGACTACCTGGGGGTTAGCCTGTGGGCAGGTCTGTGCAGTATTGTCTTAATCAGTTAACTGATCTGGAGAGAACCAGCCCGCTGTGGGTGGCAGCTTTGGCAGGAATCAGGCCTGAACTTGTTAAGAGTAGAGACATAAAACTGAGTGCAAGCAAGCAGCTAAGTGAGTGAGCGTGTATGGGCACGTCCTCGTTTCTCTGCCCCTGACTTCTCTGTTCTTGGATGCAGTGTTGGAAGTTAGTACCTTGACTGACCCCCAGGGATTGATGAGGAAATTATTTCAGCTGTAAGCTGAAATAAACTCCTTTTGCCCCTAAGCTATTTTTGGTCATGGTATTTTATCATCCACAGGAATGAGACTAGAACACAAGGCAACTTTAAAGCTTCCTGTCCGTTTCCACGACGTCCCTTATGATATTCCCGGTGCAGCCTGGGGTTGGAAGATTGAGCTCAGTTGATTCATCCAGATCCCCCTCATTTCTCCCAGCATGCTAATTAGTTATACCCCTTTGTTTGATATTTATCAGGCAGTGTTCTGTTCGGGAACTGTCTCGGCACCCCCAGCGTACAAAAAAATAGGCTTTGGTCTCTATTCTTTTTTTTTATTATTATTATTTATTTATTAAAGATTTCTGTCTCTTCCCTGCCACTGCCTCCCATTTCCCTCCCCCTCCCCCAATCAAGTCCCCCTCCCTCGTGAGTCCAAAGAGCAATCAGGGTTCCCTGCCCTGTGGGAAGTCCAAGGACCACCCACCTCCATCCAGGTCTAGGAAGGTGAGCATCCAAACTGCCTAGGCTCCCACAAAGCCAGTATGTGCAGTAGGATCAAAAACCCATTGCCATTGTTCTTGAGTTCTCAGTAGTCCTCATTGTCCATTATGTTCAGCAAGTCTGGTTTTATCCCAGACTTTTTCGTCTCTGTTCTTAAGAGCTATAGCATTGCATTTCTTTCCAAGTGCCCTGTTTTCCAGCCTTTGCAGTCTGACTATGGGTGGACAGAGTCCTCTGTAACGTGGCTTTCTTTCTTCTAGGCTCTTTACTGAAGCATGTTATGTGACTCTGTTTTCCTCCCCATTTGTGAGTCACTTCTCAGTATGGCCTCAAGACTACAACTGGGTGAGAAGGCACATGGAATGCAGTGTGATGGCTGAACCCGGGAACCTCCCTCCCTGAGCTGAGCCTCAGTAAAGACTAGAAAGTTTACAGGTTAGTGCTACTAAAATTACAGCTGCAATAACTAGTGTCCCTTATTACAAAACTGAGTTATAGCTAGGTAATCAAAAGGTTTCTATTTTATTGTTTTTTAACCATGTGCTATATATGTAGTCTATATGGCTTAGGAAGGCCTTAAATTTGGACCCTTCTGCCTCTACCTCACAAACACTGTGGGTTTGTGATTACAAGTGGGTTCCCTCATACCCAGCACTCAAAATATTGCCTACAAGAGAAAAATAAGTGATCCAAGCCAAAGGTAACATACATACTCTAGTATAGGAATAGTAACTGTATAAAATTCAAGTATATATGTTAAGTATTTATGGACCTATCTCTAAGTGTCTATCTCTATATATTGCACGTGTATGTAATATCTTTTAAGAGATCTATAAAAAGTGTGTGTGTGTGTGTGTGTGTGTGTGTGTACGCACACATGGGCACACTAACTGCAAAGGCCAGAAGATGGTTTCAAATTCCTTGGAGCTGAAGTCACAGGTGGTTTGAGCTGTCGAACACTAACATGGTGTTAGAAACTGAGCTCTGGTCCTCCGGAAGAACAGCAAGTACTCTTAACCACTGAGCTATCTCTCTAGTCTCCATGGTATCTTTTCATACCTCTCTGGTGTACATGATAAGAAAGGAACATGCGAGCATATAATGTATGCTTGAACTTGACCTTACCCTGTATCTGAAAAACTTGGTCCCAGTTGATAACATCACGATTTTCCAATAGCTGTTGGTAAGCGCTGACATCTTTGTAGAACACAGCGTATGCATTTGTGTAATGGTCAAGGTTATCGGTCTCAGCCTTGGGCAGAAGACATAGTCATGAATGCAATACCCAAGCTGGGTAATCCATGCCCTGGAAAGACTAGCTATTATTACCACCTAGCTAAGTTTCAATTGTTCAAAGCAGTTACGTAGAAACAGAGAACAAGAATGAGGCTAATATACTATAGTGAGAAAATTAGAAATTTTGTGACTTTTTCCCCCTTGATTCTTTCTTCCAGAACTAAGAAAGTTTAGAAAGTAAGACTCTTACCAACTTTCTAGGATTTAATTTATAAAAATTAAAACTGTAGTAGCTTGAGCAGTGCCTCAGATGATTCTAGAACCCATCACATTAACAGCTGAAGCTAACCAGGATACCTGGCTTTTATCACTAGCTGCACACACACACACACACACATGAAAGGTAAAAGTCAGTGAGCACCATGTAAGAACCACGGCCCTCACCACCTTCCTCATGCAGAGGGCAAATCATCTCTGATCACTTGAGGTCCTCTTTAGCCTCAGAGGGAGAATGAGAACATTGATCTCATTGTGCTGACTTCCTTAAGTTTTCTTAATGTTTTCTAAAATTCTCAAATTCATTAGTCATAAGAAATCCCCTACTAGTGGAAGAGCTAGTATGTACATATTGGATGCTTCATCTTCTAGAGACTGTGAGACGCTAAGGGAACACTTCCGTGCTAGCAGTCTTCCATCTGCCTGAGACTCCAAAGTAGCCACCTACAAACCCCTGATGACGTGCATCACGTTAAGATAATGTGTGCTATAGTAATGGTCATACCATTTCCTTTATCTAACCCCTTCTTTCCAGTTGGAGCCAATTTTTACTTTTAATGTTTCTCAGTTGTTTTTCAGCACTGTACCTCTCTCTGTCGCCGGGTGATGACAGCTTTGAAGTCAGGCCATGAGTCCAATACTACTTCCTTTTGAAAGGGATTACCACGATTTATGTTCATCACTGCTCCATACACCTGAGCCAGAGAATCAGAGACCTTTAGCTATTCCAGTTGAGAGAGGAATTAGAGGAATATTCACACACATATACACAATATGGAGTTACCATTTCAAATAGGACCATGGAAACTTGTAAAAAGTCTATTAAATCCTGATATCCTATAATTCTGAGAGAGATTGCTTGGTGACTAAGCACCAATTAATATGAGGGTAATAAAAGAAGCTGTTCTGAAAAAGACGTCTTTCCCATCTTTTTCCTTCATTAAGAGAAATGTCTGTCCCCAAAACATTATGTACACACAGAATTAGTGAAAGTTGAAGCATAGCAAGGATTGTTGAGCTAATATCACAGTATTTTCTTCTTCATCATCATCATCATCATCTTCATCATCATCAAACAGGAAACAACTCCAAGGCAACTTCATTGCTCACAGCAGCCTCATTTTTACATTTATTATAATATTGATTTATGACATCTTCAACACTGTCACAGAGTGATCAGAAGGCCCTCTGGGATTTTAGATTGGAGGCTTGAGGGACCCAGACAGAGGTAACAAACCTATAACTAAACTTCAGTTCTCAAGCATAGTCTTATCTTCAACATCACCAAATTCTATCATTTAAACCATGTTCAGAAATAACACAGTCTACCATTGGCCAAATTTCCCTAAGGAGTCCCCTGGGATGACAGAATGGTGACAGGAGCAGACTGGGAAACTAACATGTTCATCAGAGTTGCATCTGACATTACCTCCTAGATTAACACAATAAAGAAGCACAGTACGATTAGGCTCACAATACCTTGAGTGATTCAGGAAAGTGACTCTTCAACATTTTCTCCAGTATCAGTAATTTTGTGGAGCAGTTTAACACCAACATCGTCTCCAAAGGGTTGGGCTTCTGCACCTAACTAGAAACTTGAAGATAGACATTTAATTTCTGCTTATTAACTTTTGATCTTACTGGGAATATGCTAGGGATCCCGTTTTCTTCTAGTGTAATGCTGATGCTGCCTTTGAAGAGGATGGAAATGGAAGGTGGGCAGGGGGGGGCTGCAGGGTAGGTAAACCAGTGAATATGTACAAATGGAGATCACTAGACCTAATCATTTATAGAGGGGACTACACATCCACTATATTCTGATTGTCCCCAGCAGGGAACTAGTGAGAACTGAACTTCTATATTCAAGTGTGTTTTGTTTTTTGTTAGTCTCAAATAGCTTGTTGGCAGCAAGAAGGGAGAACATTGCTGGCTTGTCAGTTTCTTTACCATCACCCACCATATAAGTTCTGTGTTATAGGAGAGAAATATTGATACTTATGGGCCAATAATTACAGGGATGGAAGAGAAATAACTGAGTTTGACACAGTAAAAGCAAACAAAAATCCCTACTCCTTTAGTGACAATGGTCTCCTTAGCTTGGAGGCCCCTCCTCTTCTGGAGAAATTGTAATGCTTGTCAACAAACATTACCTTTGGTTTGTCCTGAACTCTTTCTTGTCTCTTAATTAAAGGATAAAATGAAAGCACCCACTAGCTCTATCATTCCCTAAATGCTGTGAAGAAATTGTTTGAACACAAGTAAAAAAATATATATATACACACACACACACACACACACAGATACATATGTGTGTGTGTACACATATAAAAGAATTAAGTTGAAATTGAAATTCAGGAAAATGGAAAATAAGGCACAAAAGGAATAGAATCAAGAGAACGTTTGGTCTATAGACTATGGTCCTACAGATAGAATCTTGTTCCTGGATTCCATATGTGATGTCCAACTGCCTTTTAATTAAGATTCATTTATAACTGCCAAATTAATCCTGGCAATGAGGTGGCAGTTATCTATAGATGCGTAAAGAACAATAAAAACCTGTCTCTTGACACAAATTCCAAGTTAAGTTCCACAGTGAACTTTATTGTCCTATTTCAGGTCTGATGATGTAAACAAGAGTCACTATTTAGTGCTACTTTTATTTACCCAATTAAAACATACCTTTTGTTAGCAATTTTCTGTTTAAAATGTGAGGATAAGCAATGGTACAGCGTTTGGCCCTAAAAAAGGCAGCTGTATCACTCTCTCTAAGGTTCAGGGAGTACAGGAGGGGAGTAGGAAAATGAGCCAGAGAGTGGAAGATGTACAACAAAAGATGTTCCCTTGACATGACAGGGCTGTTGCCCTCATGGAATCATTGTGGTTGTTGTTATCTGTATAAGAGTAGCCCTGCCAACATTTCATCATGGATGGGTCGTGAGAGGTTTCACATCTATGCGATTGACAGCTGACAATAAGTATTAAGGGAAATGTGCGTCATTCCCTTCGGAGGTGTCGCCATTGATGAGTGGCCCTTGCTCCACTGAATAACCTTCCACCCGTGGTCAAGGGAAAGGAACTCTAAATATAGTGGCCTTACACAAAAGGAATGGAAGATGGGGCGGGTGACTCGTGAAGAAGGGTTCCAGTGGGAGAGGAAGGGGATGAGAGAGAGAAAGAAAAATGGCAGGCAGCAGCAGTGAAAGGAAATTAAGTTCATGCCATAAATATATGGAACTGACAAACAATTAAAAAAATTAGAAATGGCTCCTAGTCATAGTGCATAAATGCTGCCTAGATATTCCTAAGTGCAAGGAGACTGTGGTATCTCGCAGGAAGAACACTTAAGCATTGTTCAAGCATGAGTTTTAGTGTTACTGACCATTTGATGAGAGCCAATCAACAATACATATTGACTAAACAATGTGTATAACAAAAAGAACATCCAAAGTGAGGTTATGCATAACTCGTGATTGGAAACAGTCTTGTCGAACCTAACTCCGTCCCCCTAGGAGCAATGTTTCAGTATCAACTGCATCAAAGTTTCACACCACAGTGCAGACTGAACCACCTGCAATGAGAAACGCCATGCTGGGAGCTCACATTTGCCACTAAACTTTCCGGTAGTTAACACGGAGAGAAATAAACAGGGTTAGGTACTGCTTCAGGGATCCCTAAGATTCCTCCATGTTCCTCTCCTGTCAGTTGCTTGCTTTTGCCTGTTGGCCATCTCTAAACCGCAGTCCGGTTTCCTATATTCAAAGCCTCCCTGGATCAGACTCCCTTCAGGGCTTAGCTCTTGCAACCAACAGATTACTCAGGTGAAAAATTAAAATCAGATAGTCCCCTGGACCTTACACACATGATACTACTTTTAACACACAGATGTGAAAATGCCTGATCAATGAAGAGTGATGAATTTCACGGGTGATCTTCATCAAATGTGAAGATCTGGTTAGTGCCACAAAACAGAATATAAAAATTCCCAGAGATAAAGAAAACATGTTTTTTACACATTAAAAATATATGTATATATTTGTATATATACATGTATATATACAAAGTGTTAAAGTTTGCAGAATGCCATGTCTTACCCACTCTACCACAGGTCGCTAATAATCAGAATATCTTCTAGAATTGGAAAGCAAAGGTGTATAACCTATTTAAGTAAATTTCTGCCAATAGGCACACATAAAAAGTCTTGCCAAGGAAAACAAGTTTTTCAAGGTTTAAGAACTTGAGTTTCTTTAGGAACATTGTTTATCAACACAGAGATAGTACCTGGAAAGTTTTATTGATTAATCATACAATGAAAGAATAACTGTTTTGGAAAATCATTTTTAGAAACAAGAAAAACATTATTTGGTTTTCATGATAGTACACCATTTACAACACAATGCCCAGTATCTATTTTTTTTTTTTTTTTTAGGGGAGCACTCATATGAACATAAGCTCGTACTACCATAAGTTATACAATCCATTTCCCCAAATTTGCAGATATTGTAGGGGTCAGTACATGCCTCGGGTGATGGATGGGTCTTGGAGCCTTGCCCTGGGAAAACTACCTTCTTTATTATGGTATATCTCTGCTGCCAGTGAGCTTTTAAATTTTATTTAAATTACAATTAATAATTTCAAAATGTTTTTAATTTTCAAGGGCTACTCGAATAAACTACTACAACCCGGGTCTCTGAGATGTTTACTCTCCCACAGGCGTGGCGCCTAGACAGTGAGGAAAGGGATTTGGTAGGCAAAAGTCCTTTGTGTTTCCAGCCCCTGGAAGTTGCTGAAAGCGACCCCAGGTCACAGAACTGGATCCAGGGGAGCTCCCTGCTGAAGAGAGTGGCACTGAATACATGGCCTCCAGCAAAACGCTAATTTTAAGGCTACCATGTTGGGAACTTCTGGAGTTGCTTTCTGAGGCAACAGATTTGCATGTTCTAAAAGCATTGTCCTTCAGCTGTGAATATTTGGAATCAGCTTGGTTTCTGATTCTAACATAAATACTGTGTTACAGGAAAAAACCAAAACCAAAAACATAACAAAAAACCTTTCATCAGTGAGGTTCACAATTCTTGTGTTTTGTCTCTGTTAATGGTACTTTAGACTTTGGGGAAAATGAATCAAAATTAGGGTGAAATAGAGGACCTTTTTCATTCCTCTTTAAACAAGAAAAGTTTCTTTCGAGGACCTCTCTGTCATTCATTGCTCATAATTACCGCTCACAGCTACCACATATAAAGGACTTTTGGTTCAGATGACAGACATATATTCTGTTACTCAAGTTAAAAATCACAGCACAGTGCAGCTTGAAACTATGTAATGCTTATTTTCCCATGGAAAATTTGAAGTGAAAAATGAAACCACACAAAAGCGTCCTTTCCTCTGAACACAAGAATTTATCCTATCTAGAGAAGGTGAACTGTATCTTTACCGTGTCTCTCCTTCCTTCCCAATGATAGACGAATGACTTGGAGGGGGTTATTTTCAAAACATACCTTGCTGTTGAGAGAGTTCCGTGGGAAACAGGTATTTTACCTGTGTGTCTCTGCAGAGCGCGTTCTGTGTAAATGGTAAACTTATACGCCTGGGCTACTTTTCTAATTAAGCCTTAGTGGAAAAAGGAGGGAGAATGGCCACACCTAGATAAGGGGTGGGATTTGTGCAGGCCTGATAATAATCACCTCAAATCCAGCACAGGTATTTTCAATCCGTTTTTCTTTTCAACGCCATCTAGTCTTGTAGTGCAAAACCCAACAAATATGAACCTTGAATAGATGGCTAGTTAGATCCGTTTTAGACATGAGGCCTACGTATTTATCAGAATCCTCTTGTGGGGTGGGGATAGGAAATAAGAACAGAAGCTAGGCAAAGGAGGTACAATAGGAAAGTGATATATGTACTGACTTTTTGGATGCTTTAAATGTTTTTCAAGAAAGTGATTTTGTTGCCCTAAACTTCCAAGGTTAAAGTAATCAGAAAAGGGTACTTGTGTAACTGAGAGTTGTTTTGGGAATTATAATTCCTGCACCATATTCTTTTAAATGAAAAGTCAGACTGTGGATTTCCACCACCGAGTGGGCACTTGAGCATCTCAGCACATGCTCAATAGGGCTTTGGGAAACAAGCTGCAGAGATGTCGCTGGCACACGGAGAGTGCTTGCTTGAAGCGGCCACAGAGGAGGCACTGTTTGCCATCTTAACTGCTGAGACTAGGTAAGTTAGGACATTCTTCCTGAAAGACACTGTTCCAAGGAATAAAATGAGTACCTGGCAACTGAAACCCAGCTATTCGAGAAACCATTATGTCAATTATCCTGTGATAAAATTAAGGTGTGTTAGATACTGGTATATTGATAAACAAAAACATAAGGCGTGTAAGGGCAATATATATCTTTTTGTGGTCCTTAGTTTTCTAATGAACTGATACTATCAATGTAGAATAGAACCATGAGCTGAGTGTCCAATGGAATTATTTGAATTTAAGAGGTCAGGTTATTTATGGCCTAACCCCTAAGCCAAAAAAAAGTGGCTGTTGTGTGGTGATTTAGAAGTAAAGAAATGCACGGAAGGGCAGCTTTTTAAGAAAAGCGCATTTGAACACAAACAGGGCCCACACCTGTAGATAATGCTGTCACTCAACTGGGAAATCTGAATTTCTCTATTTGCTCTTTTCTTTCTTTTTCTCAAAGCTGAAAATTTCTTGACAATGAACGAAATGTGAGATTTACACCAATGTCAACTCAAAGGCTAATTTTGACAGGTGCAAACTGCATATTTTTGGTAAACAAAGAATGAAATGATATCCAACCACATAACGCAAATCCTTTAATCGTAGGTTCTACCGCAGGTGTTTCACAATAAACAGAGCCCAACAGAGTTGGGAGGAACAGAGAGGCTTACATAAAGGATTTTAGATGACTGACGTGATGTGGAGGCTGTAATTTACCTGCGTAGTAGCTTAGCCAAACAGTTATACCATGTTATAGTCCTATGGCAGTTTACTGAACACTTATCTCCCTGTTAGTTTATTTCAACAGTTTTCAGTCTGAGTTCTAAATAATTAACAAATAAACATTCGCCAACCCAACTGGTGAAAACACTTATTTTGTGTGTAAGTGATCATTTTAAGGTTGAATATTCTTTCAAATATTTCTTCACTTTAAAACTTTTCCTTTGAGAAATTAATCTGTTTCTCTTGGTATTTCACTTATAACTATCTTGTGGTTCTTTATCTATAAAGACATACTTTAAATATGTTGAGCTCTCTAGTCTGTAGTGCATTCAGTATCTGGCTTGGCTCTTAAGTCTTTTTCAAAATCATCAGAGCTTCATATAGTTCTCTGTTGCTAGGACTCAGGCTACTGCCTCACTGACACCTGCTGTTCACTCATACCTTATTTATTTACTTACCATCTACGTGGCCATAAAGAATATTAGTTACGTATTTATCTCAAATACACAAAAGCATGCCACAATAAAGCATTTCAAGAAAATTATGTTTCTGGTTGCCTGTTAGGTTGCTGACAGTAGCACAGATCTAAGTTAAAGGCTATATCCTTCCAAAGATAGGAGGGTTGCCGATTAGTTCATCCATGGCAATGAGCTGCCTCTCTTTCAGAGTACCGATAAACTAGAATTCTAATTGACCTGAAACCATTTATCAAGCAGATATCCTGAGGAAAACAGCATGCTGGTGTAAACGTTCTAACTAACGATAAACATCAATGACTTGGGGTTTTATTAGTCTAAAAGCTTGAAGTTTTCAGTTGCTGAGTGCAGGGTTTTAAGTTATTCTGTGGCATTTCTTTCTTTCCTGACATTATTTCCTAAGTCAATCCTGCTTCTGATTCTCTGGAATCAAGCAGCTCCACGATTCCTAAAACAAGACTTCCCTCTATAACAGGCATCAATCCCAAGATAGTTAACTGTAGGTGAATTCTGGGGAGCTCTGCTTGGGGGCAATTAGCAGTATTATGACATATCCTTAATAAAGAACAAAATATTCCTTACTAAGTTTTTTCAGCTGAAGTTATAAGTAGCTGAAAAATACAAACCAATGTCCATCTTTTGCTTAGAGATGATTTTGACCTGCTTATGGAATTATTTCTTCACATACATAAACGTAGCATGAGGCAAAGTTTATGCAAGAATTCTTTGGTGGGATACAGCTTTATATAACTAATGCTGTCTTTGTCAAAACTGCCACCTTGCCTGTCAGCTGGCCTGGCACCTATCTTCTAGAGACAGTTGTTAAGATAATGAGGTAAAAACCTGTGGAGGGCACTAACCTAAGCTGTCTCCTAACTGACATGCGTGTTAACAGCTTCTCAGAAAGCTCAGGTACATGGGTGAGCTGTGGGCCACTTCTGTGTAACTTCCCATAGAAACACTTCTTTCTACTCCAGGTGCTGGAGGTCTTTCATACATCACAGTAAGCCTAGACTGTCACCTCCTCCTGCCATCGCAGTGCCGTCTACCTTCGGCAGTCAGTTCTCCTATGCTGGCTTACCCCAAACCTGTTTTCTGGCTGGGTTTTTGTTCTTTGTTGTTTTTCATTTTTAAGGGAATAGATATACTTAGGTTCCCTTTAAACAATCTTCTTAGAGCATACTTCAAATGACAGCAAAAAATATCCAACATATAAGCATTCGCCAACCAAAGGACCAAAATGTTATTACCTTCAAAAAAAAAAAAAAAAAAAAAAACCCCAAACAAACAACAACAACAAAAAATTTGGAAAAAACAGCAATAATTCCACAAAGACCAGGGATTTAAGGAAGCATGTGGGATTCTTCTAGTTCCCCATGACCAAACAAAAAAATGTAGGTTATTAGCTAAAGGGAGAGACACACTCTCATCTTTACTGATTAAGTGCTACACATAAACCCTTCTTATCCACAAAGCTACTCCCAATAAATAAGTTCCATCCAGAAATCATGAACTGTTACAACATTGTCTTTTTATTGACTTTTAAAAATCATTCTTAGTACATGGTCTTAGCAAGTAACTATAGATATAGTATATATGGATTTCTTAGATTTAGCAACTACTATAAACTGTCTTAGGAACATTAGATACTAATGATAGGCCCACAAAGGCTATTTTTAAAGTGGATATCAGAGGGGAATTGTTCTGCAGAAACATCAGATTTGTAGTATTATTACAGTTAAGTTGTACAACTTCAGGCCAGATGTGCAGCTCACACAAGTAATCCCAGCACTCAGATGCTGAGGCAGGATTGCTGCGAGTTCAAGGCCAGCGTGGGTGATACTGGACTATCCTATGGTTCATGACAGAGTGAGGCTCTGTCTTAAAAAGGAAAGTTTTACAATTCATAAACAATAAGTTAATATGAAACAATGCTTAAAAACAAAAACAAAACAAACTCTTTAAGAGTGATCAAGTTTCTTATAGGCTTCTTGAATGAACGCTGACATGTTCGTCACTGAGGCTGAATTATGAAGGACAACCAAATCCTTTAGAAGAGCATTCTGGTTCGGAATTAGTGCCAAAATTTCGTTCTGTGGGTAAGACAGTACAGTTAATTATGGCACTTTATGATGAAAATATATCATATTTCTGTTATTTGGAGACACGTATAATAACCTTAAGTACCCACCGCCCAACTTCACTAATTATCAGCCAATGACTGTCTTTCCTTCTCCCATTCCTGCTAAGCTGGGCCATTACAGATAATCAAATGAGCATTTACTTGACAATATCAATAAGCTCTCTGGAAGAAAAGACAAACTACCAGCATATAGATTAATGATAAATACTCCAGTGCTATCTCATAAAGTGTTGTATGTCATTGTTAAAAGTCAAAAGTTACAGTTACATATCTATAATTAGAGCTCTACAAATACATAAGAGTATATAAAGAAGTATAATATAAAGCTAATCATTTCTATTAGTACTTTACAATGGCATATTGGCATAATGGAACATTAAATAAATACTGATAAGAACAGTCTACATGAGCTGACAGAAAACATGTTCAAATTATATGCCAAGTAAGAAAAGTAATTTGTCAAAAAATTTATAAAAGGATTAGTTTGCTTAAAGAAATGGGATATGGTTTTATAGAAGGGTGTGTGTGTGTGTGTGTGTGTGTGTGTGTTACACAGCCTGGCTAGAGTATGGTAAATGGGTACTTACTTGAAGTATGGGGGCTTTAAGACTTTTCTGAGAAAGTTCTGGAAGAGATAGTACCTTATTAGTATCCACGTGGAATTCCTAAATAGAAACATAAAGGTAGGGATTATCTCACCTTACAAAACTCAAGTTATCTTGGTAACACTTTAGCATTAAAAAATATAGTTAAACAATACTACCAATACAGTTTTTAACCATCACCTGTTTCACCTTCTGTTCCTCTTCCTCTACGTCATTTGCCAGAATTTGAATTTGGTTCTTTAGGCTCTGAATATTTTCAGTCATGGATTCTGTGGTCGCTATTATTTTGTCTATTTCGTTCTGAGGCAAAAAGATAAGTTAGTATTTTAAAGTAAATGTCTTCCAAATGAAACCCTAGGAGAGAGTGTGTCCATATAATAGCTTACATTTTAACATGCTCTAGATGACAATTTTAACTTTACTTTTGCTTACTTTTCAAAACAGAGCTCCTGGAATGCTGCTTGGCCACTATAACATGAATTACAAGAAAAACGTACTTTCATGGGATAAAGGGATAACTGCCCATCACTGCTTCTTCTAAACTTAACTCAGCAGCTAACTAGTACCAGAGCTTTGTATGGGTCTTGCAGAGCCCAAGGAATTATGATACAAGAAACAGCATTTAAGTAGCATATACTTTCAAGTGCCAGAAAAAAACGAAAATATCTTTTATTTTAGTTAGGAATATTTATCTAGTTAGGAATGCCTGTTTAAATATGCCACAAGTATAAAACGCTAGGCATTGAGATTAGACATTAATAAAAACCTTTTATGAGCATTTTCTAAATAAAAGAAACATGTTAATTTGTAGAAAAAGACAAAATATGCAAAATGAATGAAATATAGAAATAACAAGAATATGCTGATTGCAGACCAAGTACAGTATAAACCAGTTACTGGGTTATTAGAGCTGCACTATTTTAAAGTATATCCTAGACATCATCCCACTTCATCTGTAAATATTTCCATGCACAACTCTAAAGGATGTAACAAATATGTAAGATCTGTATTACCACATTAGTTAAAATTCTAAATTCCACAATGTTGACTATATTATTCCTATTTTTATTTCCTTATACACAGGAACTACTTTACACTTTGTTTGACTAAAGCTCCTTATTGGTAATATGATAAAATTACCAATTATATGATAAATTATGGTAAATAGATTAGTCTATTTTTTTCTCTAAGTAATATATATTTTTTTTGTCTAATCCTAAGTAGAAGGAAGGAGGTCATTAGTTTTACGAATGCTTCAGGGCTTGAATTGTATGAACTGCATTCCATGGTGAAGTTAACCAGCTCCCCAGCATCACGCTGCTATGAAGTGACTTCTGATTTTACAATGTGTGGATTAAGACAACTGTAAAGCAAACCATATATATCAGTTTACTATGGCTGCTCCAATAGATTAGTTCTAAAGGGCAATAGCCCAAACAAAGGTGATGGTTTGGCTATGATTCCTTTAAATTATCTGGCGTGAGGGTGGGTGGGTATTTTTGGCTTTCCAAGTTTCCTCTCTGCTTTGCAGGTGTTTTCATCTATGTATGCTTCCTTTCTCCTGCTCTGTGTATGTTTCTTTGCCCCCAATAAAACCTTTCTCCAGCTGCTGATTTGCTGTGCTAGAGATTTCTCCTTTGTTACTTATTGAGCTAAAGATTTTTCCAGCCTTTTATTATTTACTTGGTTGTTTGTTTATTATTTTTTTCAGTACAGGGTTTATCTGTATAGCCCTGGCTATCCTGGAATTCACTCTGTAGACCAGGCGCCCTTAACCTCATAGATCTTCCTGCTTCCGCCTCCTTATGTGCATCACCACACCCTGCTATTTCCTGCCTTTTCATTTTTTTACTGACAGAGAAAACAAACCCTACCAAGACTCCTAGATGGTGAAATTTTTGAACTTTCACCTCAGAATTTGTTCGGAGGATCGCAACCTCCCGCAAATAGTCACCAGATGGACATCTCGAGTTCTGAATCTTTGCAATTCATTAAGTTTTATCGTGGTCCTTAGATCAATATCCCTGTGCAGCACTGTTTCTCTGCCCCTATTACCCATTGTGACAGCTCAAAGGAGCTAGAGTGATGGGCACCCCAGCCCCCAAACTACCTACAGTAGTTAGGTGACCTCTAAAAGGGGGAAAATGAAGGATTATGAGTTGTACAGATTTCTTGGTAGGAAGACAGTGAGAGGGGCCATGGCAAGGTAACAGAGGCAGCAAACTTACAAGATAGCTGGCTTCTTCCTCACCCTCCCAATCTGAGATAAAAGTCAGGCTGCTTAAAAGAAAGGCGTTGTGCCCTCCTCCAACCCTCAGGTGGCCCCTTGTAGATACATTGGCTATACTGTCTGTCTTCAAACCGATCAACCACTAAATTAGAGAAGAAGACTCTTTGGAGACTTTAAAAGCTCAGTCCTAGTGAAGAGACTGGATTTTGAGCTTCCCGAGACTCCTGCTCTGTGGGTGGTCTCTCTGGGCTCTGCTACACGCCTGTTTCCTCATCCCCAACTGCTGAATAAAAAAATTACATGGAAAAGCAGGGCACGGTGGCACATGCTCCTAACCACAACACGGAAAGGTTGGCAGGAAGAGCAGGAGTTGGAGGACAGCTTCAGATCAATAAAATCTTGTCTCAAAAACCCCAAAATTATAGAGGAGATTTCTTCCTTGCCTATTTAGGTTTTTGACTGCACCATGCCACTTCCTACCTGTGTCTTGCCATGGCCTTCTCTTTGTTTCCGTATCTTCTCTTGCTTTTTGTAAGTACACTTATTGTTGGATATAAGAACCACCCATGAAGCCGGGAGGTGGTGGTGCACGCCTTTAATCCCAGTACTCCAGAGGCAGAGGCAAGAGGATCTTTTTGAGTTCAAGGCCAGCCTGGTCTACAAGAGCTAGTTCCAGAACAGGTTCCAAATCTACAGAGAAGCCTTGTCTTGAAAAACAAACAAACCAAAAAGAATCACCCAAAAAATTCAAGGCGCCTCATTTAGAAATTATTTAATTCCACTAAATTAATTTTGAGACAAAATGAGTAACAGGTCAGCCAAGGTTACACTTACACACACACACATCCACATCACTCACTAAATGAAGAGTTACATATAATAATGAAGATTTTCATTATGACACTAGGAATGGTGGCATATATCTATAATTTATTTAAACATTCACGAGGCAGAAACATTATAGTTTTATGGTCAGCTCAGGGTAAATTAGCAAGAATGTGCTTCAAAATATAATAAAAAGCCTAGCCATGTAACTCAGTAGCAGAGTGTTTCAGGCGCTGGGTTCAGCCTCCAGCAACACAGGAGAAATGGAAATCATTGTAAGATTTAAAGTTTATTTCATCCCATAATTTTGTCATCCTCTTGGGTATTCCTATCATATTTATGCTGTGCAGCAACACTCTCCATCCCGCCCAGATGTGGTTCCTCCTCTGAGTGAGCGCCAAGGAAACCACAGACTGTATCTGTACTTCTGCCATCGCCATTGAGTTTCGACTGCAAACTAGAAATACTTTCCCATTAGGTCACACTATCTTTTATTGCTTGCTTCTGAATACTCTTATTTGATACAAATAATGAACAATTATCATGCTTTAAAATATGTACAAAACCCCTATATTAATGTCATGTCACTGTTTATTAAATGGTAGAGGTGTTGCCAGTACTAAAAGATGCTCAGAAGCAGTAACTTTGGGATGGAAATTGTAGTATGGATTTATGAATTAAGTAGGGCCACTACATAAATAATATCTTATTAATTTACAATATATGTGAATCCATTGCACAACATGATTCTTCCTACTCAAGAAAAGTTGGAATGAGTTAGTATGAGTTACTAGATGCTCTTCACAAAATCCTTCTTGTACTAACTACTATTACTACCCCGAGCTTTCGGAAGCTATTCAAACAGTACCATCTACAAACTATTCCGAAATGTCTCATGGTGGTATGCTACAATTTGTTTCGGTTTTTATAACTAGTGAGCTCTTTAACAATGCTTTTCTTACTTGTTCAAATATCAACTAATTAAAGGCTAAAAGTTGAGGACTATGCTCCGATTCAATTTTAAGCAGTTTGTTTACAGTAAAGTTAGAAAAAGCAATATTTTTCTCAGATAAGTAAAATGAAGATAAAAGGTTACTCTTCAGAGTGTGTGAGAATAAGAGATGTAGCCGTGGTGTCTTTGGACAGCAAGTCTTCAATATCCGTGAGCTATAGACCTGGTAACAATCTGTAACTGTATGGAACAGAAGTTTCAAGACCTGGCAATTAAAAATATCTAGAACTCAGCTAAAACAGAGTAACTAAAAAAATGGGGCTGCCCAAGACTGGAATTATTTGGCCAACATAAAATAAATAGTATTTTTGTAGACTTTTTGGTCTTTTACTTATTTATTTTGATTTTCATCACTGTGTTTTTTTTCCCTTTGTATATGTGTGGTTTTGTTTGTTTTAAAGAGAAAGAGAGAAATGGATAGGTAGGGAGGTTGCAGGAATCTGGGGAAACTGTAGGGGGACAAATAACAATCAATATATATTAAAGGGTTTTTTAAAAATATTTACAATAGGGCTGTTACTTGATCACAGGTAAGTAAATCATAAATACATCAATTTTAGAGGCCTAAAGTTCAAGTGCGAAAAACCAAAAAAAAAAAAGTTTTTCTTTCTTTACAACAAACAAGCAAAAACCAACAACAAAAAAATCCTCAATTCAAAATTTGGATTTATTACAAGACCAATACTATGATGACTTAAATTTACCCTAGTCCCCTTTTGCCCCCTCTATAATTACTGAAGCCTTTTTGAATGTCATACCTGCAGTAAAGCCATGTCCTCTTCATTAGCTCTTTCTTGTGCCTTTTCAATTTTCAGCAGGTTTGACACATCAGTTAAATAGTTCAGCGTTCTGGCAGGGACTTTCAGGGTTCCACACTGTTGTAGTAATCTTAGAAACAGAATGAACACGTTGATTTCTGGGAACATGATTTCCTTTTTTTTGTTCCAAAGCAGTTTCATTTTTTTTCCTACTCCCACACTTACAAGGGTTAAAATATTCTGTTTTTTTTTTCTTTTTCACAAAGGCTAGCTGCATTTTCCCCCAAAACAAATCACACCTAACTTCAATACATTAATGATTATTGCAAGTCATGGAATGCTAAGGCTACTTTACTAGAACATATTTTAGTTCACACATTTAAAATATATTTTAAAATCAGGATTTCCTACTACTGTTTAAATATGCTTTCTAGACTACTATAGCCTGAGTCTGCCAGTTTAGTATGGATTGTTGAATAAGAGAAATAACTCTGGAAGTTTTAAGTCTGACCCCAAACCCCACTTCTCGTTTTTAAAGAATGCAACCAATACAAGTTAGTCTAAATGGTTTTCGAAGATAACTAAGTTTTATACTTTAAGGCAGATAAGATGGTTTCTACAGGCTTTGCTATAGAACACAATGAAATGTATTCTACTCTATATTCTAACAGAGTCTTTAGTGATCTGTGTCACAAAATAATGTTCTCAGACCTGATTCTTGAGTTTCATGAGAAATTAAGGACATTGTAGCTGCTTCTACCACTATAACAATATGGGTTTTGTAAAAATTCTCTGTAAGTTGAACACTCTCCCAAAGCTAAAACCCAAAATGTTCCGAAATCTGAACCATTTTTGGTTCCAAACTGATATCCCTAGCGGAAAATTCACCATCATTCACACTGACTCATGCAAAAAAGTTTTAAAAATATTGTACAAAGGCTGTTAAAATGGCTCAGCAGGTAAAGGGCTTTAGCAAGTACCTGAGGATCCGAGGTAGGATACAGGTATGAACACAGTGTGGACGGAGAGAACCTTCAAAGCTGTATTTGACCCGCAATAGCATGCCACAGCACGTTCTCTCGTGCACACTCACAAACACAAACAAAGCTTTAAAGCGTAATGAAAAAGCACATTCCACTGAATCATTTTAGAACACAAGAGCAAATCATATTTTAAAAATAATTATAATTTAGTCATTTCCAATTGTATATTACCTTTTCTTCAAGCAGTTGAGATGATACTGAATTTGTTCTTTTTCTTTAATGTTCTTGCTTAAAATTTCTCTGGAGGAAAAAGAGACGGACTAAATATTACTTTGAAACATAATTCAATCTGTATTTCAAAAATGTTTCCAGTGTTCAACCTTACTATCTAAGTAGAACCATTCACCTTCTCTTTTATAGTAGATACATTTTGAAGTAATTTACATTTAACTGAAATTCATGATACTAAGATTTTCACTATTACATATCTGTTTTTATTATTATGGTGTAACACAAATATAATACAAAGTAGTGGGTTTTATTTTGACATCTACACACACACACGATGATTTGATAGCATTTCTCTTCTGTTACCCACAAAACACTTTAAGCAGAACAATGACATTTTCTTTGAATCATACTGTATTATAATAATTTATACACTCAACTTATCTGATGTGGGTAAATTCTACTGTGGAATTTAACTCTTTGTATTTCATATAACATAGTAGTTTTCAGAGAAAGTGTTATTGTGAATGCAACTTCTGAAGAATCAATATTGATAGAACAAGTTAAAAATCTTATAGACTGCAAATCAATCCACACAGACTTGATTTTTCCTTCACTGATAGGTTCCAGGTTTCTACAATTAAGCAAACCCTTTTTGTTAAAGACTAATATTGTCATGGTTTAAATTTGATATGCCTGCCACTGGCACGTGCACTGAGTGTATGTTCTTCATCTGTGGAAATTTTAGGGAGCAGTGACTGGCTGGAGGATGGAAATGCAGGAAACAGGGGTGTGTTTTAAGTGACACCTGGTTCCTGGTGCCTGTCTTGTTTCCTGCTTCCTCCAAGTCATGCTTCCACTGCCATGATGTTCAGTCTCCCAAGGGTTCAGAAGCAATGGAGCTAAGGACTATGGATAAAATCTTCTGCAACTGTGAGCCTAAATACGCTTTCTGCTGTTTAAGAGTATCTTTTTCACTCTTAATGTTGACATTAAGCATTCTGTCACCTCCATGAACAAGGCAACTAAAGTATGTAGGAATATTTAGGAAAATGTAAATAGTAAATACCTATGTAGGAGTAAGAGTTGCAAAGGAAAAATCAGAAACTCACAGAATGACTGACTCCATCAAACTTTGCAAATAATCTCCAGTGTTCTTTGGAACAGGCTGCCAGGTGCTTCTCTTGTTGGAGGCTATTTTCATCCGTTTTAGGTAAGTACACTTTGCTTGTCCTGTTACTGGTAATACAAGAGAGTCTAATCAAAACAGAGGTTTGCAGTTTTACTTAACAATGATTGTAGTGTAAAGAACATTAATGGCATTATGAAACTAGACACTCTACTCTTTAATTCACATCTTCTTGCAGCTACAACACCTCAGTTATTGAAGATGAATTTGCCCACTGTGATAATACCTGAAATAGTATCAAGTAACACTGAAATACAAACACTTTTAAATAAACACAGTTATTATTATTAAAATTTGTTTCTGAAAAATGAATTGAAATTTTAAAACTTTCAAAAAAAAAAACCATCGGGAAACTATTTCTAACACACACTAGAAACAACCGAATAAGCTACAAATAGACACTGACTATTAGACCTTTATATTAGACACAAGTAATTCAGACTGCGGAACAATGATTCACCTTCTAGTTCTCATCAGCAGAACAGATAAACCTCAAAAGCTTTCGCCAGAACAATTAAACAGTGCACTGTTCTACTTACATGGCATAAACAATGAGATGCAATACTGGCTTCATAAAGATTAGGTAAGGAAAAAGGCAACATAATTATGAAAATTATAGGACAGCAGAAATTACAAAAGAAAAAGGCAAGACACCTCAGGAAATATAAAATCAGAACACCATCTACATGGAGAGGCAAGGAATCTTTTTATAAAGAAATGAAGTTTAAGAAAACATGAGTACTTCAAACAAATTTACTTTGAAAAGCTTAAGCTAGTTTAAATATAAACTAGATAGATTATAAACTACCGGTATAGTCCTGGTAGAGTCTCAAGTGCATATATTGAGAGAAAGAAGTAGAATTGTCTTATCTCAGAGATGAATAATTCGGAGTGGGGGACAATGATTGTTTTCCAGTGCCTATCAATGTGACAAATAAACTTCTTTATATTTGCTAGAAGAATTAAGCACTGTGAAAGTGGCTGCTGTGACCACCTTTTGCTGTGACCACCTTTCACTACCGATGAACTCATAATCATGGTGTTGAAAGTTTTTTCATGAAACTCAGTAGAAGACACTTTAAACAAGACATACAAGAGCAATACCTTTAGAGGACAGACGCCCTGCATGATTTCTCTTTCTTTTTGCTGTGATTCCAACCTAGAGACATAAAAGCAATTAAACATAAGATATAAAGATGGTTTTGAACACATTTCCATGTTTACTAAAGAGTTGTATTGGATTTTCCAGTAGATAGAGAAAAACTATACAGCTGCTTCTACAGATAAGGTAAACATTATGAACAAAGAACACACTAAAGACTTTTGGCCTTTTTAAAGGGATAGATAATATTTCTAATCAAAGGATCTAAATGATAGATTTGACATTTTATTACCTCATTCTCTGGAAAATCCCCATCCTCATCAGCTCTTTGTTTTGAAGTTCTTTTTAACTGTTGAGAGTTTCTCTTAGAAGCATTTGTTTTACCAGGCATTTTGATCTAAACAACACAACTACAATGATACATAGTCTGCAAAGGTGAAAAAAAAACAGAGAAAGATGAGGCTTATACCATGCTTTGTTGAAAAGATTAAATGTAATTGTTCTAATTATGTCTTCAGAATTTTGGGAAAATATCTTTTCTTAAAACATTTAAACATGTTTTTAAAAAATCACTTTGGTGCTGTAGATGTAGTCAGCTGGCTGAAGGCTTGCCTAAAATGCATAACATCCTCAGCACTGGAGGAATCTAGCTCGGTGTGCCTCTGTAATCTCAGCCCTCAGGAGGGAGGGCAGGAAGATGGTAAGCTGATGGCTATCTTCACTTACAGAGTGGGTTTGAGGCTGGTCTTTAACAAGAGAAATGAATCCCTGTCTCAAAATCAAATGAACAAAAACTTTTGGCTCCCATTAGTAAAATAATATTAATTTAATTTCACTCCTTAAAATGGCTACTATTTCCATGGTTTCAGAAAAAAACATTTTAAAGATGCTTTTGAATTTATATAGCTCCTATATGCAATACTATCTCCATTTTTAAATTCAAGAAAAAAGCATAAAGTGGACACAGGCAAAGTCAGTTCAGAGAACATTGCTGGATTTTAAATAATAGGTTCACCCTAACCCATGTTATGGGAAGGGGAAAGGAGAGAGATTTTAGGCCTGTGCTTTCACTGCACACTGTGAATGGTAATGTGGAAGTCAGCCACTCATAAGGAGGGAAGCCGTACCTCCTGCAGCACTGTGTGAATTGTAATAAGGGTACAGAGATACGCTGACTACTCAGTGTGCTCATGAACTACAAACCCGACAGGGAAATGGAGATATCAATGAGAGAAACGTTTTCTCTAGCAGACTTTTAAATCAAACGCATTTCTGATAAAAAGAAAAGAAGAATGGGTTATGTATTTCTGCATTTTATAATGAGTGGATAGGTTATAAGTTAGGCACAGTTTTAAAAAGTATATATACACACATGTGTTAGTGTTATTTTTGTATTTTACCCTCCCCTATTATAGGGTTTCTGTGTGGCCCTTGCTGTCCTGAAACTCACTCTGTAGACCAGGCTGGCCTCGAACTCAAAGATCTACCTGCCTCTGCCTCCCAAGTGCTAGAATTTAAGGTGTGTGCTAGCACATATGTGTTTTAATTCTTAGCATGTATCTACTGAGTTTGCCACCATTCTCGTTCTGAATTCTAAAAATTTACTGCCTTTAAGTTTTTATGTCTAAGTGCTTTGCCTGCATGCACATCTGTGAACCACAAACACAAGTGTGCTTGGTGCTCACAAAAACCAGAGGAGAACACAGAGCCTCTGGGACTAAAGTTGGAGACGGTTGTAAGCTAGCATCTATGTGCTGAGAGTTAAGTCTGGTTCTTTTGAAGAGCAGCCAGTGCAGAGTCCTTGAATATCTATACTTTTTTAAAACTAAAGTCTTCTCTCATCTACTTAAAATTAAGACAAAAATAATAAATGAAAAAAAAAACAGTTGAAAGATCACACACCACATTTAGGAATCATATATCAAATCAGGTAAAAAAATTAGTAGAACACCCCAAAAAACACTTTATCTGTTACTGGGCAATGTGGTGTATTAGTCTATGCTCAGACTTACTCCCTTGTTTCAGTTCTAAAATACCAAATTCCCTCAGCTAGACTTCTACTAAAACACCAATCCACACTGAGTAAGCTTTATATGTGGACCTCTTCCAGAAGAACTGACACACAAGCAGTTCATGTTCACTAAATAAGAGCATCTGCATGCGAGGGAAGGTAGGCACTGAGATCTTTAGACTGAGATGCTAGGAAGTCCTTCTGACTACTGCTAAAGGGAGGCAGGGCCAATGCCACTCTATGTTACATCTGTTGAGGTATAAACAGGAAAAGACTGGCAGCTTCAACTTCCTTGTGCTCAGAAACATCTGCTCTTGAAATCCAGTCTGCAAGAGATGGGAAGGCCAACATGAAGAGGAATTCAAACCCTTGCTAAAAGCCTTATCTGAGCCCCCAGAACCACCTTGTCATAGAGTGCACGTGCCTGAGCCAATATATCTCCAATTATATAAAAACATACAAGTCAGACCTACTAAGTCATTCACAATCCTAAACTTTGCAACAAAACATGTGACTAAATATTCACTTAATGTGTTTAACACCTACACTCTTTACCTTGACATTTACAGTTCCTAAGAATCTAACCCTACCCTGCTTCTAACCCTCCTTTCCTGATACTCTGACATCACATTTCCCTCTGTAGCTAGATTTGATTGTTTAACACACTATTTCTGCCTCTCATGCACATATTGTACATTCTAAGTGAACTCTTTTCTGGCTTATCTCTGCTCACTCAGTGAGCCATCATCATCCCAATCCTTTCTAATCCCTCTTCTTCATTTCTCTACAGAAGTCTGTGGGGCCTTTTCAATTCTCATCGTCTGACACAATAGGGTTTTGTCAATCATTTTCTCTGGATAGTATATACTCACTAGCATTCAACTCAATACTACTCCAGATGTGATTTACAAACTGTTTTGAAAAACTATATTGAATAAAGAAATTGAGAATAAAATTTCTATAGAAATTTAACAGAATTTCATGTATGTCAAATTCAATCACGAATTATCTGGCCATGTCTTTCGAATTTCTTTTTTTTTTTAATAGCTAATACTTAGCTTTGTAGAACAGTTTTAGATTCCAGCTAATTGTAAAAAAAGTATAAGGTATTTTCATGTCCCTACACTGACACATAGTTTATCGTAGCTTTCGCTGCTGGTGTTGGATGGTTTATGACGCTGACTAATAATTTATTTTAAAGTGTAGTCAACCAAATTTTCAGTACTGACTGACTAGAAACCTGAAAGCAAGACAAAACAAAATTGGTGCGTTGCCAGTGGTGTCTTCATGGTCTCTACTTGAGGTAATAGATGATAGTGGCAAAGCTTCTCAACCGCGGCCTTATTATTAACACTGGGACACTCTTGTTGTTGTGAAAGGCTGGCTTGTACACTCTAAGATGGTTAGTGGCATTCTCATCTCTATTCACAGACACTAGAATGGTCCCACTCCTAAACAGTGACAACCAAAATTGCTTCTGGATCACTGTCAAACATCCCTCTAGTCAGAAGGCCCCAGGTTGACAGCCAATGGAATGACGGGTAAGAACAAACTACAAATGGTAGTCCAGGTTCGAAATTCCAGTGAACTCACGAGCCCCAAATCCAGTAAATTAACTAAAATTTCCCATTGATAAGAAAGTACCAATATCAAGTACCTGAAATGCTGAAACGGCAGTACAGAATACACGAAAGTCCTAGATCAGTCTACGGGACAGACATGGTAAGAATATGAACAAGGGTCATCCCAGATCCATAGGAAATCATAGCTTAATAATGGCTTGGCAGACACAGATATGAAAACAATTACCATGTATGAAACTGTTATGTCCAAATCTGTGGGGTCCCCACAAAAGCCAACAGAGGAGACTGAGTCCCATATGTAAAAGCAAAGAGCCCTTATTTTTAATTAAGTTTGCAAACTCTGTCTCTCAGCATGTCTAAAATATTGGATAACTGGACAGCCCCGAGCTCAATTAGAATTGGGTTTTTATAGTAGTAAAGGGGGTCTCTGAGGTTCAGGACCCCTGATTGGCTGACTTTTGTGTAGGGGTGTCCTGGTGAGGGGCGCTGGCAGGAGATCCAGAATTGTCTGCCCTTGGGTGGGGGTCGTTACCTCACCTTGTGGTTCTATCCTGCTACTAGGTATTGCTTCAGGGTAAACTACTGGGACTAAACCCAACCAAACTGACCCGTGATCAGGTGTGGGAGGAGGAGATATGGTGTACTTAAGTGAAAGCAGCCCGCGGCAATGGCGTGACAGCTCAGGAGAGTGCTGCTTCGCCTCCGGAGCCAGTCGGTTCAGATTTGAATGTTCAGGCGAGGAGAGGAGAACGGCGGCGAGACATCCTACTTTTCTGTTTGCTGGTTTCCTTGCCGGTTTGCTGAAAACTAGTTTAAAACCTGTTTATGTCAATGTAGACCTTTGTCTGGGAGCCACAAACCAGAAGGAAGTCTGGCGAGACAGCCGGGCTTCAGGAGGGAGGAGCGGGAGGTCCGGGGGAAGAGGGAGGGAGGAAGAGTGTTTTCCCGCCTCCCGGGAGAATCCAGGATTCCAAGCCGCTGCCCCCGGGGGCAGAGACCTATGTGGACCTTAGACATTGCCCTTCAAAGAAAACAAAAAGCAAAAAGGCAAACAAACGAGAGTTTACCACAAACGCGGGAGCCTCAAAATTCACGCCCCTCTGAATCCATCGGTCCCTTAAACGCTGTCTCCACTCAACGCAGTTCATTCCAGGTCTCTGAAAGCGCGCCTCAGTCTTTTCCCGCCCAAAGAACCGGAAAAGAAAAAAAAAACAAACCAAAACAAACACAACGACCCGGGAACCGGAAGTGTCCTTCAAAAAGGCCTGGCGCCCGTGCGGTCTGTTACGTCATCAGAAGCGCGCCCGCGACGGTGCGACCGGATTGGCTGGTCGGAAGGTGGGGTCAGCTACGCCCCCTGATTGGACGGGTTCTGAGCTCCAGTTGCTGGCGCCGGTAACCGGCGGGGCTCGGGGCTCGGCTGTGGGATCGGGGCTCGGCCCGGTCGCCTCCCACGTTGTGGCCTGTGAGTAAGCCTGTACGCCGCGGAGCCCGGCAGGCTTGCAAGTCTGTCCCCTCACTGCGGTCTTCTTTCCGCCTCGTCTCTCTGACCTCCTTTCCTTCCCTCTTTACCGTCCTGCTGGGACAGAAGCCACCGGCTTTCTCCCTGAAGTTTAGGTGTCTTCGGCTGACTTCTCATTTTCGGCCAGGACATTGAAATTCGGAGGTCGCGGCTGCAGAGTGCGTTTCTACAGCGCGGTGGCCTCGTCGATCTGTTCCCTGGCTTCCCACGCACGCGCCAGGCAGAGGTCACTTGCGGGTAGAGGTGCCTCGAGGCCTCGCTTACCTGAGGCTCGGGTTGTTTGTAGGTTGTTTCTTCTAGACGTGGTGGCACTATAAACAAACAAACGAACGATAGGAGGGAGAGATGAAAAAAAGAAGACAGGTGTAATTCGATACAAAACTAAAATAAACATTTCTAACTTCTCAGTTTTGCCATTCAGAGCACAACACACGCGTGCAATTTTAAACCACTTGTTGATTTTCTTCCAACATAGTTTTGTGTTTAATGGTTTTCTTTAGGGCAGTGATTCTCAACCTTCCTAATGCTGAGACCCTTTAGTGTAGTTTCTCATGTTGTGGTGACCCTCCAACCTTAAGTTGTTGCTGCTTCGTAACTGTAATTTGCTACTTTTATAAATCGTAATGTGAGTATTTTTGGATATAGAGGTTTGCCGAAGGGGTCGCGACCTACAGGTTGAGAACCGCTGCTTTAGGCTGGTAGTTCCTTTATTCTAATAACTTTCAGGATCTGTGTATCCACCATCTTTGTAAATCGAACAGCGGGAGTGGCTAGCTTTTATGAAGTGTTAATGTGGAGCCACATCTAAACAGTTACACTCGCACTTGAGAGTTATTTTTGTTTTGTTTCTGATTTTTTTTTAAATTTGGTTTTTGAAGTCAGGGTTTTACCATATAGTTTGGGTTGCTCTGGAACCCCATGCTGTAGACCAGGCTGGCCTTGAACTTACAGGTCTGCCTGTTCGAGAGCAATGGAATGAAAGGATTCCTGGCTTTTTCTAAATTACTTTTATCTGGGGAATATATGCATATATATATAGTTGTGAGGATGGCCTTCATTATTTTACTTTTAACACATTCTAGTTGTTATTAACACACATTGCTTCTTTGACTGTTTGAAATCTTTTTATGGCTCTTCAAGGAATATTTAAAAATCCTATCGTCACCAACAACAATACTGTTGAATGTATGTATGTATGTATGTATGTATGTAGTAGAGACAGGGTTTCACTATGTAGATCTGATTGGTCTGGACTCCTTTTGTATATCAGTCTGGCCTTGAACTCACAGAGATCACCTGCCTCTCCCTCCCCACTGCATGGATTAAAGGCACTATGTGTGTCTAGTACTGTTATTGTGAAGTGCTGTTTTCAATGTTTACTAATTTGGCCTTTGGCTTTTCAGAAAGTCCCTGTTAGACTGGGACTCTGTTTTATCATTTCTCCAGTTTGAAGAAAGAGTCATTAAAATTTTGTTCTACAGGAGTCTGCTTCCTGTCTTCAGTGTTCTTTCAGGCAGTGTCTGAGTCCTTTTTAGTGTTCTGATCCCTGCAGAAGTAGTGCAGATGTAAGCTCAGTATTCTCATCACTCACTTCTTAGACTTTCTGAAATCCAAGTGGCTTGAAATAAAAATGGATAACAAAGCTCTCCTGTATTTAATAGGTTAAAAAATGACAAAACTTTAAAAAATTGCTATCTTTTTTTGTATTTATGTTTTTATTCTGTTCTGCTAATTTTCAGAAAACTAGTTGAGTATATTGCATTTACAGGGATGTATCTTGATTCCTTCACCTAATACTTACTTGAGCCTCTTTCCGTTCATATACTATACTCAACTATCAAGTACAACTTTTAAATTGGTGTGCAAATACTTAGAGAGCGCACACACAATGGTAACTGGATAGAGTACTAATTTCCACAGACGTAACACACTAATATAACTGATGTCCAGATCATAGCACTCACCATAAAGGCTTTCTATTTTAGTATCATAAATGAAAACTTCTGTAAATTCTTATGGGAAATATTACCTTTTTCTATTTTCTAAACTTAGTTTAATAGTTCCATTAAATTCTTTCCTTTGTCTATGTTTTAACACACATTCTAATTAAGTTTGTAATATTTTATTTCTCTAGTGCAAATAAAACTGCAGAGAATGTGTTCTATCTTTCATTGTAGAAGTTATCCCACGATGGATATTACTCAGCTTAAGGGGGTAACATTTTTGAGACCTTTTATGTGTTGGAAATTTACTTCATAAAGTAGTTAAAATATCTAATATTTCCATCAGTGGCTTTATGTTTCTTGTTTTGTGACCCAAATAACTATTTGGCAATCGTCATTGTTTTACTAACTCGATAGGTCAGAAGTAAATGTGGAAAATAGAATTTCTAAAATAATACTTTTATATTTTTATTATTTTATGTATATGAGTGTTTTCCCATCATGTACTTCTGTGCACCCATTCATGCTTGGTGCCTGAGGAGGTGGTGAACCTCTATGTGTGGGCTGGGAGTCAAACACAGGAATTCTTTGCAACAGTAAGAAATTCTCTTAACCACTGAACCAACTGTCTGACCTGAAACTTAGAATTTAAACTCATTTTTGCCTAGTGTAAAGCACCTGGTGAGACAACTGTTTTAATGAAATTTGCATCTGATTTTCTTTTGAAAACCGGGCTCTATATGTTGAGATCGTGTAACACTTAAGTGTCAAGTAATTGAGGCAGTTCGCTGCCTTCTCTGTGGGTAAATATTGGCATATGCAGTGAGCTATGACTCTTCTATTATTTCTAGTACATGAAAGGTATAAATGACAAAGACAGAACTATGTTTGATACTACATGGAGACCAGGTCATGGATGCCTTGGAGGCCTGCTCATTCTATTTACTGTACTTTTCTCTACACAATAATGTAATGTCTATCATAAACTAAAAAAAAATTGCAAATGGGTTTTGAGTGAAAATTAATTGAAATACTACCTTACATTTACCACATGATGTAACCTTTGAAAATTTTTGTGGGGAGTAAGATGTAGTCATATTTGCTTTCTATAAGTGTTGAATGAGTTGGAGGGGGCTAAGACTGGCCAGGAAGACCAGCTGAGAGGCTGTGGGGTAAGAAGACTGTATCTAGAACAATAGTGATTATGCAGAACAAGAGTAAATGTTACATAATATCAGATGCAAAGCAGAAAAGGAAAGAAAGATGAAACAGGACCAGTATTACATGAGTCCACCTTTTTCCCTAGCCACTGAAAACTCCCAATTTTCTTCACAGTTCTAAATGTATGTCTATTGTTTTTCTAACTTTTTCTAGGTCTGTTCTCATCTCTTTGGGGGAGTATCTATGCTTCACCATGTTGAGAGCTAAGAATCAGCTTTTTTTGTTATCACCCCATTACCTGAAGCAGCTAAAAGATACATCTGCCTCTAGTTGGAACCGACTTCTACATCAGCAGCAACCCCTTCACCCAGAATGGGCTGTACTGGCCAAAAAGCAGCTGAAAGGCAAAAACCCAGAGGACCTAATATGGCATACCCCAGAAGGGATCTCTATAAAGCCCTTATATTCCAGGGCAGATACTACGGACTTACCTGAAGAGCTTCCAGGAGTGAAACCCTTCACACGTGGACCCTATCCCACCATGTATACCTATAGGCCCTGGACCATCCGTCAGTATGCGGGCTTTAGTACTGTGGAAGAAAGCAATAAATTCTATAAGGACAATATTAAGGGTAAGATTTCAGTGTGAGAGGTGATGGGTATGATGACATAAGAGACATTAATATCTGGGAATATAATATTCATTTTATGCATAAATTTACTGTGAAGCAAATGGATGCCTTTCAACTTCTGTGGCCAAAAAGATATGAGGCAAAAGTAAAAGGTGTAAAATTCTTGGAGATAAAGCACACTTTTACCTACACTGTAGGAAAGAAATAAGATGAATATGCACAAAGGAAAGAGAGATGGGGTTTATCCTTGGAAAACTTTTAGTTGATTTCGTTGAGGTAAGAATTGGAGGGACAGCTTGGATGAAATAAGGAAGTAAGTAGGAAATAAGGTGATAACCATATCAATAGTGAAGTCTGTCCTTCATTAGACAATTATGTCTACCATTTCCTTTCTGCTCTATGACAAAGTCTTACTGTTTGAATGCTCAGCTTTAGATTTTCTAGGTTTCTGTTGCTTAGCGAGGGATTAGATTTATATTTAATGTGTTTACTTATTTGGAAGTTTTTCATAGGGACTGGTTATTTAGCTTGGTAGTGCGCTTGCCTTGTGTGCTGAAGGCCTTGGATTTCATTCCTAGTTCCAGTAACATTTTTGGGAGATTCTGAGAAGCTAAAATTCTTTGTTTCCCCCCCCCCAGACAGGGCTTCTCTGTAGGTATGGAGCCTGATCTGGAACTAGCTCTTCTAGACCAGGCTGACCTTGAACTCACAGAGATCTGCCTGCCTCTACCTCCCCAGTGCTGGGATTAAAGGTGTGAACCACTACCGCCAGACAAAAATCTAAAATTCTATTTCAGTAATATTTGAATGGCCATGGCTTAAAGCTATGACCATGGTAAAGAATGAAAAAAGTAAAAAAGCTTATGTGTGCTAAATTGCATTAAGTATATGTGATCAGCTAGATGTTTTCCTGAATTTTGAAAACATCTCAATGGAAAGAATAAAAACAACTACAAATTTTGATGTATGAGATTAAGCCACAGATCCTTGTGCAGGTGTGAGATGAGTGATACTCTTGCTCTTTTTATTTCTTATAGATCTAGCAGCTCAGTTTGTGTGTCTTAGCATCCTGGAATGAGCTGACTCTTAGGAAGCCGAGCATTTGTTTCACATGAGCACGGACATGAGGTACATCTGCTTCCGGTGTCTTCACTGAGACTCTAACATACCCGTGGCTTCTTTTTTCCCTTATGTTCTTAGCTGGTCAGCAGGGATTGTCCGTTGCCTTTGACCTGGCAACTCATCGTGGTTATGATTCCGACAACCCTCGAGTTCGCGGAGATGTTGGAATGGCCGGAGTTGCTATTGACACTGTGGAAGACACCAAAATCCTCTTTGATGGCATTCCGTTAGAAAAAATGTCCGTTTCCATGACCATGAATGGAGCAGTTATCCCAGTCCTGGCAGCGTTTATAGTAACCGGGGAAGAGCAAGGCGTGCCGAAAGAGAAGCTCACAGGCACAATTCAGAACGACATCCTAAAGGAGTTTATGGTCAGAAACACTTACATTTTCCCCCCAGAACCATCCATGAAAATTATCGCTGACATTTTCCAATACACAGCACAGGTATGCTTTCTTCTGAAGAGTTTGCTGTAGTCATTTGTAGGGGATTTCACAAAGTGCTGCAAGTTACTGTGAAGTTCAATACTGAGTCTAAGTTATCTTGTCAGCCTGCCTTGTTATCTCTTAGTGCTTTGTCTTTGTGTGGTAATTGTATGGCCATAACCTAGGCGGTATTCCACTTAGCCATTTACTATTTCTTTCATTCTTTGATAGTTAGTTGTCTGATAATTGTTAGAGTAAGGAGCTCTCACTTCCTTGGTTCTTTTCAGAGTTTGTTCAAATGGAGTCAAGGTGCCTACTGATATTAAGACAGATAGAATTTTATTTCTGCTACTGACTGGTTTGGAACAGACCGCTTATATGTCTGCCACCTCTGTGCCATCCCTAATTCACACCTGAGTAATGCATCCCTTCCCAGGCAGATTAGTGGGAGAAGGCAGCTGCCTGGGCCTCCACATTTTCTTTTGAGCAGTGCATGGTTTCCTGGTCTTCTCTGCACTTCTTGTTAGCAGTGCCTGTCTCCTCACATCCTTTAGAACTGCTTAATGCCAAAGAGGAAATCTTCTGCATCACAACTTTTTAACCTATTCACCCTCTGCATCTACTTATCTCAGAAATCTTGTAAGCATTTTCTGCGTCCTTCATTTGCTATTCAGCCTTTGTCCTTTGAAAAGTATTTTGTAAAATACACAACTATATTTGTGTATTATATGAGTGTACATAAGTATGGTATATGTAAATGTGGTACATTTAATTTATAACATATATAAATAAGGCCAACTAACTTTTTTGAGAGCTTAGTGTCTGCTGGGATAATACTCAATGACTTAGATGAATCATTTATCCTTAAAACAAGTCTACAAGAATGACATAGTTAGTACCTCTACATTGTCTACAAGAATGACATAGTTAGTACCTCTACATTGTAGGAAACCAAAGAATAGCACTGTCGAGAAACTTACCAGTGGTTAAGTGTCATGGTGAAAATATGAGCCCTCTGTCGCCAGAGCCCATGTTTTCAGTGTTTTTATTTTATGTTCAGTTGAAAAAAGTTGTAACTAACTCTTAGATTCTGCAGGGTCTGTTCAGTCAGGCACTAGACCTATCATGGAATGGGGAGAAACATTGGTATGTGACATTCTTAATGGCCATGGTAGAAAGGAGCTAGAATATGCTTGATATTAACAATAACAGTAAATCAAACTGAAATCTTTGATTTTTTTTAAAAAACAGGATAAAGCCAACCTTTAAAAAATAATTATTTTTATTTCATATGCATTACTGTTTTACCTGCATTTATGTATATATATAAGGGTGTCAGATCCCTGGAACTGGAGCTACTGACAATTGTGAGCTGCCATGTGGGTTCTGGGACTGGACCCAGGTACTCTGGAAGAACACCAGTGCTCTTAGCCACTGAACCATCTCTTCTAGCCCCAGTCTCTGATATTTTATTTTATTTTTATTTATTTTTTATTTATTTTGGTTTTTCGAGACAGGGTTTCTTTGTGGTTTTAAAGCCTGTCCTGGAACTAGCTCTTGTAGACCAGGCTGGTCTCGAACTCACAGAGATCCGCCTGCCTCTGCCTCCCAAGTGCTGGGATTAAAGGCGTGTGCCACCACTGCCCAGCAATCTTTGGTATTTTAAAGCTATGTATTTTATCCTGTTTTTCTTCAAAATCAAATCAGGTTTGCTCACTGTGTACTTGTTCATATTAGATACATTTATGCAAATATGAAAATAATATGATTAATAGAAAATTTGTCAACATATCAGGCAAATCATAAGGTCTTTATGAAGTCTTGGCTAGCCTAAAGGATAACTAGGGCAACTGTTTTCTGGTAGAAAAACAAATGACACCTTGAAGATGCTTCAAAGATCAATCACTTAAATTTGAGAGGGAATTTGATTTAACAAATACTATTTTTTTCAATTATGATTATAAACTTCCAAGTAATCTGAAACTGAACATTTATAGATAATGCTTACTTTCATAACCTAAGTTGAATAGAACCTTTTCGTATTTCATTTACTGTTATATATTTCTTATTTTATATAGCACATGCCAAAATTTAATTCCATTTCGATCAGTGGTTACCATATGCAGGAAGCAGGGGCTGATGCCATTCTAGAACTGGCCTACACCATCGCAGATGGCTTGGAGTACTGCAGAACTGGACTCCAGGCTGGACTCACAATTGACGAATTTGCACCAAGGTCAGTAGATTAAAGTTAGGTATCTTTTCTACATCAACAACATTCATAGAACCATTTTCTACCTCTACAGCAAAAATATACTGATAAAATAAATTTGTAGAAATAAATTCCATGATAGATTTAGATTGTGTTATATTTTCCAAGTAAGAAAGAGAAAATAAGCCAATATTATCAATAGCAAATATAAAAAAAACATCAGAATTTAATCTGACCACACTTCTGTATAAATTGGAGGAATGCCATCTTTCTAGTGAGCACAACTAACATATGCATGGAGTTATATTAAAATATAAACATGAGATCAAGTTACATTATATTTTTCCATTTGAAAATATCGAATTTACCTACTTTTAATAGGTATATAAAAGTTTGGGGACTCACAACTATGTTGTCTCAAAATGAATTGTTAACCAAGGTTCATGAAAAATAAGGAAACATTTTATTGAAGTTTATGAACTATTTTAATTGGTCAGAATAATCATTCAGATCAGCAATTCCTTAGTGAGCTTGTCCCTGAAGTGAGACTTACCTGTGTGCTAGCAATTCTAATGTGCAAAACATGGCAGATGACAATTTTTTTTTTGTTCTAAGACATTGTAGCTTGTTATTACAACAGCTTCCAAAATATGGTCCATTGACTCCTAGGGATTATATAGACCTTGAAGGTTTACAGTGTTTCTGAGTACTTTAAAACTTGGTTTTCCTTTTACATTTTTATTTCCCCCAGGGTTGGTATAAACCTACGTGGTATGCATATTGAGATAGATGGGACATATAGATGGCTTTAGCTGTCTTCGTTTAAGCTGCACATTAAAGAGGTTTGCAAAAGTGCAAAACAGGACTGGGAAAGTGACCAGTTGGTCTGAGGATCTGAGTTTAATCCCCACAGCCCACATATCAATGCTGTTTGGAATCCCAGTGCTGAGGAGGCAGAGGCAGGTGGGTTCCTGGGGTTCACTGGCCAGTTATCTCAGATAGACCCTGCCTCAAAAATAAACAACAAAAACAGGTACATGGTGCCCAAGAAACAGACCTCAGATTGTCCTTTGGCTTACGCATGCACACCTCCACACACATGAACACACAGAAAATGGACACCCTTCTAATAAAAACATTTTAAAATAAAAATGATTCTTGTAAGTTTTGATATTATGATAAGGAAATATTACTGTTTAAAAGGTATATATTTTACATGTTATATGTTTATTATTTTACATGGACTAATGGATAAAATTTAGATAATTATATTGAAATAAAGAAAAGTTCTTCACAGTCTTCAGCAGATTTTAAGGATAAGCCCAGATCCTAAGACCTTTCAGTACTGGAGTTCATTGAGTTTTATTAAATGTTAGTGTCCTAGTGCCCTTTTGGTTGACATGAGATTATGCAGCCTTCTAGCCACTAGAAATAGGTAATCTAGATATGTAAATCAGTGAAATCCATTGCAGAATGTGAGGTAAAAGGGAACAGTGAGGCTAGGGACAAATTAGAGGAGAATGTGACTAAACCCAGTGCTCAGTCATTTCTTAAAACACACACAAATTAAGCCATCCCATGCTATACAAACAAAATAAGCATGTGATTCTGTTCTTTCAGTCACAACCCCTATGTTACAAAGTGGTATTACTTTTTTTTTTTGTAACAAAATGGATCTTGAGCTGGACATGTAGGTGAATGGTGAAAGTGTTTGCCTAGCAAGTGTAAAGCCCAAGGTTCAATCCCAGTGCTGAGTAAGAATTTGACTCTGTGCTACTCAGAGTGAAACCCAGGGTCTGGTGTGTGTTGGGTAAATGCTCTACCATTTAGCCATCCCCTGCCCAAGAATCTATCTTACTCAGTACATAAGAGCAAATTGTTTCCTAAAGGAAACCACTGTGAAGGGAATAATTCTTCCCAGAAGCGAACATTCCCAGCCATTTTTGTGTTAGGGTCACAGTTACTTAGATATGTGTGTGCTTTGCTTTATTTCAAATTAATTGTTTAAGATTCAGATTTGGACACGGGTTTTTCTAGTGTGTGATACAATTTGTTTTCATTTCTTATTTGTATTTTTAAGTTCCATCTACTTCTGGACTTTTCCTTTGTAGGTTGTCTTTCTTTTGGGGAATTGGGATGAACTTCTACATGGAAATAGCGAAGATGCGAGCTGGAAGAAGACTTTGGGCTCACTTAATAGAAAAGATGTTCCAACCTAAGAACTCCAAATCTCTTCTTTTACGAGCACACTGCCAGACATCGGGGTGGTCACTTACTGAGCAGGTGTGTATCTATCTGAAAATAATATCTTGAATAAAGAAAACAAACATTTAACAGCCTGTTTGCTAAAATGAAAGTCATGAGTATCTTGAAGTATAATGCACGCTTAGGTTTTGAGTTTACACATTTCGAAAAGAGTTAGCGCCCTCTAGTGGTTAACTCAGATCATTTCTCTCTTGGCTTGTGACTGTTCCCCTTTTATTTTCTTAGTAGATTAGATTAGTGTTTGTTCCGCCATGTTATCTTCATACGCATATGGCCTTATACTTAGCTCTCTTCATTTCCCCTCCCCCACACCCTTTCCTTAGTGCTTCCCTTTCTTTTCCTAGACAGTCCCCTGTTTAACTTTTTAAAAATTGTATTTTTCTGTTTTATCACATCAATCCTCTCTGTTATTCACCAACCATAAGATATTGTCCTCCCCCTCTTTTAGTTTTGTGGCCTACAAACACACACACACACACACACACATTTAATTTTAAATCTAGGTTCTGTGGATGAGAGAAAAAAATGCAAGGTAATTGTCCTGAGTCTGGCTTATTTTGCCGAACATCAGATTTCCAGTTACACATTTTCCTGCAGGTCATGATTCATCTTTATTTATAGCTGTGTAAGATTCCATTGCATTTATCTATCAATTCTCCTTTCATGCGTTGATAGAGATCTAGACTGATTTCATTCCCTAGCGATTGTGACTAGAGAATTAATAAAGCTGGATGTGCAGGTGTCTCTGTGGTGTGTTGATTTAGAGCCCTTTGGGTGTGTACTCAGCAGTGGTATAGCTGGACCATATGTGTGCTCCTTTTAGGACTCTTTGACCGTGCACACTGATTTCTGTAGTAGCTCTGCAGCGGTTCACACTCTGACCTGCAGTGAATCGGGCTCCTCTTTGCATCTTTGCTGATGTTTGTTGCTGTTTGTTTCCTTTCCTTTTCCCATTTCCTCTCCTTCCTTTTTTTCTTTTTGTCTTTTCCATATTTTCGCCTTCTAATCAGAATAGAACTCAATATGCAGATCAGGCCTCTGCCTGCTCTACCTCCTGAGTGCTGGGATTACAGGCGTGCGGATCACCCTTGTGTCGTTTGTGTTCATGGTGATAACCACTCAGACTTGGATAAAGTGGAATCTTAAAGCAGTTTTACTATCATTTCCTTGATGGCTAAGGCTGTGGACACTTCGAGTTTGTGTATTTATTCTTTGGAGTTCTTTTCTTCGTCTTTAGCCTCTTTAGTCTTTTCAGTGCATTAGCTTGTTGAGGGATTTAGGAATGTGGTGGTTTGGGTTTGGGGCTCATTGTTTGCAGCTCTTTACATATCTTAGGTATTATTCTCCTATTTGGTGTGTAGTGGCAGAGTTTTTATTTACCCCTCTGAGCCAGTCTCTTCACTCTGGTGGTTGTTTCCTGTGTTATACAGGAGATTTTACATTTCATGGAATTTCATCGTCAATTCTTGGGATTATTTACTGTGCTAACACAGTGAAGAATTATTTGCTGATAAAGAAATAAAAACCCCATTATAATTAATACTTGTAAACAATTTTGAAGAGATACATCTTATTATAAAACTACCTGTTTATAATTTGTTTTAATCCTAGTTTACACACACACAGGCATTTAAAGATTATTATCATTTGAATAGTATAACTTGATTCCATTAAAATTGCATGGTGATACTTTTTTTCTGTATCTGTTCATTTTTATATGTCCACATACTGTGATTTTAACTTACATGTCTTTTTTACTGTTAATGGTGAATAACAACCAGCATGTTCTTTATGACTAGAAGTAGAGATTGTGAGGCTGGAAGGAACTTTTATAATATTGTGTTACTATCCTGATTTTTCCAATTAAAACTGAAATCTATAGACTAGCCTACATCACAGTTAGAAATATAATGAGACAGAATCCTATTTCCTACCTTAGAATATACACTGAATCACTTTACCTCAGACACTTCTATTGCAGGAGATACTCCTGAGGTATGAAAAATACTTAGGAGATTATAAATTAGGAAAAAAGATTCCTGTAATCTAAGAAAAATTACATTTCATGATATGCTTATGGAACAGTATTTAAACAATGTAAAATTGTTTGGTATTTTAGAAGAATATATGAGATAATGTTTTCATGCCTAAGCCTAGAATAGAACCTTGACTCTTAAATTTTTTTCCAGCTTGCTCACTAATTTGTGTGAGTTTATTTGATACTCTGACATCTGATGTTCAATCCATCCCCAAACTGCATTGGACATTGGTGTAGGTTATATAGTTGTTGCTAGATTATAATGTCTCCTATAGCTCTGTTTGTGAACTTTTGTTTTGTTTTTATTTTTGGTTTAATGTTTTAGGATCCCTACAATAACATTGTCCGCACTGCCATTGAAGCCATGGCAGCTGTGTTTGGAGGGACACAGTCTTTGCATACAAATTCTTTTGATGAAGCTCTGGGCTTGCCCACTGTGAAAAGTGCTCGAATTGCCCGAAACACACAAATCATCATTCAAGAAGAATCTGGGATCCCAAAAGTGGCTGATCCTTGGGGAGGATCGTACATGATGGAATCCCTCACAAATGATGTTTATGAAGCTGCTCTGAAGGTCAGTTTCTCTTTTTTTGATCTATAAATAATCATTTTTTAAATTTATACTAAAATTATAAAATGTCTGTGAGGACAGTGAAATTCATCTCTGACTTTATAGTTTTTACTACTAAAGCCAGTGCAGCTTCTTCCTCCTGGCTGACTGCAGCCTGAGGCTGCTGCCTTAGAGACGCCATGTGCAGGCTAGCTAAGCGCCCCCTGCTGTGCTCTGCAGAAGAAGCACATAGCTTCTTGGCCATTGTTCATCACTGGTGCATTTCTCTCCATCGGGGAGCTTAGTGCCCACCTCATCCCAGCTTTGCTTATATTACTTGTAACTGTCTGTCTTTCTTAATGTCCTGTCACCCCCAGTCAAGTTCACAAACCCATGTATGAGCTGCAGTGACTTGATTTAAAATTATTTCTATGCATGACTCTGTGATCAAATTTATTAATACTAGTTTGCTTTTCATTCTAAGTGATCAGAATATCACTTAGATATGTATGATGAGAAATTCCATACATTTCTTTCTGAAAGCATCAGTATTCTTCAGATTTTGTGTTGATACCCAGCTCATATGCATATTTTATTCTGTATTATACTGAGTTTTTGATGATTCTCTCCCATCTCATATACATACATATATGATACCACTTTTTGTTTTTCAGATTAAGAGTAGAAATGCATTTTGACATATATTTTTCTTAAAGAGTCATAAACCTTAAAAACCTTGTTCATATAAAAATAAAGGCTAGAGAATGACCCTTAGAAACTTTGTTCATGTAAAAACTAAGGCTAGAGATTTAGATTGCTGTTGTTGGCCTTTCCCCACAAGATGTGACTGAGGAATTTCAGGCCTTCCAGAATATACTTTAAAGTTTTTCTTTTGTCTCTTTAGGTAGCTTTACGTGCATAGATTCTGATTATTTCTCTTGTATTTAATCAGTTATTTTCTTATAAAATATTAATTTAGCTTGTAATTTGAATGCTTTTGGGGATATATAACATATAGGGCTAGGCTGAATGTCCTTATCTCTCAGTTTTACTAACCTTTTTGTCTTTTCTCCTTTTGTTTCCTTCCTTTTTTTCTTCCTTTCCCTTCCTCCCCCCACCCTTCTTTCTTTCATTAGCTCATATATGAAGTTGAAGAAATGGGTGGGATGGCCAAAGCTGTAGCTGAAGGAATACCTAAACTTCGCATTGAAGAATGTGCTGCCCGAAGACAAGCTAGAATAGATTCTGGTAAGAGAGAATAGAAAAGTTTGTGTATGAACTGCAATGATTAAGGAGGACTATTAATTTCTGGCTATGGATACCGTACATAATCGATACAAATACATTTTAAAATGAAATAGCAATGGAAAAATAGGGCTTTGGTAAAATATTTCTCATATTCAAATATATTTAAATATATTTCTATGTCTGTATCTTGTATCTTTGCATTCTTGCAAGCACACAGGCAAGCATATATGTACTTACAACATAGATGTGCGTATGTGTTGAGCTATTGCCAATGACAATATCAAGCTGCCATGCTTGGCAGTCTTAGTGCTGTCCATGGAAGAATTGGTTCACTCTGGGGACACCTTTTGGTGTGCTCTGTTAGAGTGGTGTCCTGTGGCTGGGGATGCAGCTGTGAATAGGACAGACATAAACGCTCCTGAGTCTAGAAAAGGAACTGAACTGAGTGACTACTGGTGATGCTAAGTGCTTGGAAGGAAGGAAGGCATATAAACTGGGGTGCACCAGTCAGTTACCTTTAGATGAGAGAAGGATGCTCATAATAATGATTTATTATTGACCGATTTTTAAAGTATTTGTCTTTCCATTTAACAACAACTGGGTGTACGAAAATTCTGTAAAATCATAGAAAGCTATTGGACATCACTACTTTCTTTGCTTTGTACATCTGTCCTGGTAACCAACTGTCCTTGTTTTTGTTGAGAATAGCAAAGTTTCTGCATTATACTGAAATTTGTTAGATAGCTGTATTTATATTAGATAGCTATTGTTATAATTTACCAGAAACAGAAAGCAAGTGATGATAGAAAGTAAATTAGGTATAAGATTTTGGACTTACCAAGATCGGATAGATATGAAATATTTTCTCTGAATTTGTCAAATGCTAAGTACTAGACATTGTTGCTGTATTTATTCTCTGTATATATTGTATATAGTCATTGTACCTAATGTATATAGTTTTCTTATTTTCATTATAGCCTTTTTTAGAAAAAAGGGGAAATGTAGTGACATTTCAAATGTATTTTAATAAATAAAGACTTTAATAAAGAGTTAAGAATGATACTTAAAAATATTAAACTTATAAAAACGTGATAATCAGAGCGTTTTCAATAGGGAACCATTTATGAGTAAATTCACATGTTATTCTCCTTTGGGAAATCAATAGGGTCTGAGGTCATTGTTGGAGTAAATAAGTATCAGTTGGAGAAAGAGGACTCTGTGGAAGTTCTGGCTATTGACAATACTTCAGTGCGTAAGAAGCAGATTGAAAAAATTAAGAAGGTATTGTCGACCATCGTTTGATAAGTATGTCCTGGGTTCTGGGTTCTGAGTTCTTTTATTGTTCTGCATAGCTTCTATAATATTCATAAGAGGTCAATATTCTCATGTATTTCTTTAAAGGTAAGACATTGGGAAAGTTGCTTGGATTAAATAATTAGGCAGTCATGATTCGGTGCTGAAATCACAAAGTAAGAACACAGTGTGGCTTAGGACCAGTGTTTGTGTCAGAGTCTCTCATTGTAATGGTTCCTCCACTAGACCATGATTCATTTGCTTTCTGATTTTTCCAATTATCTGTCTTTGTTAGTAATTTTGTAAGCTTCAGTGTCTAGGGAGCTTTTTGCATTTGGCTGGAGTATGCTCTGTGTATCTTGGTGAGCACCATATTTCTGTTTTATTTTAATTTCTTTCTGAAATGTTCCATAAAATTGGACAAAACATTTACCTTTACTGTTGTCACATATACTCTACTATCTGAAGCTGTCCTGTCTCCTAGTCTCTAGCTTTTGTAATCACTGTTCTGAGGCAAGAAACAAACAAACAAAACCTCTTAATTTTTTTCTTTACTTATTTTCCTTGATTAACAATCAACTTTTTCTCTGTCAGTTCAAACATTCTATAAAACTAAGTAGATTTTTTTTTGTAGTTAGTTGGTATAGAATTCTTTGCGGATATGTAATGATCTCTTTTCCACTTTCATCCCTAATCTAAACCAAGTATCACATTTTATCATTGAAATCTCTCTTTAGCAAGAAGCCTTGTGTCCCTGTAGTCACAGGAGTCTCAGTATTTATTACAGCTGCAAACTCTTGACTCCTGCGCTTTAGTTTCTTATTAACTATATATTATCAAGGCTTGGGACAAGCTATTTGCCATAAACTACCCTAAACTTTATTTGGGGAAAGAACCTCAGCTTCTGGAGAAATGGAAGGCTCTGTTTAAGCATTCTGTTTAAAACATTTAAACCTCTTAGGACCATGGCTAAATAAGACTTCTTTCATTATAAAAGTTAACTTTTACCACAGTTAATCAATTTAATGTTTCTGCTGTGGTACCCTGAGCTCTTTCTGGTACTGGATTAAAGTTTATATTTTCCCATGGTTTCCTTACAAAAAGATACGTGTTTGGCTGTTATGAGACCCACCTGCTGCACCCCAAGGCTGAACCACGTCATCACTAATTTTATGTTAATTTTTCTTCAGTCTCTAATCCCATTCAATTTTAGCGTGTAATATTTTGCTCGCTGAATTTCAGTAATCCGCTGTCCAGGTAATTCTAGCTAACTAATGCTCTAAGGAGTGCTCGTGCTGTAGTGAGCATGGAAAGGTCCACCTTACCTCAGAAACTCCTGGAAATTCCTGCCTGAAGCCTGCCAGCTCCACTGCTTAATCATTCTTTCAATCTTATCTTTCTTATTTCTTCTGTTAAATTAGATATCTATTTGCTTATTGTTTTTAAAATTTCAGGAATAATGTAAAATAGCAGGATGGTGTGGGCATTGTTCATTTGTTGATATAATCAATCACCGTGGCTAAAGGAAAACTGCCAGTAATTGCTACTTAGTTAATACTTACCAACTTTTATTGAAAAATTTTGCTCATCAAACTTTTGCTTGAGCTGAATAACTTAGAATTCCATGAACTTAAGACTAATTCTGATTTTGGATCATAGTTGCTGAAAATACATGTTAAAGATTGAGTTGTTAATCCATTCTATCTGTAAGTACAGATGATACTTTCAGACATTCTTGTTTCCTACAAGAATGACTCTACGGTCTTTTTTACTACTGCTTCTACTATAATACCAAGATTTATTGAGTATCTGTGCTATGCCAGCAGTTGCGTTAGACACATTTTCCTCATTTAATTCTGTTAAGAGTCACATGATTCTTTTTAGTAATCCCATCTGACAGAAGCTAGTTTGGAGAGATGTCTGTATCTTCCTAAGTGAATGTCAGATGGAAATTGTGCCCAGTATAAGTAGATCTCTGGCCTTGTCTCTTCATTCTAATAATAGCATATTTCCAATGTTTTGACCATAACTCTGCGCAAAAGGTGCATGTTTCCTCCGTTTTCCTCCATGCCTCCTATATGCACTGTGTAAGTGCACCTGTTGCAAAGATAGGTTTCAGCAAACAATACATTTGTAAACGATGCTCCATGCTCATAGATGTTTTCTATGAAACATTCTATGAAACATCTAGATGTTTTCTAGAAATAGGTTTATTTTATCACAATTGTTAATTCTACATCACCACACTGCAGTTCATTGGGCGTCATAACTCAGAAGCACCACACTCTAGCACACTTCACTTCGATGGAAAATTCAGATTCAAACCATGCAGCCATGCAATAACTGAAACTAAGCCTTTTCTTTTTGAAGAGGATTTTGAATTGAGTTTTTCCTTGCTATAATATACATTTTCCATCCATCTCTGATAACAGATTATAATCTCAGTGGCATCCTGGAGAATATCATAGTTTGGATTCTTTTTACAGGAAATGTAGCTTGTGAGATTTGGGCTTGAGTAACATTGATTGCTCAAGTTGTTGGCAGAGCACGGGAGAGCTAGGACCTGAGAGGACATGGTTTTAGCCTTGCTTTCTATCATCTCTCCTTCTTGGTCTCTTTCTGTCTGTGATGAGGTCTCCTATTAGAATGGTTTTTAAATAAAAAGAACAGCAATATGTATTCTGGCCACCATGTTGTCAATCATCTAAAGGGCACTTCTATCAGCTCCGATCTGGTGGTCTTTCCACTGTTAATTGAGAGTGTTCCTTGGCATTCCCCTGTAAAGGGTCCACTTGTTTTCATCGTGTTGTAGTTTCAGAAAAGCCTGGGTAACTATTTGGGAAGTTACTACTCTGCTTGCTTCTGATTTGTTGGCTTTGTGCTATATCAGAATTATTTTACAGAATCCTGAATGAATGAGTTAAACAATGGGCATACTTCCTAGCTTAAATATTATGCTCTTCCATTGCTTCCCCTTCTTTTGGGGTAAAGATTATGGAACTTGGTCAGTAGAGTATGTATCAGGGTTTAATCTTGTGGTACCTATTTTATTCCCCTTTTGCATAAAACTGTTTCTTCTCTTCTTTCTAAGATTAAATCCAGCAGGGATCAAGTTTTGGCTCAGCGGTCTCTCGAGGCACTTACCCAGTGTGCTGCCAGTGGAGATGGCAATATTTTGGCTCTTGCTGTGGATGCAGCTCGTGCAAGGTGAACACGTGGGAGTTTGGAGATTTTCAAATAATGAAAGTTTGACGAATTTAGCTTTTCACAGTGTACTTAAATAAAAAATTGCTTCTGTAAATCCTGTGAGCCTAAAAGAAAATAATGGAAACTGGTTTCAGTGCTTACTAATATTTAAAATATTAATATACTTTGAGGGATATTGGTAGTTGTATAATTCACTGTAGCTTAGAACACATGACACTGTTATAATGCATCAGGGTCTTTGATTTGTAGGCTGAGATTCTGATATACTCAGCTTTATGATCAAGGTTGTGTGTACAACCCTGACATAGTCTTTGAAGGAAAAGAGGGGGAACTCATATCTGATAATTGTTAGATAAAGGTTATTGTCCTGTCATTGCTTTTGAATCATTAATCTTGAAGCAACCAGAAGAATAAGCAACTCCCAATACTAATCCTTGCCCCTTTGTTGCTAGATAGTCTAGTGTTGTAAGATGAAAATAGAAGGAAGGGTGAAAAGGCATGGGGAGGGAATGGCGAGAGAGTACTTGTCAAAGTGTTTCACTCTCTTATTTTGTGTTGATGTCTTGGCCTATTTCACACTGTTTTCTGCCTGGTCTTCTTGAGCTCACCACTCTCCTTGGCTAGAACACACTAAAAGATTTATTTCTCATCAGAAAATGTCACTGGTACTTTAGCTCCGCCTGTTCGTATTGATAAATGGGATTTTGTTGAGTTGCCATCAGACACTGACTGACTTGTAACTTTAAGGTCGTGTAGTCTTTATTTTGGTTGACAGGTATTGTAAAGGGACTGGAGTGTGGATTGGCGCCAAGAGTCAATTTTATATTAAGTATTCTCAGGAAAGATGTTTTCTTAGTATCTTATAAACCTTCTTGAGGTTTTATATTTTTATTTATTAACAAAGCATTCTAATTGTATTGATTATTGAGGTAAATATTTATCTATTTATTTTTAATTAATGCTCTCCCTGGCACCTCTTTTTAATACTGTAGATGCACAGTTGGAGAAATCACAGACGCTTTGAAAAAGGTTTTTGGTGAGCATAAAGCTAATGATCGTATGGTGAGTGGAGCCTATCGGCAGGAGTTCGGAGAAAGTAATGAGATAACATCTACCATCAAGAGGTACTGGGTGAGCTCTAGTGAGCTCTGGTCTCATCTTCGTGTTAGTCAATACACTTCCCTTGAGCCTGCCGATGGCTTAGTGTCCTTGCTACTTGGGAAATACATTGACTGTTGTACTAGTCTGCTGTTCTTATAAAATGAATAAGTATTGAATAGAATATACATATTATACAGTTAATATATAACATGGTTAACATATAATTTATAACATTTACTACATAATTTATTATTCGTAATTATTATAAATATGCAGTCCTGTGCCAGTATGTGAAACTATGATATTTTGGCCAATCATAGATTTTATACGTAGTGGCGATCCCATAAGATTACAATGGTTCTAATTTCTGTCTCCCATTGGTATTGCACCTAGTGATGTAGCCATGGTCACAGCCGTGTGTTTATGGTGATGCTGCTATACACCTGTGCTCTACTAGTTACATAGAAATAGAGCATTTACCATCATGTACAGTGTGTAGTAACTAATGATAACAAATAATGCTGTTACTCATTTCCTGTTGCTTTAATTTTTATGTTAGAGTATATTCTTCCTACTGGTAAATATGGTGTACTGCCAAAGAGTATACAGGCAGGCTGGTAAGCAGCCTCACATACTTCTGCTAACTACATCTCAATTGCACCATTTTTTCCTGAATTTGATTTAATTTTGTGTTGGGAACTGGTCTCAACAAAAGCACATCTTGCTAGGGTAGAGGCGTGGGAAAATAAAGACAGGAACCACATGACAGTAATGGGAGGGAGTTTCAGGGATTATTCAGATCCTGAAAAATCACCCACGCTTATTGTTCCATAGCTTTTTATACCAAATGTAAACTGGGGGAGAAGGTAACAAAGGCTTCATTAACATGATAGCATGAGACTTCCCATCATCAGCATTCTGTTGCCTAGGTAGCAGGATGTCTCAAGTCAGGTTTACTCACATACACTTGGTCACATAGGCAGAAAACACCCGTTCCCCAGATGATCTCAGTTACAAAGGAAGGAGCAGAGGACGTTGGCATATCCTGACTACCTATCAGGATGGTGCTGAGTTTTCTTAACTTCAGAAAGGGGCCAAGCAGCCACCTCCTGAGCTAGAAGGTGTGATTAAGCCTTGTTATTCCCCAAACTCTATGACCATCAGATAAGGTAGGAACTGGGCCTGCATTTCTTGGCCCCCACAGTTTTGTGCTTCTTTTTCAACACTTGTAGGAACAGAAAGTTCTCTCTCTCTCTCTCTCTCTCTCTCTCACACACACACACACACACACACACATTCATAGAGCCTGGGTATGTAGTATACTGTACCACTAAGCTTATATAAGTTTTTTTCAGGTTTTCACATTGACAAAGCCACCTCATGATGTATTTCTCTGAAGATGTCTTGGTCATTTAATAATTTATAACTATAATGAATTACATGTATAGTATATACTGACTGATGAGAATGAAAGTAAATATTAAAACTAATAATCATTTGGCGAAATGAATACTATTTTTACATTGCACCATCGTTGCCATTAGGAATTTTTCATTTCAAACACTTGTTTATTTAATTGATGCTGGTACTGCCTCAGATCCTCCAGGTAGAGAGCTTACAGTCATGTTGCTATAGACTTTCTAACTTTTGTCACAAGGTTTAGTTACTTGAATAGTTAAAACTTAATTTTCCCATTTGAAAACTAAACACATGGCTGCTACCTGTGCAGAATTTAAAACCAGTCTTCACTAAGGTGACAATGAGGACTGTTGCCACTGCCTGACATGAAGCTGTAATGTGATTTGTTTCTTGAGTGTGAAACTGGCTTCTGGGTTATTGGTGTTTTCAACTTGTGTAACACACTTCCCTCAAAAAACTGCATTAGCAGTTAAATAGTCTATAAATGATAAATATAAGCCAATGTAAAAGTCATCAGAAAGAACCTTTACAAACAAAAATTGATGTTGTATTTGTCATGTTTATACAATTTGTCATTTTATACACACAAGCATTCTGATTATGTATTATCAGAATGGGCCGCATTCTATGGCAATCCCGGCTTCACAGAGTGTGGTGTTGCTCCTTCCCGTTCTGTTCTATGGAGGAGTATGAGGAGCGTTGGTGTTAGCTTTTCTCTGAAGGATTGGTAGAACTTGGCAGTGAACTCTCCAGTGCAAAGCTTTTCTTTCTTGAGCACTGTTTCTGCCTTGATTCCATTGTCTGTTGTAGGTCAGTCAGGTGTTTGACCTTTGAAGTAACTTCAGCAGACCAAAGTTGTCTGGGATTTATCCATTCTTGGGGTGGTGGGCACACAGGCTGCACTGTCTTTCAAACTTGACTCTAACCAGACGATAACCATATTCAAGGCTTGCATGGCATTCTCACTATTAAATACAGATATTAGTGAGATGCACATAAGTGGGCATTCTTAAAAGGTTTCTATGGGTAAACTGCAGTTTTACATCTTACATCGGACAGTTAATATTTAACTATTATTACCTTTTTAAATGTTCCTAGAGTTAATCAATTCATGGAACGTGAAGGTCGCCGACCCCGTCTTCTTGTGGCAAAAATGGGGCAAGATGGCCATGACAGAGGAGCCAAGGTCATTGCTACAGGATTTGCTGATCTTGGTTTCGATGTAGATATAGGCCCTCTTTTTCAGGTATGTATTGAAATTATTTTCAAAAAGTCTAACACATTCTGCATTTTTCAATGTATATAATTCACTTAATTTATGATTAAAAATAAAAACTCTGATGTTTTTGAATGTAAATGTCAGTTGAGAATGAAATGCTGTGAAGCTTTGGATAGTGAAGCTTACCTTAAAGGTTTTATTTTTGTAGTCTTTGAGTGTCAGTTGGTATTTATGGTCGGTAATGATCACCATGAAAATTCCTTGGGGAAATTTTTTTGTTCTAACTTAGACTTAATTGGTGAATTCCAGTCCTAGAAGCACATACAAGATTGGTGTTCATTGTATCAGTAGCTTCAGCATCACTCAGAATGTGACGATGAGGGACTAGGAAGTGACAGTCAGGTATAATTGTGGAACGCTGAGGAAAGAACCCCAGTGCTTTGTTTCACCCTTACCTGTCTCTGCCTTCTGTGTGCTCAGACCCCCCGTGAAGTTGCCCAGCAGGCTGTGGACGCAGATGTGCATGCTGTGGGCGTCAGCACACTTGCTGCTGGTCACAAAACCCTCGTTCCTGAGCTTATCAAAGAGCTTACTGCCCTGGGACGGCCAGATATCCTTGTCATGTGTGGCGGTGTGATTCCACCACAGGTATTTTTCTTCTTTATTCTTTTCTGCATGTACGTACATGTTCACATGTACACACATAGACACTCACACACAGCCTTTACTGGAGTTACTAACAGGAGTGCAGGTAAGGATTTACTTACAGGAGCGGGGTGACTCGAAAGCAGATGCGTCACTAAAAAGCCCTCCCTGACACTGGTGAAGACTTAAGAAAGCTGCCTCCCTAGAGCTGTCTGCAGGACTTAGACAGCTTTGCTGCTCAGTCTCCTCCAGCAGTAGTACACTGCTTCTGTAGCCTTGGGGTGGGGTCCTTGTCAATCTTGCAGCTTTCAGCTATCCCAGGCGTGTGAATTTTGTTTTTACCTGAGTCTTAGGAATCACCTTGCTTTTCCCTCAAAGGAAGATTTCAATGATTCAGAGAAAATTGCTATGTAAGACAACATACTGCCTACCCCCATGCATATGTATCAGGCTATGAAACTGGAGACAATGCAGGACTAACACATGCACAGACAGACAGACAGATAGATAGATAGATAGATAGATAGATAGATAGATAGATAGATAGATAGATAGATAGATAGGCAGGCAGGCAGGTGGGCAGGCCGACAAGCAGACAGACAGGCATAGTTAGAAAAATAAATAGATAGATAGATAGATAGATAGATAGATAGATAGATAGATAGATAGATAGATAGATAGGTAGGCAGGCAGGCATGCAGGCATGTTTCTAAGGAGGAACTGGATTTAGATACAGAGGCAAGTTATGCCTCAGTGATTTCACTGGCTAAATTCTGCACACAGTGAGCACTGATATTTTTTTTATTAAGGTTATATTTTAATTCATTATATAAAATTTAATTTAGCTTTTTCAAAAAAATTGTATGAGAAAACCACCAGGAGCTTATGATAGCTCTCTAGCATCTCCATATTCAGTTAACAGTGGCAGAGAGATTCAGATAGAAGCAATGAGCTTCCGAATATAGAGAGAAAGATGGTGCAAATGCAGTGTGTTTGTACCTGGGCAGCAGTATAGAGGCTTCGGATGGGTCCTTTAGGTAGCTTGCATCTGCTGGAGAGTTCCTCATCCGTTGTTTTGATAGCCCCATCCTTGAATGCTTCTCTGCCCCATAGTTATGTCCTCTGCATAGCTTTGTAAACTCCTTTACTAGTAAAACTATTTTGATTGAGATAACTTTTCTGGAGTAAAAAGTAACCATACTGCTAGCACATGAAATCAGCTTGTCCCGAATATTAAAGGCAATATGGAGAGGAAGTAGATAGTCAAAAAGGAATAGAGACATGAATGACGTCAATTCATTATCAGTGAGGTGAAAGAACACCACCCCGTGTTATTGCTGTTGTGTACAAGAATCACTTAAGATGCAGAAGGGGCCTGTTCCCCATCTGCCTTCCAGTGATAACCACTTTTCCTTTTTAATTGAGATTAGGAAAAAATTGGTTTGGAATGTATAGGAAAGTAGATGCATGTAGGTGCTGCATAGACCCCATTAGAATATCCATCAGTAAAATACAATTTTGCATCTTGGTGTACAATCTTTATTAATCTATTATACCTCACAAAATAGAATGGTGAGTTTATATTTTATTAAGAAATGAGAAAGTAGATATGCATGAGGCTGAGATGATAAGGCAAGCGGCATCTTTGTTTTGTTTTCTTCATCAATATGTTTTTATTTTAATTTTTATTCTGTTACTGTAACATTTTCAAAGTGAAAAAGCTATTTTAACTCACATTTCTGGAGATTTCAGTCCATTATTTATTGTTCCTGTTGTTTCGGGGAGTCTGTGTTGTAGTAAGGAGAGCATGAAGAAGGACAGTTAACCACCTCAGGGTCCAACGTGAAAGATGAAGAAGGAGTTCTCAGGCTAGTGACCCAGAACTCCTATTAGATTCCACCTGCACTGCTTTAACACCTTGCAGTCATGCAAAGGCCTGAATCCAAACCTTTAACAGGTGGGCCTTTGGGGGCCACTAATCGAACTATAGTGCTGGGTGTGTGTTAAATGCTCTTGTTACTCAACTTAAAGCCACTTAGTTATTGAATTAGAAAGTGTAATACAGAGTGTTGAATAAAGCAGATGTACCCTTTCCAGATGTAGCATTTACAGTTTCTGCAGTTTGATTAAACAGTCCCCATCTTCAGTACTGTGCAACTCAGCCAGGATCTTGGCCTCGTTGCATCGTTGTCCTCAAATACTTTAGGCTAGCCAAGAGAACACATGGATCTTAGGTACATTTTAAAGCATGATCTGGCCTGTTGTGTGGAAGACATTGTGAAGTACCTTTTTATTTGGAGATAATTCCAAATTAATACCTAAGGTGCAAGAATAAAAACAGAATAAACAATGTCTGTGTGCCCTTTGCCCACATTCAGGTATTGCTAACGTCTAACCCACCCACTAAAGCCTGTGTGAGAATTAGGCAATTATGACCTTCCTTTGAGTTAGAGAATTTCAGAGTTCCCCAAAACTCACCAGCTGAATACACCATTCCATGTCTGTAGCTCAGCTGTCAGGAGGAATGCCATGGGACACTGCCTTATTAGGAAAGGCAAAGGAGCTGGCGGCCTCTCAGTGAGCCTCTTTCTCAACCTGGAGCTGGTTGTTACCCGATGTTACAGTCATTCTTATGGGCTCCTAAACAAGTAGCACCTGCTCTCTCAAACAGTGCTGTGTTTTCAGTGCTGTAGGGCCAGTACTTGTAAGAAGAGTACAAAGGTAGGAAAGGGTACTGGCAGATAATTGGTATGGTTTGTAATTTATTCTCTAGTTTTGACCATTTAAAAATGGGAGAAAAAGACCACTGTTACAACAGTTGAACAGGACTAGACCATCTGTCCTGTATGGTAAGGGTCAAGCTTCACAGCATACCCTAAATTTGCTATTGTAGCTAAATGTGTTCTGCTGTTAACAGAGCCTCAAGCCCGTGGCTTGTGTCCTGGGAATCCTTACACTAAAACAGTAGCTGTCATTAATTAAGCTAATGACTGTAGCAGGACAGAAAAACAACCAGTCCTCCTAAACAGAAAGCTGATTTACCATGAGGCCAGATTCACGATGTCACTGTTCACTGGTGACAGAGACATGTCCAAGAGAAAATAGACTGATACTAAGTTTAACACAGAGAACGATAAGCAGTGAGGATTTAAAGAATGGGAAATTAGGTTTTAAAGTACAGTTCCTTCTCGTTAGGGCCACATAGCGTCACATTGCAGACAACAACAGGCAGCTTCTGGTTTAGACATGGGGGTCTGAGTGTAATGTTGCTGGTTATTGATAACTGCCCCATCAAGAAAGGCTCCGCATGCAAACAGTGTACCAGCTGAGAAAGCTTTGGTCATTGGTGAAGAAGAAGAAAGGGAAAGGTGTACACACTCATGCAGCACATATGTATCAAGTATGTTTCTTCGAAGTTGGAATAATACCTCTATTAACCAAGTAAATATGTCCAACAGGATTATGAATTTCTAAAAGAAGTTGGTGTTTCTAATATATTTGGTCCTGGAACGCGGATTCCCAAAGCCGCCATTCAAGTACTTGATGATATTGAGAAGTGTTTGACAGAGAAGCAGCAATCTATGTAACATCTGGATCTGTAGTTATGACCAAAGAAGATAATAAAGCTATGTCTTCAGGTAATTCCAACATCTGTTGTTGTGCCTGTCTTGGCAGCCACGCAGTAAAAGACCCTGATTATAAACATGCAGTTTTGCTAATACACATATTTAAAGAATATGAGTTTAAAAGTAAAAATCTCTAAAAATTATCTATACCAAATATTTCTTAAATACATTATTTTGAAAATTAAAATGGGATACTGCTAAGGAATAACTAGTAAAACAATTTCTTTAAACTTTTATTTTGTTTTGCTTTTTGAGGCAGGCTCTCACTATGTGTCCTTGGATATTCTGTAACTCACTAAGTAGACCAGGTTGGTCTTAAACTCGTAGAGACCTACCTGCCTATGTTTCCCAAGTGCTGGGATTAAAGGCTGTGCCAACATGCCTGGCAAAATTGAACTCTCTATATAAACAATTTGATTCCTTCTGTCAATTTAGTGTTGATTTGGGTATTAGGATCTCAGGTTCCTGTGTTAATGAGTTAGCAAAATAATAACACTTATCTTGGAAAAGATTGTGTGAGGTATTTATGAATGGAAATAGATTGGGGTTATGAGCCTCAGCCAGATCTACTATTGCATCAATAAAAATATTGTGTCACACCCTGCACAATGAAATAGGGAACAGACAGACACGCCTTTTAGAATTGTTCAATTCCTCCTTAGCATGAGAATGCGGTATTGTTAATGTCAGGCCTGCCTCCAAACTCAGGAAAAGATGTTTGTGAATGCTTTCTTAAATGAAGTGCTGATGGTCATGTGGATTCTTCTAGAGTGCTGATTTAAGTCTGTTACATGAAATCAGTAAGCCCTCAGATCTAGAAACAGGCTCATTTGTATAGATTGTCTTATTAAAGATGAGTTACAAATATAAAAATAGTTCAAAGAGTTCTTAGTGTCACCTTAAATAACTCATTCTTTAAAGGAAGAGAGTTGTTCTTTGTGAGGATAAGGTGTTCAGTGAAGGTGAAGTAAGAAATGAGGGTACTTCTGTAAATTTCCGTATTCTAAGTCAGATAGTAGGGTTTTGAAGAGCATAATCATATATTACTGTGGAATTAGACTACACTATAATGCAGTTTAATTTTCAGAACATGACTCGTGGAGGGCATCATGACTACTATTGTTCCCATTTCAGAGATGAGCAATTTGACTTCATGGTCAGCAATATATTCATTGTATTATCTTATGTACCTTTTATAAAGAAATATATATTCAATAAATATGTTGTTCCTTTGATGTGTTCCATTGTGTGATTGGTAACTTGATATGTATCATGCTTTATATATTTGTAATTCCTGACATTTCTCTTTGAAGACCACTTTGAGAAGAACAGTCATCAAAAGCTACCAGATTTTATGTCTTTCATGTGTTTTTGCTTAAATCACAAAGCAATAAAGTCAATAATCTCACTATTTGAAAATATTTCCTGAAGTATGCAGAAACACAATGCATAGGGTGGTAAATTTGGCCTTGCACTCGAGTAAGTGTTTACCACTATTATATGCAGAAAATGCCAGCATTTAAACATTTTACTATTCCTTTATTTCAGAACATTCCTAAGGAAATATTCTGTCTAACTTTTCTGTCTTTGCATAAAAACCTCTGTGTTTACCAATTGGCACTTTTGAATTAGACGATGACCAAATATACAGAGAAAGTGAATGTTCCATGGTCATTACATGTTACAAACCAGAAAAGGATAGGAAGGCATCTGCTAACTTATGCCTTCTTGATGGGACTGAAATCAAAACAGAAGGTTTTAGTGATATTATAAAACACATTCAAAATACACTGCAATGAACATTTACTTTACTGAGATACCTGGGTCAAAGGTTAGTGCCTCCACACGCTGCTAACATGTTCAGAGAAATATTTTAGCCCGAGCATTCATCTTTTATCAAATGTTGGTTTTGTGAACAATAGTATGAGCCAAGGTGACAAAGTCATATACCATGTGGCATAGAACACAAATCTTTTAAGTATGTGCAGATAAAGAATAAACAGATCAGTGAGAAGCAGTAGACCCTTGTACACACAGTGTGGAACTGCAGAGAGAAGAAAACCTCCATTTCAGTTATGGTATAATAACAACAGTTACCAGGAAGAGGGATGTGTCTTTATGATTTAATATGAGGAATTTGCTCCCACAACTGAACAGAACCTACAGAAGATCCCACGGAAGCAGCTGTCAGGCACAAACTGAGACATGCTTTCTGAAGTAGGTGGGGTCGGGAGAAGATAATGGGGTTCTGAGACAGCAGCTGCAGGTCCAGCCACTGTTCTAGTCTATTCAGGAAAGGTTTTTGGCTCCTTCAAAGAGCTCCTGAGTGGATCAGATGGGCCATTTAGGATCCCCTCTCATTTGATTAAAGCCAACTGAATAAGAACTTGAATTATAACATAAAATTCCTTCTCAGTATCATTAAGGATTCAGGAATGATGTAGAGTGTGTGTGTGTGTGTGTGTGTGTGTGTGTGTGTGTGAATGTGTGTAGAAGGAGCCGCGGGCAGGCCTGCTTTTTGTCCCGCCTGGTTCCCGCACAGCTAGCTTAGCCCCGGAAATAACAACACACAAACTGTATTCATTTAAACACTGCCTGGCCCGTTAGTTCTAGCCTCTTATTGGCTAACTCTCACATCTTGATTAACCCATTTCTAATCTGTGTAGTAACACGAAGTGGTGGCTTACCGGGAAAGATTCTAGCCTACATCTGTCTCGGGTAGAAGAATCATGGCATTTGACTGACTCTGCTTCTTTTTCCCAGCATTCTGTTCTGTCTACTCCGCCTATCTAAGCTGCTGTTTTATCAAAGGCCAAGGCAGTCTCTTTATTTGACCAATGACAGTAACACATAGACAGAAGACCCACCTACATCATATGTGTCTGTCTGTCACTCATTCTGTGTACATGCGTTCCACAGAACTGACTGTTTTTATTTCTACTGTAATCTCAGGTGACTAACTCTGGAAGCCACCTAACTAGAAATACTGTATAAGCAGTTAGAGGCTGGTTTTGAATTCCTGCATGGAGAAGGCACACAAACCAGAGTCATAATCTGTCTTTGTTACCCCACATGGCAACCCCACATATAGAAACTGTAGTGGCATTTCATTTATATTTTAATAATAAAGCTTCCTGAAGATCAGAGAGTAAAACAGCCCCACTGGTCAGTCTTACCAACCAGGCAGTAATAGAAACACACACATTTAATCTCAGTAGCCATACGAGTTTGCTGTAGAAACCAGGCAGTAATGGTTCACACCTTTAATCCCAGCCCTAGAGAGGATTATAAAACAGGAGGAGACAGCTTTCAGACAATCTCATTCCGAGATTCCTGGAGGCAGGATGGCCATTTTGGACTCAGGAAGAGGTAAGAGCCAGTGGCTGGCTGCTTTGATTTTTGATCTTCAGGTTGAACCCCAATTTCTCTCTCTGAGTTTTTATTCTTGCTTCAAAAAACAATTAAGTATGTATTTGGTGATAGAAAAACTGAGGAAGAATGACAATGATGCTGATTCAAACAGCTTATCTCCAAGCTAATTTGGAAATGTTCTTTCTCAAAACCAGTCATTTAGAAATGCTCTTGTTCTCAGAGTTCCTTTAATGTTACTAGTGAACCTCTCACTGTAGACAGATATTTCTGTCCTGCCTAGTCCCACAGCCATTCAGTCCCAAAGAAAAGACAGAGGCTTATATTAATTATAAACTGTTTGGCCTGTTTTTAACTAACTTATGTTTAACTAACTCTTACAACTTAAGTTAACCCATAATTCTTGTCTATGTTTAGCCACGTGGCTGGCTACCTTTTCTCAGTGCAGCATTCTCATCTTGCTGCCCCTGTGTCTGGCTGGTGACCGCATCTCTGCTTTTCCTCTTCCCAGCATTCTCCTAGTCTGATTGCCCCGTCTGTATGTCCTGTCTAGCTACTGGCCAATCAGTGTTTTATTAAACTAATACGATTGACAGATCTTTACAGTGTACAAGAGAGCATTGTCCCACAGCGTTTCACAGATGGGATTTGTAGGAATGTGGTGTTAGAATCCAACTTCAGCTCAGCCCTCCTCCCACAGATACTCTATATATTGAGTAATAGACTACTCATGCCAGGAGTTGTTATCGGGGAAGCTTGTTCACATAAAATGGGTGGCCACATTTCCTGTTGCTGTCTTTCTGATCTCGGGACCAGAGAGCCTGGGTGCAAGCTCTTGCTGTAAAACCTCCAGTCTTGAAGAAGTTGTAAGAACAGAATTCTACTTCTACATCCATGCTGTTTGTCTCTCGTGATGGGGCCTGAACTCCCTTCAAAGCCCTCACCCTGTTGCTGTTTCTCTGTCCGTCCATAGTGTTAGTAATTTTTCTGAATTATTAGTAATTTATTCCTCAATACTCCACCTAGATATTCTCGGGAAAAATCTGCCCCATCTAAAACCTAACAAGTTTATATGCTGATAATAGCCTTCATCAGCTAGAATATGCGTAACCTTGACTTTTCTCGCCAGGACAGAACATGCAACTGAGTTCAATTTTTCTTTTTTTAACTTTTAAATTTTGTTAGAAAGAAGCAAGAATAGCTGTTGTACCCAGTCAGGACCCCCCAAAGACTACCCAAAGGCCAAAACCGATGCAAAAGCAGTCTCTCTCCCTCTCTGTCCCCCTCTCTCCCTCTCCTCTCTCTCTCTCTCTCTCTTCTCTCTCTCTCCAGTATGCCTGGGCTGACCATCCTGCACAACAAGATAGCAAGCAAGAGTGGGAGGTTGGGCCCTTTTTTAAGGCATATAGAGGGGAGTGTCTAAGGAAGTTTTGTCATTTTAGATATGATTGGCTTAAGGAAGTGGAAATCATATTAGTACGTCTTAATTGGCTAAGGTGAGTCAGGGATTAGTCAGGGCTGTAGCTTTTCATTTTGGGGCAGGCCTGGACGAGTTTCAGGTCCTGTCCTTGATCTGCTGCAGAGGCTGGTTCAGGCCTGGACTGGCTTAGTACTGCATGTGCCAGGCCTCCCCCTTGCGTGTTGGGGTGTTAGAGATGGATTGTCCTTTACTTGTGGCTTCTTCTCAGAAACTGCTTGTTCAGTCTCAGGAAACTGAAATCAAGGCCTGATCTCTGAGAGAAGATTGACAGCCTGTTGCTGCATCTGCTTGGTTCTTTCAAGCTTTGTATATGTTAGTGGGGTTTGTTTTGTTAAATGCATCATTGCGTCATGATTCTAACAGTATAGTTGGTGTACCTTGAATTTCCATCATTCCTTTATGACAATGAATATAGTTTTAAAAAGTAAACTTTATAGAAGTTGAGAGAAGAGGGACAGTGGCAAGGCTGAAGAGAGCCGAGGTACAGGATGGGAAGTTGGTTAACCAGTGTAACATGGAATTGGGGTAGGGTGGATAAGTTGTGGGTTCTTACAGCATCATTTTCGAGTGCAATTCTGAGGGTTTGAGTGTAATGTGTTAATTGACTGCGGCTGGGGGAGATTGAATGTTCAAACATCCTGCTTGTTGGTTTTCCTTTGCTTGTCCTTCCTTGCCTGAATTTCAACCTTCATAGACCGTGAAATCTTCCTTGACATTTTCTCTGAGATTTTTCTGATACTATACCCTGCAGGCCCTAGTCTTTGTTGCCTTGTCCTACCTGAGCTCTGATCTCATTTCCTTGTCTCAATGAGACTGACATACTCGACTTATGTTTAATTTTCTATATGGCATGAGTAGAAAACTCTCCAAGCAGTAGAGTAGGCCCAAACAAAAAGATAACACTGATGGCAAAACTAAACAATATTCAAAAATGATGTTGGATGCTTACCTTGTACCATTTAAATAAAATGTAACCCAAATTGGACCAAATATAAAAAGAAGAGCTAACAAGAGACTGAACTTTACTGTCTCTTGACAGTCTTTTGAATGCGATATCAAAAGCACAGGCAATATCAGGGGGAAAATAGAATATTTTGACATCATAACAATAAAAAATGTGTTTATTTCTGTCCTGACCCAGTAGTTGTTCAGTAGGGAGTTGTTCAGTTTCCATGAGTTTGTGGACTTTCTGATGTTTCTGTTGTGGTTGAAATCTACCTTTAATCCATGGTGGTCAGATAGGAAACAGGGTATTTAAATTTTCCTGTATCTTTTGGGACTTCCTGGGAGACTCTTGTCTCAGGGGAGGTGGGAGTTGGATGTGGAGGACAGGGGAGGTGGGAGGAAGGGAGGGAGGGGAAACTGCAGTGGGAATGTAATATATGAGAGAAGAATAAAAATAAAAATAAATTAAAAATGTATGCCTCAAAGTACCTTATCTACACAAGAAACATGGAGCTTGCTCAATGAAAGAATTAAGGTAGGAATGTGTTTTTATAAGTGCCTGATCTGCAGAATATATGATTAGTTTCCAGGCCAAGGTCTAAGCAAAAGAGTAAATATTCCACCTGTAGGCAAAGGGGGTGGAGTGGCTAGATGGTGCTGCGATTATAAAGGCACTCGTCGCTCTCGCACAGGATCTGGATTCTGTTCCCAGCACCACATGGCAACTCACAACTCTAGCTCCAGTTCCAGGGATCGTGACCTCTTCTGGCCTCTGCAGCAGCAGCATACATATGGAACCCATTTGTTTATGGAGGCAATACATACACATATGAAAGGAAAATGAATCTAGAAAATAAAAAGTTGACAGAATTTGACAGGGATTAGAGATGGAGTGTGCATCTGGGTTGGGTTGAGAAGAGTAGGGGTGAATGTCCCCAAAATACAGTGTCTGCATGCAGTCCATTCTCAACGAATTAATAAAAATATTTTTTTTTAAACTGGGCAAAGGACTTAAACAGACATTGCTCCAAATCAGTCCTGTAGCTGTCCAAAGCACAGGAGAAGATATTCACCATCACTACTTTTTAGACTTTAAATCAGTACCAAGCGGCATTTCATTTCCCCCTGTAAGAATGTCTGTTCCATAGTCTAAAAGTCATGGGGGAAATGAATACCTTGTTCATTTCCTGTAGGAACTTACTGTGGTTCATCTATTGTGGAGAACAGTTAAGCCTTGCAGCCAACTAAACATGATTACACTTGTAGGTGTGTAGGTTTGTTTTTGTTTTTTGATCTTTTAACAAGGTGAGCACGGGGAATCAAACATATTTGTGTAACAGTTGTCCTGTACTGACTGTCACCTCAGTCTGTATTTTGAATACTGAAATATGATGGTGTTTGTGGGTTTGGTAAGGGAATCACTGCCCAGTTTTCATGATAGAATACATGACTCGATAAGAGGAGACCACAGACCCTGGCCCCACTACAGTAAGGTGGGAACTATCTTTCACATGCCACTTGACAGAGCCTGACGTGTTGATCTTTTACTTCACCACTTTGATTATTTTTCTTTTCATTTTTCATACCAACTGCAGGTCTCCCTCCCTCCCCTTCTCCTGTCCTCCTCCTCCCCTCATCCCACTCCCCATCCACTCCTCAGAGACAGGAAGGCCTCCCTTGGGGAATCAATGAAGTCTGGCATACCAAGTTGAGGCATGACCACTACCTTCCCTCCACCCCACATCAAGGTGAGCAAGGTATTCTACCATAGGGAATGGGCTCTAAAAAGCCAATTCATGCACCTGGGATAAATCCTGATCCCATTGCCAGGGGCCTCACAAACAGATCAAGTTACACAACTATCACCCATGTTCAGAGGGCCTAGTTTGGTCCTATGCAAGTTCCCCAGCTGTCAGTCCAGAGTCAGTGAGCTTCCACTTGCTCAGGTCAGCTGTCTCTGGTTTTCCCCATCATGATCTTGACTCCCCTTGCTCATATGATCCCTCTTCCCTCTCTTCAGCTGAACTCCAGGAGCTCAGCCCAGTGTTTGGCTGTGGATCACTCCATCTGCTTCCATCAGTTACTGGATGAAGGTTCTATGATGACAGTTAAGGTAGTCACTAATCTGATTACAGGGGAAGGCCAGTTCAGGCACTCTCTCCACTATTGCTTGGAGTCTTAGCTGGGATCATTCTTGTGGATTCGTGCGAGTTTTCTTAGCGCCAGCCAGGTTTCTCCCTAATCCCATAATGGCTCCCCCTGTCAAGATATCTCTTTTATTGCTCTCCTACTTAGTCCCTCCCCCAACTCGACCATCTGTATCCCTTATGTTTCTATCTGCATCCCCTCCCTTTTACAACCCCTCCACTCAATTTACCCAGGAGATCTTAACTATTTGACCTTCCTGGGGCCCTCTATACATGTCCCTCTTAGGGTTCTTCTTGTTACCTAGCTTTTCTGGGGCTGTGGATTGTAGCATGATTGTCTTTTGCTTTGCATCTCATACCCACTTATGAGTGCATACATACCATGTTTGTCTTTCTGGGTCTGGGTTACCTTACACAGAATGGCTTTTAATAGTTCCGCCCATTTTAAGATGTCATTGTTTTTTACCGCTGAGTAGTGCTCCATCATGTAAATGTATCACAATTTCTTTATCCATTCTTCAGTTGAGGAGCATCCGAGTCTCCAGTCCCTTTATTTGTTTGTTTGTTAGTTTGTTATTTCTCTATGTAACAGCTGCCTCTGCCTCTTGAGTGCTAGGATTAAAGTCTTGCACCACCACTACCCAGTGACTTACCCATTTCCAAAACTTAAAACTAAACATCTTTTCTAGGCTATCAAGTCCACAAGACATTATTTTATCAATCTGACAGATAGACATCAATGTTCACAGTGACATTATTTGTAAAAGTGAAAAAAGGCAGAGGCAATCCAAGTGTCTGTCTACTGACAAAATGTGGGATAGATATATTTGCAATGGAATATTCCACTGGAATAGGAAACAATATTAATACATGCTACAATATGGACAGAACTAGAAGGCATTGTGCTAAGGAAGTCAAGCAAGTCTCAACAGACAAAGTCTGTATGCTTCTACTTGTATGAGATTCTTAGAGTACTTACATGCATATAGGAGATTACTATAGAGCTGTATACAGAATTTCAACTGAAGAGGATAAAAAAGTTCCTGAAGGTGGGTAATGGTGTTGATTGCAAAACAATATGAATGCGTAAAAATCTATAGAACTGATATAATCAATTTTGCATTTTTCATATTTTATTATGATTATGTTTTTGGGATGATAATGCCTGGCTCTATCTAGTCTCTAGTCCAAGTATAGATGTTAGTATTTTCATTAATCTTTTAGAAATTCCATTAAAACTTTTTCATGTATATGTTTTAATTGCATCAATGTCTTGCACTACTTGTGTACCTGGTGCCTGCACAGGTCAGAAGAGGACTGGATCCCAAGGAGCTGGAGTTACAGATGAGTGTAACCTGCCATGTAGGTGCTAGCAACCAAACTCAGGCCCTCTGGAAGAGTGGCTGGTTTTAACTGCTGACCCGCTTCTCCAGCCCCCATGGTATTGATCTCATTGTGTATCTCCTACTGCTGCTATATTTAAGAAAAATAAAAAAAATGGGAAGGTGTGAATCACAGAAGAAAGGCAGATCATTTAGAAAGCGGCACAGTTAAAGGATCTGAGTTTTTACTATTAAGGCTGCAAAGAGCCACACAAGAATTTTAACTCTATGGAGAAGACACTTGTGGTATAGCACAGCTGCGGAGTGTGTGCTGCTTTCCGTGGAGAAGAGTGGAGATAAGAGTTAAGAGCTTCCTAAAGGGATGTGTCAGAGAGAGTCTAAGCATGTAAGTTTATCTCCTTAGGTACTTTCTGCTCAGAGATGCCGGTGATGTAGAGGATATGATCATACTTTAAAAGACTGACTTGGAGAAACTGACTTTTATCCTTAGAAAGATTTTTGCATATCTATTGTTTGTTGTGGAAATCTGCTGTCTCCCACCACCTAATTTGTTGTTCTGAAGATTTAAAAAAATAGATTATCTTTTGTCTTTCTTCAACAGTTTCATATATGCATCATGACTTCCAACTTCCCCCGTCAATCCCTAGGCACCCCAATGCTCCCATTCCTGTCTCACTCTTTTAATTATTGATGATTTCATGATTGAAGACACAGGTATGATGTCAAAATGAAGGAAATTTAAGTTCTTGAATTTTTATGGGTCAAAATATACAAAGAACTCAAGAAATAGGTCATCAAAAGAACAAATAATCAAATGAAAAAATGGAGTACAGACCTAAACAGAGAACTCTCAACAGAGAAATCTAAAATGGCTGAAAGAAATGTTCAGCATCCTTAGTCATCAGAGAAGTGCAAATCAAAACAACTCTGAGATTCCATTTTACACTTGTTTTTTTTTAATTTTTAATTTTCTTTAATTTATTTATTTATTAAAGATTTCTGCTTCCTACCCGCCCCCACTTCCCATTTCCCTCCCCCTCCCCTGATCAAGTCCCCCTCCCTCATCAGTCCGAAGAGCAATGTAGTAAGAATGGCCAAGATAAAAAACACTGATCACAACTTATCCTGGAGAGGTTGTGGGGAAAAGGGAACACTCCTGCATTGCTGGTGAGAATGCAAGGTGGTACAACCCCTTTGGATGTCAGTGTGGTGATTTCTCAGAAAATTAGGAAACAACCTTCCACAAGATCCAGTAATACCACTTTTGGGTATATATCCAAAGGATGCTCAATCATGCCACAAGGACATGTGCTCAGCTATGTTCATAGCAGCATTGTTTGTCATAGTCAGAAACAGAAAACAACCTAAATGCCCCCCGATTGAAGAATGGGTAAGAAAAATGTGGTACATTTACACAATGGAGTACTAAACAAGCAGAAAAAAATAATGACATCTTGAACTTTGCAGGCAAATGGATGGAGCTAGAAAACATCATTTTGAGTGAGGTAACCCAGATACAGAAAGACAATTATCACATGTACTCACTCATAAGTGTTTTTGAAACATAAGGCAAAGAAAACCAGCCTACAAATCAAATTCCAGAGAACCCAGACAACAGTGAGGACCCTAAGAGAGACACATGCATAGATCTAATCTACATGGGAAGTAGAAAAAGACAAGGTCTGCTGAGTAAATTGGGAGCATGAGGACCTTGGGAGAGGGTTGAAGGGGAGGGGAGAGGTAGAGAAGGGAGCAGAGAAAAATGTAGAGCTCATTAAAAATTAAAAAAAGACTAGAACTTTGTATGTACTTTGGCTTTTCCAGCACATGAAAAAATGTCCTTTACAACAAAGCTCTTGGTTCACCTTGGTTATCAACTAGGCATGGCTGGGGTGAGGGAACCTCAACTGGGGAGGCTGGGTGCCTTGATCAGAAGGGCCTCTGACCACTTCTGAGAGGCCTTTTCTTAATTGCTCACGACTATAGATTAGCCATGGGCAGTATCATCCTCCAGGAGATGCGCTCCAGATACGTATGGTAGGTCACTGAGCATGCCAGAGGAAACAAGCCAGCAGACAACCTTACTCCATACTTCGTGTAAGTCTGTGCTTCAGGCTCCTGCCTTTACTCCGCCTGATGATAATAAATCTGATGAATTCTTCCCTTCGAAACATGGTGCTTAACACAGCAACAAGAAACAAATGCACATGAAGCGCACGCACATGCATAGGCTGGCATGCAGGTGACATAGCTCACATGTAGAGGTCAGAGAACAACTTTTAGGATCAGTCTTAAACACTATGGGTCCAGGAAGCCAACTCAGGTTCACGCTTACAAGCACCTTTATCCTCAAAGCCATCTCATTGGCCCTTGGTTATATTTATCACTATGGAAGTTGCTCTTCGATTTTAGAAATATTTTAGAAAAAAAAAATACCCATCTCCACCCCAACAACCCGTTTTTTAATTAAGAATAGTTCTTTGTTGTTTTTCTTTGGTTCTCGGATCCGCCATTTCTTTTTCCTTTATGACCCCTAGGTGGCGCTCTAAGCTCAGGATTATTCTATTTCCCTGTTTGAACAGATTCGCACTTTTAAAAAACTCTCCGCCCATAGTCACTTTCGGAAAAAACACGTCTGTCTAATAGTCCATTTAGGCATCATTTGGAGCGTGTTCTGTTGGTAATTGCTTATGAACATGGTGTTCTGCACATGGTTGCTGAGATGGGCAGTTTATTAGCAGTGCAGCTTCGACAAGATTAATGTTGAGTTCTGTTGGGTAAATCCATCCTTGATTCACATTGACTCATTTTAAGCTACTAATTTTTCTTGGCCTGTGTCATTGCATTTCAAATTTCCTATTGTGCTGACATCTTACTATTCACCATGAAACCAAGCTATGAAATAGAATCTGTTTTACATGTAAAACATAATAAATAATTACTCCGAAATACTTTAAAAGGGTAGTGCAGAAATCAATAAGTCATTTCCGAATAGTTCTCCGCTTTATGCTGAAATCAGAGGCAAACTCTTTTCATTGTAACATGCTTCTACTTTGACAAGTATTTCTTAAATTTTAATGTATTACTGTATTACTACTTTGGAAAATAAAGCAGTTTAAGGATTGCCTTCTTTTTTTTTTTGCTGTTGTGATTTTGACTTATTGAGACAAGTTCTCACTGTCGCCTTGAACTTACAGTCCTCTTGCCTCAGTCATACAAGTGTGGGATATCAAGTTTGCATGCTAAGCATGACTTCTTCGCTCTTAAATTTGGCACAGCTGCAAATCCAATAACCTCTCTGTGCCTGTGCAGCAGGCAGACAGCTTTGCTGTTCGGTCAACCTGTGAAAGTTCAGTTTCACTCCTAGTTACTTGGAGAGGCACAAGATCAGAGCAATGTGATATCAAAGTTCCATGATTCCATGTGTTTCTGTCCTGTTGTTCCCTCTAGTGCTGTCAGTCCTGCCAGACCACAGGGTCATCAAAACAATATTAGTGACAATTTTTTTTTTTGCCAGAGAGAATAAATCAATACCTAGACATTAAGTGTGAAGGGACACGAAACATATGGCTCTGTCTCCGACATGAAAATATTCTCCATGATTGCAGATATACCTGGTAAAAAGATGAATATGAAGGTGATCATTTTAATTCATCTCTAAAGTCACTAAGAGAGTGACTGCTAAATTTTGAGATTAACTTCAGTGATGGAGGAAGGTCATTGGCTAATAAAGAAACTGGCTTGGCCCATTTTATTGGTTAGAACATAGGTGGGTGGAGTAAACAGAATAGTATGCTGGCAGGAAGAGGAAGTGAGCTCAGACTTCACGCAGTTCCTCTCAGAGCCAGACGCCTCAGAGAGAGACGCCATGCTCCTGTCTAGCGGGCAGACGGGATAGCTTTGCTCTCTGAGGCACACGCGATGAAGCTCCAACCCAAGATGGATGTAGGCTAGAATCTTCCTGGTAAGCGCACCTTGGGGTGCTTACTCACATTATTAGTCCAGGTGCGAGAGTTAGCCTAGAAGAGTCATGATAGAAATGGGCCAAGCAGTGCTTAAAAGAATATAGTGTCCGTGTAATTATTTCGGGTAAAGCTAGCCGTGTGGGTGGCCGGGGTTCTGGGGAGGCAGCCCAGCCACTCTTATTTCAACACTTCAGAGAGACATTTACATCGTCCTCACACACTGCAAGAGCTGGGTGCCATTTTCTGTTCAATGAAAGCATGACAGAGACCCACTAAACTGTTGAGTGGAAGGAGTGAGATAATGTTTATGACGTCTTTGAACTGTGCAGTAAAAGCAAAATAAAATCTTTACTAAATAGAAAATGTTAGACTTTCTGAGAGCCTGAGTCCTGTTGCTATGGAAATCATTATTATGTAACCCAGTATTAATTATGTATTGCACACCTCATGTCTAACTGATGGAAATGAAAAGAAGTGGGCATGCAGGCCCCATGGCAACTGGGACTGCCTGCTAGGAAGGAGGTCTCCTTAGTGCTGCAGAGGAGAGAAGGAATGGCTGCTGACTGTCTCCTCTGAAATCAAGGAGAGCTCTAAGGAAGACACAACATCTGGAACTTAAACCAGGGGAAGGGTACAGTGGGCGGACGTGTATGTATAGCATGGATGGATAGAACCATAGCATGTCCATGGAAGAGGGAGCAGTTAGAGCGAAGAGCATGAGGTTCACAAAAGGCAATGATGGTGAAAATACTTTCTAAGAGTCTGTCTCCTTCATTAACACCTTACTCTGAAACAGCAGTAAAGATGAATTTCTTCCTGGGAACTTGATGATATCAAATTGACATATTACTGATGTATCAAAAAATATTCCCTATTTCTAGAACATTTCTACCCTTTCACACTTTCTGTATCTTGTCTTTGTACATAAGGAACTTGATATCAACAGACAATAGTATTCTAAAATGCCAGTGAAACAGCAATGGAAAAGTATTTTCCTGTGCTTTGCCAATCCCTTGGGGCTTAGAAAGCTATTTTTCAGGTTATGGGATATGACTAACCTTCTTTGTGATCCATTGTGAGTACTAAAAATATTGGTCATGTCAGAGCAAATCTCCATTTTCAAGGTTCACACTAGAACCCATGATTATTACACTAGATATATTATTGGTCACAAAGAAAATTTATATGTAAGCTATTGACAAACAATTCTTTTGTTTGGTGGACAAAAATACACACAGCTTATGCATATTTGAATAGGCAAAATGATTTATATGGACATTTCTCATTTAAAAAATTGATGTTATATTTAATTGATTGACAAACAAGGAGTTAAGAATCAGAAGAAGTCTTTTGTTTGTTTTTGTTTATTTGTTTTGTCTCAAGACTTTGTTACTCCTAAAATGTCAGCTCATACTATGGAAAACACAATTCTATGTCTATGAGATAACTGCAAACTTGCATTTGCTATGCATCAAAAGATTCAGTCTCTTAACATCCAATTTTTAAGCAATGAATAGCTAAAAGACTTTTCTTTGGAGGGGAAATATCAAGTATTCTGATATTAGAGTTGCTGCCCAAAGTGCAGTCTCATGAATGCTAAGTTTTACTGGGAACTCAACTCAGGCTGACCACATTTTTATTTTTTCTAAAACAGTGAACGTACTGTCTCAACAGAGGTGCGTAAGCAGGGGTGTATAATCAGTGTTTTATTATTTTGCACATGTGGGCTTTGATTTTGGAGATGCTCTAAAGAGGTTGGGGAAGCAAAAAGTTAATTTATGTAGAATATGGAAAGGAACAGTATCGGGGACATCTGAGTGCCAGCCTCAGTGTCCCCTCGGGGTCCAGAAGAAGACTTCAGCGAGCTCAGGAGTTAGATCTGAGGATGAAATGAACTCCCCACCACGTACCTTTCTGTATCAGTTTCATTATTCTCCGTTTGTTCTTCTCCTATTCTGTTAAGTTTCCAATTTATATACACAGGCAAAACAAAGGCAATTCTCTGAGCTTGGACATCCCTTTAGCTTTAGAGGTCCCAATGTGATCTCTATGAAAGACTCCTTTTCTGACTGCATGTCTTGCCAACTGGAAGGTAGTTGCGGGGGAGGTGGCTTCTAATGTATCTCAGGGAACAAAGTGGAGTTTAGATTGTGGGAACCAAGGTTATTGACTGTGTGACTAAGTTTCCCACTGGAGGTCCCACATAGTGTGTGTGTGGGGGGGAGGGTGACCCAATATATTAGTACATGGAGAAAAGTTGGGCTCGCATTTCCACACTCTGCTGAATCTTGCACCAAGGGAGAGTGCTTCTTGCTTCACAAGAGATCTACTGTGAGAATCAGTTGATATGCAAAAGGTTCACCTTGCGAGCTGGGTTTGCCTCTATCAGAATGCATTCATTCTGGTGGGTCAGGCTTCTGCCTTATCAGCCCACATCTCACTGCCTGATTCCTGCAGACTTCAGCAGAGCAGAGGGGACTGGAGTTTATTCTTGCAATAAGTTGGCATCATTTTCTCTCTCTCTGTCTCTCTCTCTCCCCCCCTCTCTCTCACACACACACACATACACTCACACACATCTACACACACACATGCACTGTGTTCAACTCAAGCCTATGTTCTTTCCTCTTTGCTAATATTTAGCCTCAAAGAAAATAGGGATTTAACGAGGTCCTTTTGTTTCACATACCCAGAATTCCTAGTGTATAAAGAAAGACACTTCCTGAAGAGATGATTGAGAACAGGGCTTTTGCACTCTACAGCACTCTACAGGGACCTCAGTTGAAAGAAATCAATATTATAAGAAATGCTTCCTACACTATCCTATAGACATTTCTCTTTTGTCAAGCTCTTTTTTATCACTAAATAATTTGAGAAGTTTTAGCACTCATGCTTGGATATGTGTGCCTGTTATGCATGTTGGCATGTGTCAAGGTCACTTTGCGTGTGTGCAGATGAACACACGTGTGTGTGTGTGTGTGTGTGTGTGTGTGCATGTGTGTATCTGAAGGAGAAGTACCATAGTTCTGGGTTTCTGATGGGTATGTTATCTGTCATGTATATGATTCTGATCCAACATGAAAATGAATTTTCCTTTCTGTTCCTTCAAAGTTTCACTTTCTCTTTAAGCCCCTTTAAAATATAGTATCTCATTATGTTGTTGAAGCTTACTTTAATCTAGCTATCCTCCTGCCTCACCTTCCCAAGTCCTCAACTTAGAGCTCAAAGGCAAGAAGCAGCATAAGGTCCACCTGGAACATGGCCTCCTGTGAATTTTGTAAACTAAATCAATTTATTTGTGACTTGAACACTAAGTGGGTGGCGGAGGTAATTGTCCTTCAGCTTCTCACCAGCAACTGGATTTGGGTGAATCACCTACTTGTTCTTCAGAGTCTCTTTTTTTTTTTCCTGAGTAGTTTTGGTATTTTCCTTAAATCTCTATACAAATGTGCACCCCAGACAGAACCAACCAAGTGCATGTTAGGGTTTGCTTCCTTTAGTAGGAGAAACAGATCTGTGCATTATGCAGTCACAAGTAGACAACGCTCTCCACTTAGCTAATATGGGAGGGGAAACACGATGAGAATTTCTCACTTTGCATTGACTATGAGAGTACTCAGAGGACACTGGCACCTGAGACACGGTATTTATTTAGGCACTCTCCAAGGTGCGGACTTGTAATTCACAGAATCCATAGCAGCAAGTCCCAGGTTCTGCCAATGGATGTGAGTTGAGTCACCTTGTCAGTTTTGAAACAATGTCATGAATCTAAATGACAAGCTCTCCAGGAAAGGCAACAGATACGCCACTTTGCTACCTTCCACAAAACCTCATTTTCTGTGCAACCCCCAGTGCATAAAAAAATAAAATTTAGCACAGGAGTTGAAGGGTGTTTCCAGATGGCCTTTTATTAGGCCCGAGGAGAACGCTGTTTCTGCTCTCCTTAGGCGGTGCCTGTCACAGCAGCAAACCCCACCTTCCTATGCACCGAGCTCTCTTGCTGCATGGCCAGCTAAATGACACTTGGAGGGCAGGTCCTTGAAGTATTTGTTCAGGTGACCACAAATCTGGATTTGCCCGCTTCCTAGAAGGTCAGACAATGCTAAAGCATCCCACTTTTTTATTATTTCTGCCTTCCGCCTCTCTGAGGAAAATTTTGCTGAGCGTAGACTAACACAGAACAATTTTGAGTGGGCAAAATAGAGTTATGGTCTCGGGGTTTATTCTGCTGAGCACACCCCATTTGTTCGAGAGAGGAATTTGTGTTGCAAAGTCAAATCAACACAATTTTGTCAAAAGAGTTCAAGAAGATAGGATTAACTCTTGCTTTCGCCTTCCACCTAGCAGAGAAAAGTCCTTGTCTGCTTTCCTTGACTGTCCTTTCCCAGAAGCTTTCCACTCTTTCTAGTTATTTCTCTTTTTTAAGAATATTCCAGAAGCAAATTTGCTTAGAAATATAGATTAAGGGGGGAGGGAATGTAGAAAGCTAGAGAAGAATCAGATCAAAGTGCAAAACATGTATTTTTGGCTAAATTCTGTGTATCCCCTAGATCCTAACATGTATGGATTTATATAGTTACTGGGAATGCGATGACCAGGACATAACAGTCTTGATATGAATAGCATTAACTCAGGCCTAATTTAAGGAAGTCGAAAACTCCACTGATCTGCAAATCATGGTCCTCCTAAGGGCTCTGCACGAACCAAGGAAAGGGCTATTCCAGTTCATACTTTTAAAGGCAGGACTTGGAGAATAATATAGTACACTGGCCAATATTCATCCTGACTAATCAATGTTCTTGTCAAATATGTAACTATAAATAAAGTTTCATTAGAACAGAATTCATTTCCATTATCAGAGACTGCTCTTAAGTAGAGGGAGAAGAAAACTGGATAAAATACTTTGGTACAATATAGTGATGGTCTCAGTTGAAATGAAAGGGTGTGGGGGGACAGAGAAAGAGCTGAAACAGACGAAGGGCAAGTGACATTTGCCTAGACAGCACTGGCCATTTAACCTTTAACTATCACAGCCATTCGAAGGAGAATGAGTTACGATTCCCACATACAATGAGAAACGAGGCTCAGCATGCTTAAATGGCTTTTCTGTCAAGTTGTGCAGTCATGAGTTGAAACCCGGGGCATCGCCAGGGCTTGCTTCATTTCCACAGATGGCTGGTTCATTCTTTATGCTCCCCCTGTCTTCTCTCTGAAGAGCTACTAAGGGCCTGAGCCAGGCTGTTAGAGCAGGAGCCTCTCAGCCCTTTGTGCCGTTGCTGTTCAGTTTAGGTTTGCTGCTCACTTGCGTACAGTATGTAAGGACTGTTTTTTCCCCGGTTGTCCATTCTCATCTGTTCCAAATGACCCACAGACCAAAACCGCCTCTTATCTTTACTAGGAAGCAAAAGAATCAAGTGTTTATTTCCTGATTCATCTGCCTGAGGGGACTTGAGATTGAGCCATCAGAATATCAGGGAAGAAGAGGTGATCAGAGGATGCCAGGAGCTGACTGAGGCCCACTGATGACGTGCAGATCTCTCGAATATTCTCAGAAGACATACATTTTTTTGTGTTTGTTCAAGGAAGTGTGGTTCAAACCCCAAACATCAAAACTCTCAATTGGAGCCAGCACAGTAGACTCTGTAGACACAGTTCACCAGGGTTTGTGATCCTAACCCATTGTTGATACCACCCTACCCCCCAACATCTGGGAAAATGGACAGATAATGAGAAGATGAGGTAACTTGCCCCAGAGCTTCACAGCCAAGCTGATTTGATGCAATGACTGTGTCCTCGGGTAACTGTATTAAGCAGCAATCCCCAAGGATATATTACCAGTAGCTCCTGCATGCCCAGGGCACTCACCCCATGGATCTTATCCACTTGCAAATTTTAGACTCGGGGCTGAGTTCATGCCCTCAAGAAGCCCCCATCAGGGTCTTGAGTGTGAGAATTTCCCCTCTCATTCCTGTTTGTGTCTTTGTGTGTGTTCTTTTATGGGAGTCTTACCACCCTCGGTGAGAGCCTGTGTCACTGAATCTCAGGACCGCAATCACCATTTTATGATGACACACACAGACAAGAAGATAAAACAGAGAGAGATAGTTCAGAAAATGTTCCCATGCAGACACCTTGGAAACATAGCAGCTGGAAGGTTGGAAGGAGGGCAGAGCACAATGATTATCCTCACAGGAGAAAACAGGCATCAAAACGATTTGAAGATGAGATAAAAAGAAAAGAGGCTGTGATTCTGAGAGGGGATTGAAGGTGGGGGACATGGGAGTGATTGAAGGAAGAGATACGGGAAGAGTAGATGGAGAAAAGGAAGGTGGGAAGTGATGTAATTAAATTTTAATTAAAAAATATAAGAAGTCTTTTACTCATTTTTTTAAAATAAGACTTCCAGAAAATGTGATGATCAGTTTGCATACTGTCCTCTCAATTGTAGGCAAAGAGTACTCCTTTGTTCCCCGTCACCCAGACCTGAATAATCACACAGAAACTATATTAATTACAACATTGTTTTGGCTATTAGCTCAGGCTTCTTATTATTTAACTCTTACATCTTATATTAACCCGTATCTATCAATGTGACCACGAGGCTGTGACCTACTGCTAAGGTTTCTGCATCTCTCTCCTTCGACAGCTACATGGTGTCTCCCTGACCCAATGAACTAAAATATTACGTCATCTCTCCGTCCCTCCTTCCAGCCTTCCTTTTCTCCTGTCCTTCTCTTTTCTTCCTTTCTCCTCACAGTAGGAGTTTGTTTTCATTTTGCGTCCCTTATAGCACAAGTTGGCTTCTAACTCCCAATGTAGCTCCAGGTGCTCCTGCCTACCCCTCCAGAGTGCCTGGAACACAGGGGTGGAGCACCAGCTGGCTTACATGATACTGAAGGATGCCCCCAGAACTTCATGTGCATTAGGCAAGCCCTCTAACAGCTGAGCTACATTCTTAGCCTTATATCAATTCTTTTATTTTTTCATTTAAGTAATTGTAGTTTTAAACTCTATTGATAAGTTCATATTTATCTCAGTGAAAAGTTCTCTAAAGCACCTACCCGACCTCCACACTAACATCTCATCTTCTGCTGTAAGCATTTATGTCAGAGTTGCTATTGTTTCAACATAAGGGTTTTCAATTTTTATTTCTTTAGTCCTGTCACCTCAATATGCCTATTACCTATTTTTTCAAATTTTTATCGTTCCCACAGATTCAGTATATCTCAGACTCAAACATGGTTGAGCCTTTGAAACAGACTGTCTAAACACCTTTATTTCTCTAAATGCTATCGGTTTGTTCTAACATTTCAGGCTAGAATATTCTGAAATCCTCCCCAAGTTTCTGTGATCCTCTTCTTACAGTCTGCCACCTATTTCTGGAGGTTTTCAACTTAAGTGATAAAATTAATTGACATAAATGTTTCTACATATTTATGGAGTAGGGTATAATGCAATACATGACCACACGTGTAATGATGAAATCAGGGTTATAAATATTAACTTCTCAAGCATTTATCATTTTTAATCTGTAAGAAACCTTTGGGCTCTTCTACTTTCTAATGGAAAAATCATACATGGTTGTATCTGGAGTTACAATACCGTGGCATAAAATACCAGAACACATTGCTCTTTTCTAGATCTATTTTGATATTTATTTCCTAATCTTTCTTCATCCTTGCACTTTGGATTATTCCTTGTCTTTACAAACCACTATTCTACTTTCTTTTTTTTTATTGTGATCAACTTTTATAAATGATCAAGGACGTGTGGTCTTATCTTTGTTCCTAGCTGATTTCACATAATATAATAATCCCTGAGTTCCATCCAGGTTGTTGGGAAAGTAGGAGAACTTCATTATTTTCTTAGCAGATAATGGTTCATTTAAGAGCTTCTAAAATAACCTGCAGTGGGCACAGAGGGGAGGGAACTCATACAAAGTGGGGATGTGAGGTGATGCAGGAAAACACCATAGAGCCTTAGAAAACAGAAAATAGAGTTGTGGTGTGATCTGACATTTGCTTAGTATTTATCAGAGATGCGTTTCTTTCCAAGTTCAGTGCTTCCATCAGTTTATTCAGAACTACAGTCTTATTGTCTTATAAACTCTCATCTATCTAAAGGAGAATTTTCCCCTTTCTTATAAGTTACCCTCTTCCCACATTTCCTTCCTTGTTCCCATGGCTACCCCCATACACTGCCTGGTACTCAGTGGCACACACCTGTGATGCCATCTGGGCTTCTTGCATATCCCACCTCCATTCTGTCTCCTTGATTTGCCTGATGTGCCCTTAGGAACCACCCTCCAGCCTATTATTCATCAGTTCCTACCTGTACAAACACTTTGATTGCTATGCTAACCTCCCTTCACCATTCCTCTGAGACTGCAGCCTTGTTCTCATAGCCAAGAGCTTTATGGCCACCTCTAGTGAGTGCACTCATGGATCTCAGTTTTCCTTCACTTTAAAATATGATGCTGACCACTGTCTATAATTTGTTCATGTCTTTCATCTTTCCCCGTGAGTTCAAAGCATAGTGTTTTTCTTACCTCACTTAGAATACGTACTGATTGCTGCTTGATTCTGCTTTCAAAGGACTAGACTATGTTCAGTTCACATAGTGTTCTCCACAGGCTGTCTTGTATACAGTAGGTGCCTGATTAGTCCTGTGACATCTAGCTTCTCAGCTGTTCTTGTCCCATGTTCTCGTGTTAGCAATGACCATTTCTTTCTTTTTTTCTTTTCTTAAAAAGCAGATTCTCTTCTCATTACTACGTCCTAATCATAGTCTACCCCCCTCACTCATTCCAGTTTTTATTCTGTCCCCTCCCCCTTTGTACCTACTTCCCCTCCTTCTCTCATTAGAAGAGAATAGCCCTCAAAGAGATAACCAAAAATGCAAAAGAAAATATAATAAGATGAAGTCAAAACTATCACATGGAAGTTGGACTCAGCAACTCAACTAGAGGAAAAAAGTTCCAAGAGCCCACTAACGAGTCAAAGACCCACTCGTTCCCACAGTCACAAGTCCCACGAAAGTACTAAGCTAATAGCTCCAATATCCATGCAGAGGACCTAATGCAGACTCATGTAGGCCCCGTGCTTGCTGCTTCAGTCTCTGGCAGCTCAGATGTGAGAAGTCGCCATTTCTGCAGTGCTGTTTGTTTCTTGTTAATTTCCTTCCTCTTTGCCTTGATCATTAGGGAAGTTTTGGTTGCTTTCATGGTATGTAGCTACTGGTTCCCCTCACTGGGTTTCTGCATAAATGTCACAATCCCAGTTCTAATCAATATCGATGAGTTCCAAACTTATGTTTCACGGTATCTGTAAAACTGGAAAAAAATTTCATTTGCTCTCTATTATTAGGTTTTATTTTTTTCCAGTGGAGTTAACTTTTCTGGTTAGAAATTCAAACAGAAAAATCTATTTTTCAAAGTAATGTGAAGATAAAATGGGGTAATTTATTTGAAGGTGCTTTAGGAACTGTCAAAACCCACACAAAATGATATGAGTGCTAAATTGAAAACCCTTTGGAACTGTAATACACCTTACATCGTGTCACAGATTATAGTCATTGCCCACCCACCCCCACCTTATATGCTTTGCTCTCAGACATCTGGTCTACCTGTTGAGGCTGAAGATGCTTCCAATTCTAATCCTTGCAACCCTCATGTTTAGGATCTTGGTATGAGTCCCAAAGAGTCAGTAGTTCTACAGTGTCCTGGAAAACACTTTACTCCCAGGTATAAAAACTCATGAAAATAAAATCCCCACCCTGCTGTGGTTTAATAAAGTTCTGATGATATTCTTAGAACCCCAGGAGAAAAACCAAAATGAAATCCAATAACCTAAGTGTGACAGAGGAAACCCTGTCAATAAAGACACATCCTGGTTTCACTGCTGAGGTTTCATATAGACACTGAAACTGCCCTGGCTCCAGAATCTTTTCATAGGAGAAAATAACTTTTTTCCCCTTTATTAATTAGACCACTTCTTTCCTGCATGCTCTCTTCCTCGTAATCAAAATCATTCTACTACATATTTGTATTTTCCCTTTCAACGTCAAGGTTGAGATTAGGTTCTTAAATACTCCCTCCCTATTTGACTACTGCAGTGTCCATTTCTCTGGCGTGTTTTTGGAAGTGAGAACTCAGGTTTTAGAGTGGTTACAAAGGCAAAGAAATCCAAGGCAGGGAAGTGGGAACAGATTGCTTAGTGCACATAACTGTGTCATTAGTCAGATACCACAGGCCCCAGGCTTGATGAAAACAAGACTTAAATTGAAAAAGACACGCTGTAGGCAAGATAAAGAGATTCCAAGGACGTTAGCTGTTCCAACAGTGGTTCCAAACTGGCAGAGGAAAACATTTCCTTTTCATGTAAATTGCCCAGTTTTTCTTTTAATTACTGTTTTCCCTTTTCTCTCATTTCATATGTCATTGCATTAAGTTTGTATCATGAGTGACCTATGTTACAACATAGATCCAGGAAGGCTGCCCAAAAAATATTTTTTGGAAATCTTCAAAATCAAATGTATCATTTCTGAAGGAACCATGTATGAATATTCGAAGACTGTTAGTGTAAACTCATGTCATTAAGATAGCTCACCTGAAATTGTTTATCAGGCGTGTGTGTGTGTGTGTGTGGTGTGTATGTAGTGTGTGTATGGTTTTTGTGTGGTGTGTGTGTGTATGTGGTTTATGTGTGCTGTGCGTGTAGTATGTGTGTGGTATCTGTGTGTGGTGTGTGTGTGGGTGTAGTGTGTGGTTTCTGTGTGGTGTGTATGTGTGTGGTTTTTGTGTGGTGTGTATGTTTTAGAGCAGATAGAAGTGAGAGGACACTCCTGCTTTCTTTCTACCATGTGAATTTCAGAGATCAAATCAGGTCATCACACTTGGAGACAAGTGTCTCTACCTGCTGAGCCATGCCCTAGCCATAATGCTGTGCTTTCTAATTCTATCCCAGGCAATTAACTCTTAGCAGGAAGATAAAATATATTTTTTGAAAGACTGACAAATACTTTAAGTAAATGATTCTACTGGGCTTCAAAAAGTTTATGACCCCTGAAATGGCTCTGTAATGTAATGATTGGTAATAGAAATTGACCAAAATGAAAACTGTTTGCAACAATACCAGAAAGCTCTGGAGCTTTCTTTTAGATGTTTGGATACGGTTCTTTATTGTGAATTATCCCAAGAGAAGTGGGACAGGGAAGTGAACAGCCCTGCTCACATAATTTACATTGAAACCAAATTTACTATGTGTTTCTCCTAATGCTGAGATTTTTAAGTTAAGGCACATTGTTCAATTAAGCAGATTAAGACAAACATGGAGAAAGGCTGTGAAACTGGGAATCACAGACGAAATGGGAAAACTTAAATTAGCAATGGGAACCCAATTGCAGAAAGCGCCCTTAATCTAAAGGTATCTACAACAGACATTTTTCAATGCTATTGTCTAGAACTGTGTGAGGAACCAGCTCTTGCCAAGACCCAGCCATCATGGACTTGACTTTGCATAATGGCTCCCACAATATTAACCCCTCAAAGACTCCTGCTCATTTCTGCTCATCTTTTCCAATGAAAAGAACAGGATGACATCTTCCTCAATATTAAGTGCACAATAGATATACCAGAGAAGGGGATCACTCTGGAAGCAGTTGCAGGACTTAGCTATTTGGGAAACTTGGTGGTGCTACCAACAAGCAATTTGGAGGGGAAAAGGTTAATTACCAAAACACATAGAGAAACCCTAACCTTCATTGTCAAAATTTTAAGTAATCTGAAAATGTTGGTTAACGTATTTTAACTGATATTTCTCCAAGAGAAACATGAAATGGTTAGCTCTTGACATAGAGCTTCAGTTATGGCAGCTGAAAAAGTGCTATAAACAGTGATTTGCATGATACTGCTAATGTTAGCAATGCATATGTTGAAATCTCATCACCTTCCCCACCCCTCAACCCCTTGGAACTCACTCCTGTGTTCTCTGCTTCTGTGAGGGTAGATGTAATATTAAGCATTATTTATGCTTGTTTTTAATAAAAAGGGATGGAGTATAAATCATTAATGGTCATAATCAATCTCTTTTTTTAAAAAAAAACAATAAGGGAAATACAACATAGGAATGATTCCTTTGCATTGGTATGGATCGTGGTCTGTTGATACAAATTTAAGGTCAATTTTGTTATATATTTTTCTGCTCTTGTTTAAGGTATTATGTTTATATAAAAGTGTAATGTATAATTAAAATTGCAGATTAATAGGTAGTCATTTATAATAGTCAAACTTTTAGTCATGTTAGGTTTTATATATATGTATATATATAAAACTGAAATATATATATATTTCAGTTAAATAATCTTCAACACTTCAAAAACTTATGAAATATGGCATTTAAAAAGTTTTAAGAACTTAGACTTTTCTCAACAGTGAGACATGTTTGCTTCTGGCAGACCAATTACTTCAGAGAGGTTAATAGGCGTAGAAGAAACTTGTTATGGAATTTTTCTTCAATGTGACAAGGTTAGCCATTTGGTCAAAAGAATTGCTCTTGCCTGGACTGGTATGTTGTATGAACTGGACATGAAGGACCCACAGAAAAATGACTGCTGAACTTGCCTAAAGAAGGTGAGATTGTTCTTCAAGGTTCCTGCTTCACAAAAGAATCTGACAGACATTCTTCAAGACACAGAAGACAGCAACTGATGAACTTTGCCCTTGCAGGGCAGAACAGATCTTCAATTTTCCTGCTTCATTGAAAACTCTTCCAGATACGCTGGCCTTGTAGGCTGAAGACAGATGACCCAATGTTACAGAAGAACTTTGGGTGACTACTTTGGGATTAAAGTCATGTACCGCCATACCCAGCTCGAAGCTTTTCTTTTTTTTTTTTTTATTTTTTTATGTTTTTATTTATTAAAGATTTCTGTCTCTTCCCCACCGCCGCCTCCCCTTTCCCTCCCCCTCCCCCAATCAAGTCCCCCTCCCTCGTCAGCCCAAAGAGCCATCAGGGTTCCCTGCCCTGTCGAAGCTTTTCTTAAATTCCTTTTAGCAGTTTGGAAACTTAGTTGGATGAGATCTGCCAACCTCTGCCTCCTAAGTACTGAGATTAAAGGCATATGTCATCATCCGTGGCTCAGAGCTTTTCTCTAGATCTTTTTCATTATAAATCTTCATTAGAATTACCATCAAAAACCACACAACAAAGTCTGTATTCAACTTATTCAACTGTTTAGGGATTTTTTTTCTGCCAATGGAATTAATCCAAAATTCTTCACTTTAGCCTTGGCAAACTTTTCAGACAGGTAAAAAGAAGTCTCATTCTTCACCAAAATATTACAAGAATGATCTCTAGGCAACATACTAAATTTCTTCTCTGAAATCTCTTGAGGTGGTTCCCAAAAGTTGATCAGATCACATCCAACAACACTGTCTTCTTTGCTTTTACCCATATGGCCCATTAAGCACTACTTAAAGCATTCCACTGCCTTCCAAACCCAAAGTACCCAAATCTAAATTCCTCCAAACAAATACATGATCAGGTCTATAACAGCAATGCCCTGCTCCTGGTACCAATGTCTGTCTTAGCTTGGGTTTTTATTTTTTGTGAAGAGACACCATGACCATGGCAACTCATTTATACATTTAATTGGGGTGACTCGCTTACAGTTTCAGAGATTCACTTTATTAACGTCATGACAGGGATGAAACAGTGCTGGAGAAATAGTTGAGAGTCCTACATCTTGCAAGCAACAGAAAGTCAACTGATTGTCACACACTGAGGAAATCCTGCACAAAAGAGACCTCAAAGTTCACCCCCAAAGTAAAAAACTGCTTCCAATAAAGCCAAGCTTCCTAATAGTGCCACTGTTGGAGGCCATTTTCTTTCAAACTACCACAGTTGGTCAAGAGGGTATGTCAAAATAGTCTGTGGCAGAGGCAGGCAGATCTCTGAGTTTGAGTTCAGCCTTGTCTATATAGCGAGCTCCAGGACATCCCTGGTCATACCAAGAAGCCCTCTCTCAAAAAAATAAAACAACAAAAAGTATTTCTTAGTCATTTATATTTAATAGTTTGAGAACTCTTGTTTACTTTTATTCTCTGCTAGTCATAGCTTAAAAGTGAGGTAAGTTCATGTTTAGACTAATAGGGGGAACTTTTTCCTAGAATGTGATTTTGTAATAGTGATAAATATTGGCTATCATTAATGATGTTAATGCCTTCACTAAAAACCGTCTTGGTGAGTTTCAGCCACACTCTTCAGGAATACTCTTTCAGGTTTATCTTTTGAACACTTTTTATTTAAAATCAACTTTATTAATTAATTTGAGGTTCATAATATCATTAAATACAAATAGGAAATTGTTACTACAGTAAAGCCAACTACGATTTGTACTATTTCATAAAATCACACCATTCAGAGATAAGTATAGCTAAAATATATATATTAAAACTAATTTTTTAAAGCATTGTTTATTTTAATTCTTTGTGTGTCCGTGCTTGTCTGCATGAATGTATGTGTACCATATGCATGCTTATTTGCAAAAAGGTTTGAAAAGGCATTAGATCTCCTGGAACTGGGATTACTGGGATTGGAGACAGTTGTGAACAGCTATGTTGATTCTGGGAACTGAACCAGATCCTCTGCAAGAATAGCAAAAGTTCTTAACCACTGAGCCATATCTCTAGTCCAAGTATACATATTTTATTTTTACATAATTCCCTAATATAATACAACATGATGCCAATTTACAATCTGATTAAATATAAGACAGAACAGAATTAATATCTATGGGTTTTCATTTAATGGGGGCACTAAATTTCTTGATATATTTATTCTGTGCCTCTGTTACAATAGTGTGTCTTTGATATAAAAATAGTCCCAGGAAGGGAAGATGTAAAACTATAGCCAAGATTATATTCTTTGAGTATAAGCACCTTTTCTTTAACTTAGGGTGTTGCTATTGGCCTCTGTGACCTAAGGTACTATTAATGTATGAATAAAAGATAGAGGGTCATAGAATAAAAATTATACAACTGTCCTTTCATAAATCTTAAAGTGAGGTTAAGAAAATGATGAACAAAAATTACTTGAAAGCTCGGGGATAAGGCTTCGTGGATAAAGTGCTTGCTGTTCAAGCATGAGGACCTGAGTTTAGACCCCTAGTACCTCATGAAGTCTGTGTGCTGCAGCAAACATCTGTAACCCTAGTAGTGATAGGGCAGAGGCAAACTTGTTGTCTAGCCTGTCCAGCTTAAATGGCAAATTCTATATTCCATGAGAGACGTTGTCTTAAAAACTAAGGTGGGGAACAATAGAAGACACACATTATTGATTTCTGACTTATACCTGTACACGGATATGTGAGAAACTTCTGACAGGCACACATGTATACACTATCCACACAAACTCACTGAAAATCATAGTTAAATGTAAGACGCATATTGACTTGCTTCACTGGCAAAGTATTGGCAGATTTCAGGGAGGAAAATTATTGATAAATTTATTTATTAGTTAATAAACCTCCTTAAATATTTATTGAAGTAGCACACATCAGTCACTATGCTAGGCAGACAAGGACAAAATATGTATTATCTTTTTAATTCACGGCATTTATAGTTAGATGGGATCTAAGAGATAAGTGAATAGGCCATCGTTAGACAGATAATTATAGAGTGTATGAACATAGTGGATGAAATCACACCAACACAAGGAGTATGAAGCAGAGGAAAAGAGGGGTAGGTAGTATACTATATCACAGAATATGGTGGAGAGTGACAAAAAAAAGAACTTTTCCCTTTATGACAGCAGATATGAAGACACAGTTGATGCAGTTAAAAATGAAAATTAAGAAGGTAAGATGCATCTATTAAGTGCTCTGGGATATAGTAACTATTTAACTAATTGTAATTCTTTCTCCCAAGTTTGCTGTTTCTTTCATGTCCTTTTACCTTCATTTACCCATAAATTTTTTTAATAGTGGGATGGTTTTCGTAAGTACCACATATTAGACAGATATTCACAAATAGGAGTGTCAGGAAGCAGATGGCAAATGATAATTCTGCCGTCTTCTTGGGAGACAGTTTGCACAGAGGAGAAGAAGATGAGATTTTAAATGTGGAATTGCTCCAGTGCCTGCTAGCTCTGGGATCATGATAAGCTAAGACTACTGGCAAATAATAGTGTGAGTAATATCAAAGGTGATAGAGATAACACAGTAGGTAAAATACTGGTGACACAAGTATGAGAACCTAGGAAGGAAATATCTAAAAAAAATCGTATTTAGTGGTGTGCACTTGTGGTGTGCTTCACTGGCTGTGGAGGCAGAGATAGCCAGTGGCCAGTTAGTCTAGTGGAATTGGCAAACTCAAGGTCGCAGGAGAGATCTTACTTCTAAAACCAAGGTGGATAGTACCTAAATAATGAATTCCATTAAGCACATGCACATACAAATGGACATGTATTGGGATAATTTTTTTGTACACTGTGTATAGATGTGTCTGTGTTTTACATCACCTGCCTAAGGCACCTTCTGATTGGCTAGATAAAGAACTGAATGGCCAATAGATATGTATGAGACAATAGTCAAGACTTGGGGGCAGATAGGAACTCTGGGAAAAAATCCGAGGTGGTAGATTCACCAGCCAGACATGGAAGAAGTTGGACATATGGTCCTAAGGAGAAGTAATGAGCCATGTGGCAAAATGTAGATTAATATAAATGGGTTAATATAAGTTTTAAGAGCTAGTTGGGAACAGGCCTAAGCTAAGGCCAAGTTTTTATAACTAACAAAATATCTCTATGTTGTTATTAGAGAGCTAGTGATACAAAGAAAGACTGTTTACAGACAGTTATCTGAACATATACATGCACCTACATGAAGCACGATTAATGAAAACTCAGAGACAGAAATTGGGGCTCAACCTAAAGGTCAGAAAAGCAAAACAGCCAGCCACTGGTTCCTAAATCTACCTCAGTCTGAAAATGGTGATCCTGCCTCCCAGAAACTCAGAATGAGAGAGAGACTGTGACCTGTCTCCTACTGTTTTATATTTCTCTCTAGGGCTGGGTTTTGTGCCACACTGGGATTAATGGCATACACTGCCCGGTTTCTATGGCAAACTAGTTTGGTTACTGGGATTAAAGGTGTGTGTTACCACTACCTGGTTTGTAAAGCTGACCAGTGGGGCTGTTTTACTCTCTGATCTTCAGGCAATCTTTAGTATAATTATTATTATAATATATTATAATACAAATGAAATATCACTACACCTACAGCTACATGCATACACACATACAGAGACACATAACTCCCATAGAAATGTTTATGAATTTAGCAGGCTTATATAGGTCAATATCACAGTATACAGCACATGGAGTGGAACTCGTTATATCTTTGTAGAAACTTTATCCTTCTTCATAAGTGTGTTGCTTCCACTTATGTATGAATGTAGCATTCTCTTTATTCCATGGATCGCTGGCAATTTCCTTGCCTAACACCATGTCTTCTCAAGCTCAATATTATCAAAATCAATAAAGTTATTGATTTTGGAGAAAAAAGAAACACAGAAGTAGGGAAGGAAATTGACTCCAGAGAGGTTGTTTTATATTCTTTAAAATATTCAGGTATTTTACTTAAATATACTTTAGAAAAAAAACATGTTGTTTTAGTTGAAAATTGATTATTCTCTCATACAATGCATCCCAAGCATAGTTTTTTCTTCTTTCACTCCTACCAGCTCCCTTACACTTCTCCTCTCCCCCAGATCTACTCATCCCTATCCTTTAAGATAAGAGCAGGCCTCCAATAGACAACACCAAAACACAACACCAAAATACAATAAGACAAGGCAAATCCTCCATATCAAGACCGAGCAAGGCAACCAAAATGGAAGAAAAGTCTCAAGTGCAGGTAAAAGCACCCACTCCCACTGTTAGAAGTCCCATGAAAACACCAAGCTAACAGTCATACTGTATATGTAAAGATCTGGGTGTAGACCCACAAAAGCCCAGAGCTTTCTGTTTAAGTCTCTGTGATCCCATGTGAGCGCTGCTTAGTTGATTCAGTGATCCATGTTGTCCTGGTGTCCTCCATGTCCTGTGACTCCTACAATCTTTCCTCCTTCCTCAGCATTCCCTGAGCTCCGGGGGTACTTAATAGAGGCCTCTAATTTAGACTCTGCATAACATCTAGCTGTGTCCTTAAGCTCTTCTTGATTTCAGCAGCTGTCATTTAATTGTTTTTATATGCTTCAGTGCTTGCAAGCTTGGTCAGAACGTTTTCAGAATGTCCTGAGATTGTTAACCTGGGTTATGTTTGAAGAGAGGGACAGCACAGTGGTCAATGCCATCTACTTTATTAAACCAAATAGAGGTGTCTGCCATCAACATGTGGCCAGTTAAGACCCGAGGGTAATGGCCAATTTGAAGAAAATCAATGTTAATTAAACAAGAATAGGATGTTCTGTGGAGTCCAGAATAGGGTGCTGGATCCCCTTGGAACTAGAGCTACAGGCGGTCATGAGCCATGTGATGTGTTTGCTGGAAACTAAACTTGGGCCCTCTACAAAAGCAACAAACACTCTTAACTGTCAAGTCATCTATCTGTCCAGACCCCAGAGGAATACATTTAATCATTGCCATTTCTTGGAGAAAAAACACATCAAGGGAGGAAATATGGCCCATTTCCATGGTAGATAATGTACAAACTGTGTGTTCTGAGGCTGCCAGTTCTTTTTCACGATGCTGTTTTGCTTTGCATGTATTCCAGCACCGGCTGAAATCTACATAAATTGACTGAAAGCAAAGTTTGATAAATTGGAAACATACACATGGCCCCTTGCTGTTAACTTCCAATGGGCAGTGTCTGGAGATAACTGCTAGTAAATTAAAGGCAGATGTATACTTGCTTATTAGCATCCACTCTCCTTGACCAAGTAAGGCTTGTGAATATAGATGAATGACGAGCAAACTCAAGTGGGCAAATCCGTTCAGCTATGAATGTAAAACTACCGTGCCAGGATGAATTCTTAGATTCAGCCTAGAATTTTGATAGGTAAGTGACAGAATTTCCAGAGGAAAATAGCACTATAATTTACTTAGGCTAATTGTTTCTTTCTTTTTCTTTCTTTCTTTTTTTTTTTTTTTGGGATTTTTTGAGACAGGGTTTCTCTGTAGCTTTTGGTTCCTGTCCTGGAACTAGCTCTTGTAGACCAGGCTGGCCTTGAACTCACAGAGATCCGCCTGCCTCTGCCTCCTCAGTGCTAGGATTAAAGGCGTGTGCCACCACTGCCCGGCTAGGCTAATTGTTTCTTAAAACCATTTTATGGTACAACGATCAGGAGTGGAAGAATGACCGCCATTACTTTATGCTTTGATATGCTACACTGTCTTTTTGGCAGTGGTAATTTGATCTTTGCAACACTGAAAGTCATAGAACTCATGTGCAAATGGATTTCTGAACTCTACTTATTCTTCTGCCTGAAGTAAACAGTAGTTATACAGAAGAGTGTGGTCTCAGGGATATGAGAGCCTACCTGTTCACGGACTAAACCACATAGCTATGGATGTGGAGATGGCTGTATGAAAGATAAATTTCATGCCTATAGTTTTTCTCTTAGGAATGGGATTTTACTTTTCTCGCCCCTAGTGGTGGGTGTAGCCTTACAGTAACTACAATCTTTTGTATTTTTTTTAAATTCTTACCTTTTAAAAAATTCTTGGTTTCTTTGGTTTTGAATACTTTGCTTCTCTGTCAAGGTCTTCAAATTTTTGGTTTCAGGGGTTGATTCTAATTAGTTTAAATAAAATAGAGTAGTTCATCCCATTGTGAATACTGATTAGTTGTGAAAAATAATTTAAAAATCCAGTTAGTGTAAGTATGATTGATTTCCTTGGTAGATGGAAGTTTCTGTCCTACCTGGTCCCACAGCTATTCAGTCCCAAATAAACACAAAGAGGCTTATATTAGCTATAAACTATTTGACCTATTTCTCAGGCAATATAATACTACAGAAGCTATCAACAGAAGTCAACAAGCAAGAGTGAGTGGCCTGACTTAGCATAGAAACACAGTATTTGGGCCAGAAGGACTGCAGTTCTGATGTTGCAAGGATGATAGCAGATAGTGAGTGTTCCTGGACAGGAGTACCCTAAGTTGCAGCCATAGTGGTCCAACTAAGTGGCCAGCATGTATGTATATACATCCCTGAAATGATCCAAAATAGTTGTGAAACCACAAAAAAGAAAAAGAATTGTTCTTTGTCAGCAGAGTGGGTGCAAGATTTACCAGTTGGGGAACTTGAGACTGTACAGTTTTGTGCAAAATATTCAGGTTCTGCAGACATATTCTCTGATTGGTGCCAGAGTCCAGAGCAGTTTCGACTCAGAGTTGAGCACCAGGACATTCTCACCATTGCAGAGTCTTTGGAAATATAAATTTATAATGTGTTAAGGAATTGAGGCACCCTGCCACCTGCTGTTGTGCACTGTGATGTTATAAGATGGCCTGTCAACAACTTGAATTTTTTATGTTTGACTGTTACTCTGGTTACCTTCATTTAAGAGCCCCACAAAGATTAAAACATAAGACATGGACCTACTGGTTTGCCAATATTCAGATTTGAGTGATAATGTATCCTTGTCCTTGTTAGGGGTTTGATAGTACTCATCAATATTTTTAGACAACAAGAAAAAAATTCTGTGACCCAAGCACAAAATATAAACAAGCTGCAAAGGCTCCAATTAAGCAAAGGCATTAGAAGAAGTGTTCCTTTTATAAAACCAAATGAAACATTTTCCCCAATTCAAGGAATTACAAAAAAAAAAGGAAGTTAAGACCCGAGGGTAATAACCAGTTTGAAGAAAATCAATGTTAATTAAGCAAGAATAGGATGTTCTTTCTAACAGCACCCTTGATGGGGGAAAACCTGGTGTTCTTCATTACGAGACTTACTGACAACATGTCGAGCTTTAATAGAGGCAATGGCTGTGGGTGACCCAGGCCTTGAGGAAGAGCGAGTTATGAAGGGCACATTCATCACATGATTTGACAAATGCTTTTCCTAAGCAAAAGAAGCTGCATATTCAGACCCTCAGGGTGAAGCGTATCTGTGTGAGTAGACAGGCTAATTTTCCAGATGTTTCTTGAAACTGTTAACATAAATGTATTGTGCCAGCCTATTACCTTGTTCTATAAGGAATAAATAACTCAAACAAGCCAAAATTATCTTATGCCATCAGCTTAATCCTTTTGCTTCTGCCATCTCTTCATTAACAAATTAAAGCTTTAAGGTCTCTTCTACTTAACTCGAAGATGTGTGCCTCTATGAGGTAACTTCATGGCTCCTAATACCATGCTTGAACGTGTGGCTGCCCTTCAGTTCTTCTGTTTTGTAGACTTCATTGTCTCAAACCTTCCCTTGGACAATGCCCTTTTAAACACTTCCCAGGACCCTTTCCTCTATGTTTAGTGTTTTTTTCTCTTTCTCCCTGGTTGCTTCATTTGGCCTCTGTTCAGGCCACCCAATAGCTCTCCACTCTGGCACCAGCATCTCTGAATGTTTCCCATCACTGGCTCCCTCTTACCCCTTGTTTGCTCCATAATCCACAGCATTTCAACCTCTTCAGTTACTGTTCAAATGAAACCACTTTTATTTAAGGCTGTACTGGTTTCCTACTTAGAGTTCTAATTGAGCGTCTTTCAGTAATTGGTTTCTTGGATGACTCTACTTCATTTTCTTCTGTGGATCCCCTTTTGACTTCTCAAACAACAAAACAAAACAAAGAAAATATTTTCTTTACAGTTATAGCACCACTGTTACTGTTTCCCCATGTTTCTCTATCTAATCCTTCTCTGTTTTTTTGTTTTATGAGATCTTTCTCCTTTTTGTAATCATCACCATCATCATCATAATCACTTTTAGTTAGCATATACTGTGGCGGTTTGGATAAGAATTGCCCCCATAGGCTTATAGATTTGAATTATGAATTTAATAATGACACTTTCATTCACATATTATGTTGTATTCATATTTGACTCCGTTATCTTCCCCTGCTCCCCCTACACCGACTTGCTATTCTTATTTAAATAGTTCTCCTGATCTGATAGTTTCCTCCTCCTATTTTTCTTTGTGTATATTTTAGGCAACTTCTGCAGTAGTAGGGTTTCATATGCCTTTCTTTTGCAATGCCATTAATATTATTAGCTCTTCCTGTATTCTCTCCTTTAACCAGCCCTTCCATTCTCCACTCCCATATAGTGTTACTTTATTCTCCTGTGACTATTTGTCCCCATTTGGCAAATCTTTTCTGGGAGCCAAAGCTATTCTCTGCCTAGCCTTGTAGCCCCGTAATGCTTCACTCTTCTCTTTATCATTTATAACGTTTGATTTAGAGTCATCTTATAATCCCCACCATATACTCTTAGTCCACTGGTTTTGTTCACATTTCCTCTTCTTTCTGGCATGTCTTCCATACATGACTCTACTCTCACCATTTTTTTTTCACCTAACACATATGCATATTCCAGACCTCAATGCAAGGGTAATTTCTGGATCTTCTTTCATCAAACTAGGTGTCTTACACGTGTGTTTGTCACCATCAATGTAGCTGCCCCACAGCACTGCAATGTTTTTTTATGAATCCATGTTTCCCAAAGATAATGGGTTTCTTGTGATCAAGAGCTCTCCATGCATCTTTATTTATACTCCGAGCTCAGGAGAGTATATTGAATACCAGTTTAATTAACCCCAATTGCAGTCTCCCAAATGGATTTATGAGAAAATTACCTTTGTTCATCTCATTTTCCCAGAGCTTTTAGAATTTGATAATGGTCAAATTCCTTCAGACATTTTATTTTGTGTTACATAGAGGGACTGATGAGTTTCAAGTTCTAAATAAAGGTTGAAAGACTAACTAAAATCGGAAATGGGGAAAAAACATATTTTATGCGAATTTGCATTCTGAGACTCAGCGATACAGTGGAAGGCTTTACTTGCTCAATATGAGTCAAGACTGTAGTTCAGAGAAGAAAACTTAGCCCTGTGTGAAAGGGCCTGCATTTGATCCCCAAACTATAGCACATCACCACCCCCACAACTAACTTTCTAACTAACAGTCATTACACAATGACAACCTAGTAATTAATTACTACCTGTCTATTTATAGTACTAATGTGATTCATGACTTGGGGGAGATTAGTTCTATTCTCTTAAGGGAGTAGATTTCATAAGTCATATGGCAGAAAAACTCTCAATGGATGAGCAACGTGGATTTTCCAACTCAAACTTTATATGTCACATTTATTTGCAAGATGAGAGTTGTGAACTTAAACAACAGTTGGCTTTAGATAATAACACGTGTTGGGGTGCTTTTATTCAGATCTACACCGCTGAGTGACTTGATAAATCCTTTTTAGCCCCAGAGAAGAAACCAAGGACTTTATTAACACTCAGTTAGTGTGAGCTTGCCCTACTTTCTGAGAATACCCCGCCCCCCCAAGGATTCACCTACGGGTATATATACTCTTTAATTAAAGATATCAAAATAATCAAGCGGTACAAAGCTCTAGAGATATAACTAATGGCATAACTTTTAATTATTAAAAAATGCTGCACTGAATTTCTAAGACTGCACTCACATTCAAGAGTTTCGCTGATGTATCGCAGCGAGGGGCCTCTCCCTTGTGATTTATCCATTCTTCCACAGCTGCTAAGCCTGCTCTGATTGTTATTTTATTCATGTTCTCCTGGGATGTTGCTGCCAAATGAAAGAGCGTGTCAAAAGGAAAAGATATGTTTCTGTCTCTTGAAAAAAAAAAAAACCACCCGGGGATGTCATTAAAAAAGACAGAGGATTAAGTTTAATAAAATATTATAGGAGATGCAAATTGGGTATGGCCTGGTTTTAACTTAAAAGCATCTTCTAATATCTTTTAAATTTTTCTTAATTGCTATTAATTCAGCTATTATGTGGATGTAGTAGTGAGGTCATGCATTTCAAGATGTATGTATGTTCTATACATATTTTAGGGGTAATTGATGATGTTTATTTTATTTTATACTCTACTTATTTGATTTATAGTTTATATTTTAATGTTTTCTGTTTGCATGGCTTTTCCTGTCTCTTTTCTTTTTTACAGACATCATTTAACACCAGTTTCAATTTAAAGTCAACACAATATGGTCCATCACTTATTAAATGAGGGGCATTAGCTAGGCTATTTAATAACCTTTAAGAAGATTTAGCTGTTTCATTATTATGTGTGTGTGCATGCCTCACATGTGTTTATGTGTGTGAAGGTCAGGCAATGATGTTGTGGAGCTGACTCTCTCCTTCCAATTTCATGTAGATTTTAGAAATCAAACTTTGGTTGTCAGACTTACATGGCAAGCACTTTACCCACTGACATATGTTGCCTGCTCCTGTTAGCTTAGTATATGTGTATTTTTTCAACTGTACATTGCTTGAAGTGATTACAGAGAGTTACTATGCTGATTGTTTGATAAAAATACATCAGTATTAAAGAACTGAGAATCTAGTTGTATGTCGTCCTATCTCTACTCTCAATGAGTTCAGAGTTTATTGAAGGAGACACAGAGCAAATGCTGAACATTACATTTAGTGTGCTGCCAAAGCTAATTTGGTGTAATCTATCACACTTCCACAAACTATGCAAAATTGTCTAACCATAATCATAACAACTTCAAAAGTTATAACCGCATGTATACTATCAAACATTTCAGAAACCTTAACATAATCAAAACTAAAAGGAAATCATTTTATTGTAAGCATTGTTCATGTCTTGTGATGTTTGATTTCAGATTATCTATATTGTATATTTGTTATAAAGATCAGGTTAGAGCTTTCATTTTGTGACCTTGATTTTGCCCCTCAATAATGGACTAAATTCTGCTCCTTAGCAACGTCTTTAGACTTTTTTTTTGGTGTGGGAGGTCCTTATGTCTATGTGTTGCTTTTATTGGATAATGAATAAAGAAACTGGCTTAGCCTATAGCATGGGAGGAGAAAGGAGGAGTTAAAGAGAAGCTATGTAGCCACTAGAGACAGATGCCAGAACTGTACCTGGTAAGCCACAGACATGTAGCGATACACAGATTAATAGAAATGGGTTAAATTAGTATGTAAGAGTTAGTCAACAAGAAACTAGAGCGAATGGGCCAAGCAGTGATTTGATTAATACAGTTTCTGTGTGATTATTTCTGGGCTGAGCAGTCAGGCATGAACAAGAGGCTTCCTCTAACATTTTTTTCTATCTCCAAAGGCAGCATTTTGACAATTCCTATCCTCTTTATCAATGTTCTTGGTTTCTTTTTCAAGAAACCCAATGGGAATTCAGAATGCACGCTCTATTTTCTCTCCTTATCCCTGGAGATAATTCACCCCACAATTGGGCTATGACTCTGCTGTATTAATGGACAGGTGAATTTTATTTCCGGAACTCTGTTACTTTTGCCATCTCTCATGTTGCTGGACTTCTGCAGTCCAGCTAAAAATTAACTACAATACAATGTCATACTTCATTTCTCAACCCCCTCTACTTTCTTGAGTCCTACAGTGCTCAAGCCAGGACACAGTGTCAAGGACACATCACCTCTTTATACTACTGTTTGAAAAGAATCTCATAGGATGATTCCATTGTCATGTATTATATGCCCATTTAGGAAGAGACAGGGTAAGATTTTCTTTCTTGTAGTCTATCAGAAAAAAATTATGCAGAAAATTAATAACATATACATACATAGAAAAAGATACTTAGCATTCCTGGAAATATCTTTGGAGCATATTGTTTATCTATAAATATTATTTATACATGTCTTGGACACATATTTTGAGTATTTTTATACTCTTCAGTAGATAGATCAATTTTAAAAACTTGTATCTGATATAACATTCATTAATATTTTATTATTAATATTTATTAATAAGAATATTGATATAAAAATAATTATTAATATATTAATTAAAATAGCTTAGAAATATCCACTAAATAAGTACCTTGGCTAAGTAGTTGTGCTTTTGAGTCATTATCTATGAATAGAGAATGCACTATTCTTTCCAAAGAAGAGTCATTGAAAGAATCTATGAACATCGAAGCAACATAGAAATGAAAATTTTTCTTCTTTGTACTCTTTAGTCCAACTACTCATAAATTAAGAGATTTGACAGTACAGTTGCTCTTCCAAGTCTTTGTCTCAATAAGTCAAATTTTTATTCTATTTCTCATCTTGCATTTGATTTCAATGATAAACTAGCAATAGGACTGGTTTAGAGAAAAAGCTGAGCATGCAGTACAATGGTGATTCAGGACTCTGATGGTCTGTTTCCTCCGTCCACTTTCAGGGAATCACTCTGATCCTGTTCAGAATGAACCGGATGAAGCCTTATGCCGTGCTCCATACAAAGGCTACTGGTAGAGCTGTCTGCTTTCAACAAGGCTTTTATGGATGGTAGCAGAACAGTACAAAGCAAAATGCATCTTTGAGGACAGAAGAGAATGTTCTGCTTTTCATTCTGCCAAGTTCTTTTAAACACGAATAGGTATGGAACAGCCTGGCAAGATCTAAGCTTTCCATAAGGCCCAGGTTGTTCTGTCCTTCAGGTAGCCTAGAACATTTGCTTCTAAAAAGCTTCATTCTATTTTCATAAATGTACTTTTGGTTAAGAATAAGCATGCAGAATTGAAGAATGGTACACAGAATAACAAGAGACCATATGACACTCCTATTTGGCTTTTATTACCAGGGATATCTTCAAATATTAGATTTGGAGAGTTCACTTTCTAAACTTTATTTTACAATGCTCTCCAGGTAGCTGGTAAGTTAATGCCTTTAGAGTTTTTTTCTTAAGCAAATGTATAACACTAGTTTACTATAAAATTCAGACACCACCCCTGCCTTTCTCTCTGACTCTAGAAGGTGGAAGATCTCTGTTTTCAACCCATAGCTTCTGGGAGTACATTTTGACTTTTTATTATCTTGCTGTTGAAGGATCCTTCCAGGTCTTTCCCTGTATGAAGATTTCTTTTGAAAACCAAGCTTCAGTGCTTCGCTTTCCATCACATTTTTCTTTTAATATTTTCTTTTGATTATACTATGAGTTTATATGTTTCTTGCAAATAATGACTGACAGAACAAAGTTTTAAATGTCAAAGGGAATATTCTATTGTATAGTACACAGCTCAAAGGACCTTTGGAGATCAAAAACAGCAAATGGAAAGCCACCTAATCTTTGATTTTCCTAAAAATCTAAGAGGTACACTGGACATCAGTAACTGTCACAAAGATGTTTGCTGAGCTATGCAGTAATTTCCTTTTCTTCCACACAACACAGTTTGTCTATATTTTAGACCCATGTTCAAATATTCAATGTCTTCCTACTCTAAGGTCTTGTATTTTATTTAAAATAAAATAAAAGCAAAGAATACTAAGGGTGAGGACCCAGTAGAAAACCTTAATGATATTTCCTCAGGTTGAAACACATCTTTAGCAACTTCATTGAATGATGTGTTCAGATACAATTTTGAGTCAAAACAGAAACCATGGACCTTGTGTGGGGTCCTTGTTTCTCCCTTTATCTTTGTCTTAGGCTATTCTTGAACATTAGAACTGTAGAACACAGGCTTCCAAAGTCTCTAATTTTATTTATTAGGTAAAGATAAACTCTTGCCATGTATAATAGTTTGCCCAAAGTTGCTATTTCACAGGCAGGTGGCTCAAATAGAATAAATTAATTATGTTTCAATTTTTTTCTGGTACCTGGAAGTCAGCAGTCAAAGTATGGGTTATGTTGGTGTCTTCCAAAACTTTTTTTTCTTCCTCTATAAATGCCTATCATTCCCCTTTTTATCACTTGGACTTTCCCTGGCACTTTTCTTAACCTTCTATTATGATGACAACTATTTTTATACAGGATTTGGACTCCTTCTTATGACCTTGGTTTTTAAAAGCCTAAGTTTCATAAGGGTCCTCATCTGTTGCAATGATAGGTTTTCTTGATGAAGACCGAAGGCTACATACACTTACTTGTGAGAATAGGGCAAATGTTTAAATTTTTGAACTACAACAAATCAAAATGCAGATTCATAAAGCCCAGAGCAAAGGGACACATCTACAAAACACTGGTACCCTTAAGGCTCAGGAAACATTACAGAAGAGGGGGCCAGAATATTAGGGAGTTTGCTCTGAGATTGTGTCTCCTACTAATATCAGAAGCTATACTCACAAAGTCTCACCAGTATGACTGCCTACATGCGAGCTGAACAAGGATGATGTCAACAAACATGCCAAAGTGGATAAGGAAAAGCACAGGAGACCTCAACCCTACACCAAGAAATACAGGCAACTAGGGAATACTGGGAGTGGGAGAAATAGGCTACCCAAGGAAGAGCAGACTAATTGATCATCTCCTACCAAATGGTCAGCCCTGAAAGGAAGATACATGTAAAATTATACAAACCAAACAGGTCATACTTAGGAATATGGATGCATATATGTGCATACATGTATGCATGCCATAACAATTAACTGAAAAAGATGACTGTTGCCAGAGCTTCAAAGTTTTGCTTTTTTTTGTAATCACTGTGTCAGTTTTTCCCTTTGAATCCTTAAATGGTTTCATAGTAATTGTTTGAAATCTTGAGAGTTAAATTTGATATTTGTGGGATATCTGATTCTGCTTCTAGTATTCTTTTCCCTACTACTGAATTTTCAAGCTGTTTTTATGCCTTATATTTAATAAATTGCAGGGACTATGACGGCCATGGCTCATTTTTATGTTCCTCCCTCTTTTTCTTTACTGCTGGGAACTGAAACTAGCCCTTGGACACACTGAATAGCTTATCAACCACTGAGGTATAATACAGCCTTTTTTATTTTTTTAAATCTTTTTATTTTTGAGGCAGGGTTTCTATAACTTGCCTAAGCTAACCTTGAACAAGCTCTGTACCCAGACAAACTGCAGCTTGTAAACCCCAGGCTCATTCCTCTGAATAAGTGGGAGTACACATTTGCCACCAAACCTAGCTTGAAACCATGTTTTTCCAAGTTTTTAGAGACTTTTTCAATTTTTGGGTTTTATGTTTGTTTGTTTGAACATGAATTTGGTTTATTACGGGATCTATTTTATCTTATTAGAGTTTATTTATTGTTGTTTAGATTGCTCTAGAGTTAACTTTGCTGCTGCTGTTGTTGGTCTCCCCTTTCTCCACTTCTCCATTACTGATTCAGGCCAGGACCTTGTGCACGCCAGAATGTGCTCTAGAGTAAGATAGGTTCCACCTTTTGCAACATGTTTTCTTTTTAAGGCTGAAAACACCTTTTTCTTGTTGTATTTAGTCATTTCTAGGGTTGAGCAAACTGCTCCTTTGAAAAACAGACTTACTTTGAAAAAGAGTTGGGTATTCCCAGTTTATAGTACAAACACCAGTTACTTAAACTATTTAGTCACAAACAGAATTTTACTCCATTTTACTCCTATATCAGGAATTAAAACACTAATAAATGCCTTCAAAAGACTCAATTTCTTATGCAGTCTTGTACTTCAAATGCATAGATATTTATAATTGTATGTAAAATAAACATGACAGGTTCTTCCTATTCAACCTACTGCCCTCCCAAACTAGTGATTATTTCGATAGAAACTTATGAAAAAAATTGCAAAATGTTAAATGCAAAATAATTTATACACAGCTTATAATCACACTTGTTATTTCAAAATCAATAGAAATGTACTCTGATACACCTTTACCGCACATCATTTGGGAGATCTGAATTTATTATCTCCTGTATCCTCCTCTATCTTATCTGGCTTGAAGTCATCACACACATTTCTGTAACTTTCAGAAATACCATTCATATCACAATCCATACATGTATGTGTGTATATTCTCTCTGTGTTTGGACATACACACGTTTCTATCTAGATGTAGCTATTCTTCTTGTTCAATATAAATGGGTGTTAAGCTAATCACTCCCTACTTCTCTTCTATTCATTCCTACAGCCTTTTGTCCTTAGGGCTCTTGCCTCACTGCTATTCTTCTCACAGTCTAAATCTTTAGTGTCTGCTTTTAAAACCCAGAGAAACCGCTGAGCTCCACTTCTCTACATCATGTTTTGAGAAGCACTCCATGACAAAGCTGGGCGATGCTGGACTTTCCGTTGTCACATTTCTATGTTTTTTTTTTTCAAGAACATTGCTGCAATGTTTATTCCGTACCGAAAAGTAATTGTTCTGCACATTCTCCACCCTTGCGTTACATATTACATAATTATGCAAGGCTGAAGAGTAAATCCAGCGTATATTTCCCATTACGCAATCGACATTTTATTATGTGCCATTTTATATCACAAACTATGATTTTATCAATGTTTTCAGCTCAATTTCAGTTAAGTTAAAGATACCCAGGAAGACTCACCATGCCTGTGCAGTTTCTTTCGGGTCTAGGGAATCCCCAGTGTATCCTGGACACTAGGAAGCCCAGTCCTACATCCAGTGCAGATGGTGGATTTCTATTTCTGGGGATGAGTGGGAGAGTAACAAAATATCTCATCTCATGCTGGTAGGCGCATACTTACTACATTTGCAATATGCTCACTCTTACTCCAACGTGATTTTTACCAGCATGTGGAACTCAATATTCTTCTTGCACCAATAACTGTTTTTAGGATAGTTAAAGGGTAGAAATCCAGGCAGTTGTTTCCTGGCATTTGTAAAAATGAACAATTCCTCACACACTCATTTGGAGCAGTGGTTTAAGAGGTTCTCTATGATCAAATGTGTTTTGAAGATATTGATGACAATTTCTGTTCCCAGAGGGGGATCAGACATATTCCAGAAACTTCACAATGTCTTAGAGTATTGAATTTAACTTCCTATAAACTGAAGTTTTCTAAATGTATTTCCCCTAGAAGCACTTAATTTACTCAATATATTTAAAAAATTTCCAGAAACTAGTGTTGTAGGCTTGAGACTAATCTTTATTAAGTCAAACCTTTGCTAACAACTCAAATGCAGTGAGCACCAGCTGGTCACTGGTCCATCAACACCTCTACTGTTTAACCACTTTCCTTGGAGAACTCGCAGCTAATTATTTCAGATTCATAATTTTAAAGCTTTGGTTAAACAAGTTTCAGGCATTTTACTATAAAATTAAGGTGAAATCTGTTTTTAATGAATGTGATATCTTCCTTACTCCCTCCCCTCAAATAAGGAAGACAGAGCTGGAAATGACTGCCTCTTATCTGACTGTCTTTACTCATGCACTGAAATGGACCTTGTATGATTTTGCTCAGGAAAGATAGTGTCTCTACATACTTCTACTTCTGTATGTATGAAAGCCAAGGTATAATGCTACATGTGAGCCTTTTCAGAGCTATCTAGAAAAGAAATAAAATTTAGCTTTTTTTTTTTAAAAATTTAGCTTTAATTAATTTCAGGGCTATTGTAAAAGTGTTGCAGTCTGGATACGATTTTTAACCCCTGCCCAATATCCTTCTTAATTTAGAACATTTCAAATGTAAAATTGGTAGAGATTTGTTACATTACTAATCTCTTTAAAATTATCTTAAAATTGTACTTATTGATTTTAATAAAAGCAAATAGATTGCTACAAATAATTTTTAAATCTAGGTCACTGTACTTTCATTTATAAAAAGAAAACAGTTTCCTCAGTCTTCTTAAATGCTTGTGCGTGACAATGACTAATTCTACTTTTAGTGTGTTTCTAGAATTTGACAGCTATGTATGTGGTGTTTCTGTCAAAGACATTTTTGCCTGTGCTATAATTGCAGAATTAGTTTGATAAAGAAGGTTTGAATGCTTTATCCAGCCTTTCTTTCACTTGCCACACATGTAGTAAACTAATCTGATGTGCTGGCAGGTTGTTTTGCATATTAAATGCACACGATAGTGCTTGATTTCTTCACGTAATAAAAACTATTCGATAATTTGACAAACTCCAATATACTTTAAAACTCAAAATTTTATCTTATAAAATTACTTTCTAATTAATTGCATATAGATTTCAAACTCTTCTTATTGAATGCTTCACAAAAGTATACACACATTAATCCTAGATTTACAGCATAATGCAGGACACATTAAAGTGACTCAATATATGTGCCAATAAATGATAAGACTACCGTTGTGTATCCGTTAGATGCCTACTGGGTAAGGTTTCGACTGTCAAGCCTGATGACCCAAGTTCAATTCCTAGAACTTATGCCATGAATGAAGAGAACTAATTCTTACAAATTTTTCTCTGATCTTCACATGTACACCATGGTGCTTGCACCCATTTCTCCTCATTAAATAACAATGTAATAAAAAAATTGAAGGGCTATTTTTCTGGGGGGGGATGCTAACAACATCACAAGTGTGTCGTATTGCTGAGCACCAAGAAAGAACCTGCTGTTGGAGATCATTTGGCCAATAGCCTTTAACAGTCCACTTGGGCATGGTCTCTTATACTAAAAGTGCAACTGTAAAGTGTCTGCTCAGTCTCTTGATTCTGGCTCTTGCTTCCAGCTGCTAGACTCTGTTCCTGTTCCCTGTTTGTGCAGAGAACTGTGATGTAGGACAGTGATCTGTGAGTCACCACTAAAAAATAACGTTTTAATATATGTAATTCTGAACTAGTGTGGGATTATTTTGTATCTTCTGCCATCATCTGGCACCTGAACATGGGAGCCAGGCCACACTTTTTGGGATTGGTCTGCCAGTCACTGGCACGTTGAGAACAGATTCTCCTGCCCTTGGCTTTAGCTGGTCCTCGGATGCAGCAGGCTATTGCTCAGCGCTCCCTGGCTTGCAACCCACATCCTTCCTCTCTGTGTGTTACATGCCAGCCCACACACTGCTGCCTGCAATGCCCGCAGTGCACACAGTCCACAACACACACTTATGGAAAACTTTGGGTTTTCTCTTTATCCTTGGTCCCAACTCTCAGAATTGTTTGATCACCTTAATAACTGTTCTTAATTTTTAAACAAAGCATATTTTTCAGTACCTAAGTAAGCAACTGTTCAATGCTGCTAACGTCTCTTGGCCATGTGACTGCAACTGTGACACCTGCTGGTCAATAAAGATTATTACACCTACTCTAATTCATTATAATTGCCTTACAACAAGTAAGATCTGAAAAACTACCAAAAATGACTGATAACATCCAGGAGTTCAATAATTTTGTTTATACTATGGAAGGTATTTTACAAGGCTTATATGATTCTCCTTCTACATCTCTTTATTTGATTCTAGGAATTATCTTTGTTTTCAAAATTATCTCATTAAAAATGGTTCAATACTATGGAGAGATATAGCATCAACTTGACAAAAATATCTGAAAGAATTTGTGCTGTTGAATTTAACTATTGAAATATGTTGAAAAGTTATGACATGTCCAAGGATGAGACATTACCTTTACTGGACAAGTTTCATACCTAGGAATCCTCAGTGAGGATATTAGAGCAGAACACTGGACAGGAAATTCAGACTTTTATTATTAGTAATAGTAGTAGTACTCATTATTATTTTTTACATCCCAACCACAGTTTTCCCTGCCTCCTCTCTTCCCAGTCCCTGCCATCCTTCTGTCCCACCATGCCCACTCTTCCATTTCTATTTTTAAAAAGTGCAGACTTCCCACCATGAATATCAATCAAACTGGCATATCAAGTTGGAGTGAGATTAGGCACTTCCCCTACTCTTAGGGCCGAGTAGACAACCCAATATTAGGAATAGGATCCAGAAGCCAGCAAAAGAGTCAGACATAGGTTTTGCTCCCATTGTCAGGAGTCCCATAAGAAGATCAGACTACACAACCATCATATATATGCAGAAAGGCCTAGGTCAGACCTATGCAGGCTCCCTGGTTGTAGGTTCAGTTTTTGTGTGCTCCTACGAGCCCAAGTTAGCTGACTCTATGGGTTTTCTTATGGTGCCTCTGTGCCCTTTGGCATATACAATTCTTTTTCTCCCTCTTCTGCTGGATTCCCCAAACTCTGACTAATGTTTGACTCTGGGTAATAACTGCGAGGGAAAAGATCAAGTAACATATAAAGGCACATCTACTAGAATTATATCTGACTTCTCAGTGGAGATCATAAACTTAGATTAGCTGACATCACAGTTCATACCACAGACTATGTTCATGTGAAAGTAGAATATTAAGCCTAAAGGAAGAATAGAAATCACAACATACTTCAAGATAGTGTGGCCGAAGACACATTTCTCTAGCTTTTTTCAACTCCAGTCAGACATAAATGCACCTTTCTTTTAAAAAGGAATCATGTTTGTTTTATGTGTACCTATGTCTTTCTGAGTGTGTGTTTGTGCCCAATGTGTTGCAAATGCCAGCAGAGACTAGAACATTGTGAGAGATCCCTGGGGACTGGAGTTGCAGATGATGAAGAGCTGCCATGTTGGTATTGGCAACAGAACTGATGTCTGTTAGTGTTTCTAACTGTTAAGCCATCTTTACAGACCTAAATCCATTCTTCTTAACCAACTTCAGTATTATTAGTACCACAGCTTTATTTATTACACAAAGATACAGTATCCTTTAATTTTTTAAAAAGATTTGCTTATATATCTAATGTATATGAATGCTTTATCTGCATCTATGATTTTATGTCAGAAAAGGGCATCAGATCCCACTATAGATGGTGTTGATGAAAAAGGAACTCAGGTCATCTGGAAAGACAGCCAGTGCTCTTAACCACTGGACCCTCTCTCCAACTCTGTATCTCTTAATTTGATAGCCATCTCTTTACGTTATGAATACATTGATCTCAAGCTTCCAAGTGCTTGAAGCTGAATTGCCTAATATTTTTATTAGTTTGCCTCTTAAGAGTTCAGTAATTTTTAAGTACATGAGTTTCTATTTTGATAATGGAATTATCCAGCTAGAATTGTATATGAAAAATTATGACATGGGTCATTTGTAGAAGTATTTGTAAAACACAAAAAGCATGGCATATTTAAAATGCCATTATTACTAGTACAGCAACTGATCCTGAAAAAATTTAGTGCTATCAAGAAATTTACCTACAGAGTAAGTAATGTAACAGAACAAGATAGCTTAACATGCTACTAAGAAACTAAAAGGAACAGCATACTCAGGTCATTGGATATAAACAGGTTTTATGAAAATAAAACCTTTGGGCTCATGCTTTTCAGTCAGCAGGGTACCTAACAACCCACATATATTTTTGAATTTTCATGGACTATGGGTATGAGTAAATGGAGGGATTTTATCTTTAAAAATCAACTAACCTTCTTTGACATTCAAACACAGATCTACTCTGAGTGTCACAAGATATTGTAGTTTTCATAAATCAGCACTGGATCTGGTGAAATTCAGCAGAAAAATTGGCAAGAATTTGACTATCATCTAGTGATACAACACTCTTAAAAACGTCAAACAGAGACCAAAGGCCAGGAAAATAGCAATAAAGAGTCCACTTGAAAGAGATAAATAAAATGCTGAAACAAACAGTCACGAAAAGGTTAGAACTAGGAAAATCAAATTTGAGGAAATGTTCTGAGTAAAACCCCGTTTAGACTTAGTGAAGATTTTAGTGGAAAAACAAGACAAGAATATGCATGATGCACAATAGCACCAGAATTCATGGCTTTAAAAGCTTAGAAAATAAAAGGGGCTTTAAGAAATCCTTAGGTAGCTGACATTAACCAAAGGAGAGAAACTGCACTGACTCTACAATGCCTTGATCAAGTTACTCAGTCTGAAACTGCTGAAAGGTTTACAACATACTATTTACAAATAAATTGAATGGATAGAGGAGTGAATGCCTAGTTTCTATGTGCAAAGGTAGGATTAAATGACTGTGTTCCTTTGTTAAGGTCTGTGTGATTATACAGTAATTCAAAGTGTTAGGATGCCTCTCTATTCTTTCTTCACAGTGCAATTTCACCTTCACCCATTTATGTGACAGAAAAAGTCAGAATACTAATCTTAAGTATAACAACAGTCAAATAATAAATTTGTTCACTCAACAAATATATTCGGAGAACATTTCATGTGCCTATCCTTACTGCTCCTAGTTGTATAGTTATGAGCAAAAAATTTCCTGCTTTAGAATGCATAGCCTAATGAGCCATCTATTAAATAAATAATTTCCCCAAAAAGATATAATTTCAGCTATAATAAGTATTATGTAAGAGCATTATTCCTCTGAGATAGTAACTGTGTTGACTAGAAAAAGTCTAATGAAAAGATATTTGAACCGAATCTGAAATGTTCAAGGATGATACACAGTTGAGAAAGCAAGTGTTGGGTACCAATTCAAAGACGGTGCCTTTAAGAGAGTCATAAAAGTATATGGCCTGAAAAATCAAATTAAGAAGCTGTTTTTTTCTTTTGTTTTAAATTTATTTATTTATTAAAAATTTCCACCTCCTCTCCTCCTCTCATTTCCCTCCCACTTCTCCCCCTCCCTCTCCAGCCCTAAGATAAGTCAGGGTGCTTTTCCCTGTGGGAAGCCTTTCCATCCAGGTCGAAGAAGGTATGCATCCAAACAGATTAGGCTCCCAAAAAGTCAGTACATGCAGTAGAATCAAAACCCAGTGCCATTATCATTGGCTTTTCAGTCAGCCCTCATTGTCAGCCACATTCAGAGAGTCCAGTATGATTCAGTCCCAGTCCAGCTGGCCTTGGTGAGCTCCCATTAGATCAGGCACACCATCTTAGTGGGTGGACGCACCCCTCGTGGTTCTGACTTCCTTGCTCATGATCTCTCTCCTTCTGCTCTTCATCTGGACCCTGGGAGCTCATTCCAGTGCTCCAATGTGGGTCTCTGCCTCTATCTCCATCCATCGCCGGATGAAGGTTTTATGGTGATATGCAAGATATTCATCAGTGTGGCTATGGGATAAGGCCAGTTCAGGCACCCTCTCCTCTGCTGCCCTAGGACCTAGCTGGGGACATCTCTTGGACACCTGAGAACCCCTGTAGAGCCAAGTCTTGGCTCCCTTAATTAAGATACCTTCTTCTCTGCTCCCATATCAACCATCCCATTCCCCCAAGCTCTCCCCAATCCTTGAGAAACACTAGTCCTTCAAAATGTTTTGATTTAACAGAGGACTGTCTGCCCTCCCACAAATTATCTTTACTATGACTTGAGAGATGACTGAATTGGTGAATTGTTTGCTCTACAATCATAGGAATTGAGTTTGATGCTTAGAACTCAAGTAAAAAATGTCAACCATAGTGGTGCACACTTGTAATGTTTGAGAGGTAAATGCAGGTAGAACCGTGGGGCTTACTGGCCAGCCAGTGGAGCCTACTTGGTAAGCTATAGGTTGATGAGAAATCTTATCTCAAAGAAAGAAAGACAGATGTTTGAACAGACAGACAGATGGATGGGCAGACGGGTAAGCAGACATAAAGTCTGAAACACAAAATGAAAAAGAATGAAAGAGAGAAAGAAGGAAAGAAGAAAGAAAGAAAGGAGGGAAGGAAGGAAGGAGGAAAGAAGGGAAGAAAAGAAATGAAGGAAAATGTCAATGGTTCCTAGGTATGACATTGAAGCTTACCTCTAGTTTCTAAAGGCATGTATAGACATACATACATCCACTTGCATATGTGTGTGCACCCACATGAACACGTGCACACAAATGACATTTTATGTTTATGACAATTTATCTTTATAAGTATACTAACAGTAAATCATTTAAGGGCTTAGACTTTTATACATTAAAGTTTGGGAGCTGAGTGTTGTGGTATATATCTATAATTTCAATATATGGGAGAGATAGAGGATTACTATAAATTTGAGATCAATATGATCTACAGAGTTGGTTCAAGACCAACAAACATACCTTGTCTCAAAGAAATTAAATAAATAGATGAATGAAACAAATAAGTAATATTAAGAAAATCACTTTCATCTTTCAAGCTGACCATTAGTAAAATTTTATAATTTCACATATATTTTAAAGTATATGTCTATACTTTAAAAAATAAAATGTATTCATACTAAGCACAGTCATATGCCTATATGATATTCTCTACATATGGCAAAATAATTTGAGAGCATTTATTATTAGGATATTTGGTCATTACTCATATACTTGCCCAAAATATGATATTCATCTACATGATAAGTATGCATATATATTGTGTGAATTCATATCTACTCTATTGTACATTTAGACATATTCATGCAGTGACCAAATTAACACGATCAGTACCTCTCTGCTCTTATTGCTTGCAAATAGCACTTCAGATTTTGTTACCTCAAGAATGTAGTCAAACACATTCCTACACACAAAAATATTCTATCTATGAGACTATTTTTGAAATCTTCTATTGATTCTTTGTGGATTTTACATCATGCATTCTGATCCCACTCATCTACCTGTCCCCTCACCTGTTGTAGGTAGTGAGGGATGAGGGGGTAAGAGGAGGCCACTTCCTCACCACACTACGCTATGACAGACAGTGGGGCTAACTCTCTTACTCTCATGCTTTCAGGACCTTTTCACTTGCAACCCCGACAACAGGTACAACTCTACTGTGCTGCTTAGGTGAGGTGCAGGGCCTGCTCTCCCGAGTGCTACAGTTGTAATTTGCTCATGTTCATTTCCCTATTCCCCCTCCTTGTTTGCCAGATTTCCCCTCCCACTGGCCTTCTCCCATCTTTGCAATGGTCATCCCTTTGTGAAATGAAGACAAAATTACATAATTGCTTATAAAGTTTTGTCAGCTGGTTTCTTCAAACCTGAAGCATTAAAAAGTTTTTTCCCCCTTGGTAGATAGCATTGATATTTGATTTATTGATACTGAAGTGTCAGGCTTTATGTCAATCTTTGTCTGTCCCATATACAGGCATACAAATATTAGTCAAATACAATGATAACTGAATATAAAATAGATTTTGTTTGGAGTTAGCCAGCTTGAACTTCTTAATGTAAAAGCTTTCCATTATGGAGACATTAAATTTCATCCTCCCTAGATTTTAAAATCATTTCAGAGTGTTCAGCCAAAAGTGTATGCATATACATATATATGTGTGTGTACATATATGTATGTATATTTATGCACACATATGTACAAGCACATCCTGCCTTCAGAGAAGATGGCTTAAGCCACAAATATGAAACTTCCTTGTTGAGGATCGAGGTGTGTGATTTTACTTGCCGATACTTTAAAATGTGGTTATATTTTTCAGGCTCTTCATGTTCACATATTGTCTCAGGATTTCTACTGTTGAAATAAAACAACATGAATAAAAGCAACTTTGAGTGGAAAGAGTTTATTTCATCTTCTACTTCCAGGTAATAGTCCACCACTGAGGAAACTCAGGTCAGGAACTAAAGTAGGACAGGAACTTGAGGGAAGGAACCAAATGAGAGACCACAGAGGAAGGAGTGTTGCTTACTGACTTGAGTAGATAAATTTTTCCTTGGGCAGTCAATTCACAAATAAAAAAAAACAGAGACTTAATATTGATTATAAAAGTCTTGCCTTTACTTAGACTTGTTTTAACTAGCTTTTATAACTTAATCCATTTTTATTAAAACATGTTCTGTCACATGGTACCCATCCTGCTTCCTTCATCCTCCCTCATGCCTAGATTATCTCTTCCTACCTCCTCTCTCAGCCAAGACCAGAAGTCCCACCTATACCTCCTGCCTAGCTATTTGCTGTTTAACTCTATATTAAACCAATCACAGCAATATATCTTGATGCAGTGTACAAACATTCAATGACAGACTTTCTCTTTGTGGCCTGCTCATTCTGCTTTCTTATACCACTGAGGACACTAGCCTAGAGTTGGAACCACTACAGAGAGTTGGACCTTCCCACATCAATCATCAGGAAATGCACTATTAACTAGCCTACAGTCAAATCTTATGAACATGTTCTCAATTGAGAGTCTTTCTTTCTAGAAGACTCAATCTTGTGTTAAGTTTATATAAACCTAATCAACACAGCCATTCATCATTACTTGGTCAATACTACAGAAGAAAAACATCATATTTTGAAGATTTAATATGTTTTAATTAAATTTAATGCCTAACAATGAAATAAGTCCTTTAATAACAGTTACTATGTGATTCGTATATATAAATCTCCAATTCAACTAAGTAAATGGATAACTTCAGAGAATTGTGAAACTAAAGAGATTGAAAAATAATTACAGTCTATTTTTTGCAGAAATATAATTTAGTAGGTTTCACACAACAGTATTTTACCTTATAAACTGATTAAAATCAGATCCCCAAAAGGCTTCTACTTTTGTAGATTAATCAGCAAGAAAATATTTTCATTACACAGTGTTTTCACAGCCTGGAACATTTCCCCTCAGTGTTCTTCAGACTAATTTGAACTTTATCATTGGCATATGTTGACCTGCTTAAAGGCCATGGGTGCAAGGAACAGCTGGAGAAGTTGTTAACATTAATGAACCCCTTTTTTACTTTACATCCCAATGCTTTCCATGTCAACTTTCGATCTTACATTTTTTTTTTTACCTGAAAGAGGTGAGGGATAAGATTCAATGTTTACCTACCTTATCTTAGTGCTTACCTACCTTATTGAGATCTCTAGCTTTCTCTTAGAATTAAGACTTTGTAGGGTTTCCCAGATATCATGAGTATAAGGATTCTTAAAGAAAGTCTTTTATGACTGAATCATATCCAAACCCCCACTAATGTCTTGGAGTTGGCACATAAAGATGAGAAAATCATTTTTTTAGGGCAGTGTGGACTTCGGAGTGAGTTGGTGGGTCTGTATTTCAAATCCATCTGTCATGTATTTGTGATTGTTGGGTAACCAGCTAAAACTGGTTTATTGTGCTTAGAAAAAGGAATACAATAGGGATAGAATAGAATACAACACCAGAAAACATTGTTCACTAAATGCCTCTCATTAAATGATACCAGATAGTAAAAGGCTTTTATTTTTTTCATTCCTTGTTTTTTTTTCTGCTCTGTGTTTTATGCCCCAGTACAGTTGCCCTTATTTCCCACTCTGCTTCATGTGCAGTTTTTCCAAAGAAAAGATTTTTCCAAGGACAACTTCCCTCCTGAAGCATTAATTGGCCAAGTCTTCCTTTACCCTCTATACTGTTCTATAGCCATCATTGTTCTCAACATCTCTTGCAAGTATGAAGAAACCTCAACTTTACTTAAAATAATTTCTAAATAATTTTAACTCAGCTCCTGGTTCGTTCCTCGTCAAGTGATTATGCCCATGATGAACTTGTATTTGACTTGTTGGGGTGCCCATAGAATTCAATCTGTTGAGTAATTCTGCAGCATACAGATGAGAATGCTAATGAGGGGCTAGAAATGAGCAGATCCAGTTAGTAGACAAATGAAAGCAGGGAACTCAGAGTCTAGTCCTGTGTTATACTTCCCTCTCCCATATCTCTGGAGAAGTAATTACTAGCTTTTATATGTAGCCTTATAGTCTTGAACAGAGCTGGTCTTTTAGTGAAAATCTCCATTAAATGGGTAGTACTTTGAGCTTTGCTTTGGAAGTCTACTTATAGTGGGAAGAGAGAAAAAGAGAAGAACCTCTCATTATTCTAAATCAGGTACTAAGATGAAAATGTTGGTCAAATTTACATCAATGACTGCTTAGACATTCAAATTTGAGTTCTATGTTTTTTTAAAAAAAATTATTTATTATAATATCCTTTCTGCGTTATGCCTGAAGGCCAGAAGAGGGCGCCAGACCTCTTTACAGATGGTTGTGAGCCACCATGTGGTTGCTGGGAATTGAATTCAGGACCTTTGGAAGAGCAGGCAATGCTCTTAACCACTGAGCCATCTCGCCAGCCCCAGTTCTATGTTTTTTTTTTAAAGCAAAAGTTTGTATACAAGATGGAATTAGAGTGTGCATAATTATTTCTTTGGTTACCTAGTTTCTGAATAGCCATTCCCGGTGGAGTATTGCCAAAGTTTATGATAACCATACTATTAAGTCACAGCACCAAGAAAATGAATGCAATATTGCCTGATTTCTGATTAACCTTGAAAAGTCACCTTCTAGTTCAATGCCTTTATTTTTGATTATTTTTTTACTGTAGGAACACTGCTTTCATACCCCTAGCTGGGAATACTTTTGTCTACATGTGGTCTTGCAACTGTTCGAGTGGGTTGCTCTTTCTATCAAGAGATATCTGCAGTTCCAGGTCCACAGAGGTAGCCTCTTTTAAGCATTCAAGGACCATTACAAGCTCTAAAAATTTTGTATAACTTTTGGCATCCCAAGTGGACCCTGAGGCTCACTCAGTATCACATACTACCAGGTTAATTCTGCTATTGTATCTAGTAGAGAAATAGTTTTGACTTTACCATGCTGAAGGCACCATAATCTTGCTACCTTAAGAACAAATGTAAAGTATCTGACACACTGTGAACTGGAGGAATACCCCTAGGATGTAAATCTTTTTGGGAAACAGGCTGAATTTGACATTCCTCTAGAAGTGACTATTGCATCCCTATGATATGTCCTCGGTGGAAAAAAAGAGTACTTGAGTAAATGCCTATAAAAAAAAATCAGAAAAACAACCCTTCATTTACTCTACTTGTTATTTTATCTTATGTTAGACTCAAAGTTTTATATAAGCAGAATCACACCTATGAACTAAGGGCTCTGTATTAATTTAAGAGGAACAATGTTCCAACTCTACTGCCTATCACTCAGTATTCTCCCACGTAAACCAGGAAATCATAACAAAAGCTTTTCATCACAAGGTGAAATATTTTGCCGAGCTCCACACTGTGACTCTCATGCTTTTTTCTATCCTAACTTAATATTTTCATATTCCGGTTTTATTTTTTTAATATATGTTTTCTTCTGTCTTTTGTCTATGAAATGGTATATACAGCCTCAACAGAGTTTTTCTCCAGGTGAAAAATGATTTTGGAAGATCCTGGTTCTCATTTATAGAAATGCTGTGAGATATTGTATCCAGTAGCTGCACAGAAGCGTGGCTCAATGGTGGCAGAGGAAGGATGAGCTGATGTCAACAAATTGTTCTGGAAGTATACCACAGAGAATACTTCTAGACATTTCAGCAATTTTAAAAGTAAATTTTCCTGCATCCAGCTCCTTTCTGCTTAATTAGCTGCAGTGTTTTCATTTACAGTTAACTGCCACAGTCTGTGGTACCACATTGTTTTTTCTTTGTTGTGACAAAAGCAGTAATAACTCAACAATGACAACTTCTGAAAAGAAAGATTTATTCTGAATAAGACTTTCAGAGAGTTTATGCTGTTTTATTGTGGGAAAAGGCAATAAAGGCTATTCATATCAATGTTGACAAGGAACAGGGTCTTAGTAAACCTTTTCAAGGTTAGCCATTGAGCAAGACTTAGATAAAAATAAGACAACTGGTGGTTATTCTTATGATATTAGTGCCATCATTTCACCAACAGGCATATCTTTTTTTGCCAGAAATTACTGTAGTTCACAGGATTTACCATTTGGCAGACTGTTAATAACTTTTCTTCCCTCTCAGCCTGCATAACACTTTCTGGCAGCATGAGAGCTAGCCATCACAAGGGTGGCTTCCAGGACAGTACCAGCTTACTTTACCCAAGTCCTATGACAGAGTGTATGGTGGCTGGTACTATAACCATAACCAACAACCTGTGGCTGGAGAGGTCACAGACTCTAGAGTAGAACCTATTGTCATTCTGCCAATATGGTACAGCATCTGAAGAAGTTCTAAATGCTTATCAGCATACCACAGATGAGTACAGTTCTCACTCATATTAAAAATTATTGTTTTTGCAGCAGATGGAGTTTATTAGAGAGAATGATTTGTTTAAGTTCAGAGAATAGTGACTGTGGAGCACCCATCCCCAGCTAAAATCAGCTAGACATCCAAAGCTGAGAGAAAATTGTAGTGGAGAGTGTTGAAATACTGTAAATGCTAGAGGATCAGGAGAAATGCTTCACAACCATTTCAAGATGCAGATAATGTTTTTGATTATATTGATGATATTGTGTTGATAATTCCTTGGTGATGAGAATGTAGCAAATGAACTGATGAAGCAATGTGTACAAGGAGGTATGAGTATTCTATATTTCTATGTACCTACACTGGATATGGTCAATTTTGTAATCTGCAAATAATCAGATTCTAAAAATAGATTAGGCTTTGTAAACCAAGCAGTAAGATTAAGAAATTAGAAATTCTACAGAAATAAAGATAATGACATAGCAAAAGAGAAAATACTGTTTTACTAATGAAAAATTTGAAATATGATTTTGTATTCCTTATGTGATACCATTATAACAGTGAGAATAATAAAGCTTTATGCATATTTTAATTTGGAGAGGCAATACTTGGCTTGTTTGATATTTATAGATAGTAGGATCCAACATAAAATTGATTGCTGTACTTTAATGCAATTTTATGTATTTGATCTTTGAAAATGTCTTTCACACAAATTGCCTCTATCAAGCACTGATACAAATATGTGAGCATCAGATTTTAATTGGTCACATTTAGTGCTTATAAGGCATGCGTATATTCCTCCTGGATATATGTCTTGATATTTTCCTTTTCTGTTTTATTTTGTTGTCGAGTAGTAATTTCCTTTTGGAAATTTGATAGAAGTTTCTCTACTGCCTAGTAAAGTAGATTTTAAAATGAAGATTTTTTTTCTTTGAATTTGCACTGAGGTTTTCAAACTACTGCTGAAACTGTAGTTTGATCTCACAAAATATACTCACGGCTTCTTTGGACAGAAATGGAGACCCCACATGCATGCTTTGAAGTTTGTTGATGTGAGGTGTATATGAAGCAGCTTAACACTACACTGTTTTACAACAATATCAATTTTCATTGAATGACCTTGTCATAATGTTTGGCTTGTATTGTTTCACCTAAAAATTGTAGGCTGAATTCAGCAAGAAAAAAATGTTGATTGGCAGCCACGGTTAATTTCCAAAGCCATTTCGTATCCAGTTATGGTCCGTGAATACACTTCTTTTCATCTAGAACAAAGTTCATTCATTTCCTAAATTAAAAATTATTGCAATAAACATTTCAGCCAGCACATCACGGAGAAACCAGGCAGGTAGCGTTTTCAGCTTCAATTTAAATGAAAGGTTCATGCAGTTCCTGTTGTTGCATAATAAAAGTGATGAGGCCCACTAATGTCATCTTGTTCAGGAACAGAGGGAAAGTCCAAATAATTTCTGCAATTACTTGATAATCACCAGGACAATGAATAACCACAGGATTTAAACAGCTTAGAAATGCACATGTTTAAAATTTGTTCAAGTACTTGTTTAATACTTGAAGTTACTTTTTTCAAAATAAATTGTAAAATAACCCGGCACATTCTTCAGTTTCTATAGCAGTAATATTTTTCAGCTTTTTTTCAAATAGTTGTGTTTATTCTACGCAGTTTTTTCACTGAGGTTAAATTTTTAGATACTTCAAAGTCAACTCGGAAACTATAAGTAATTGAGGTGTCTTAGTAACAGCTCTGAATTCCCCAAAGACCAAGAAAAAAGATCACACAAAACTTTCTTTTTTGAAAGGTGAACTAGTTGGGACTAGTAAGAGGTATTCAGGTTAGGTTTAAACCTAGAGTCTGGTTTTCAGTTAGTTAATACTTCCACAGAGACGTGCTGGGGCAAAGGTTTATTTGTTCTAGAGCTTACTGATTGCATAAGTATAAGACATGAAGTTCAGGTCCTCAGATCCTAGATCCTCATGTTTTAAATAATACTTGGTAGGATGTGGCAGCTCAGTAATTCCTGCCTCAGAAAGTGAGAAAGGGATTCCTAGAAGAAGCTGGCTTCAAGACTAGGCATATTACTAAACTTAGTGTTTGATTGACACACACTGGCTCAGTGAATGAGAGTTGACGATGATTCACAACTCCATGGATCCACGGAGATTGGATCTCCGTGAACACATGAATAAACATGCGTGAACATACACCTGTGTTTTATTCATACACATGCGCGTGTACACACACATACACATGCACGCACACAGACACACATGCAGAGAGAGAGAGAGAGACAGAGAGAGAGAGAGAAAGAGAGAGAGAGAAAGGAAGGTGAGGGAGAAAGAGAGAGATAGGAAAACAAATACCATGGAGTATGTGACTATATTTTAGTGGTATTAGGTTCAACTCAGGTAATTTTTAGAATATAAATTGAGGTTATATGTGGTAAATCCCTTACACTCTCATGCCGTGTGAGAGCAGGTAGCAATCATATTTTAAATTTTCTATAGAATTTATTTCCCTTTGTATGTGTATTTCCCTTCAAATAATGAGTATATGCTCTTACTAGATTTAAAAGCATTTTTTAAATAAATTTATTTGACTATTGAAGTATACATACTATATATGCTAAATAGTAGTAATAAAGCAAATATCCAGGCATCTATACTCAAGATTAAGTAATAGATAATTTTGTCAGGTGTGGTAGCATATACCTTTCTTTAATCCCAGCATATGGGAGGCAGGGGATGGTAGATATCTGAGTTCAAAGTCATCCTGGTCTACAACGTGAGTTCCAGGAGAGCCAGGGCTACACAGAAATACCCTTTCTCAAACAAACCAAACCAAATAAAAAGATAATTTGATATCTATTTATTGAACTTATATATAATGTTCTCTACATTTTATAACATTCAAACAATATTCACTGATGTTACATTTCTTTTTAAAAGAATAGAACTCCCTTTTCAACCTTGGTAATTCTGCTCTTCTGCTGTCTTCCTGTCTATGCTTGTCTAAAGCAAGTGACAAGACAGAAAAGAAAGAAAATAGGTTTCTTTAGGCCATTTTCTTGGCATACCTAAAATGGTATTTTTCCATACCTTATAAGCACCTTTGGGTGTCAGTGTTGCTCATGTTCCAATTGCTTATGTTGTGAGATTGCCTGGGAGCCATACCATGCCAGAACAGAGGAAAGGCTTGGGATGATATTCATGATTGTTAGGACACTCCCACTTCTTAAGACTGATCATGAGGGTTTCTGGAAAGTTCTCTGTGCTGCTCCTTGATGGCCAAGGAGCATTTTTTTCAGACTTTATGTCTGAGAAGTCTTGTTTTCATGTTGGTTAATAAACTTTGTTAATGGAGAAATTCACCTTCATTTGGTGATATTTTGAATTAGGATCTTATAAATACATAAATATCATTTATTCTCTGAATCCATGTATTATGTCTGTGTTTCAAGGTTCCATTGGAAAGAACAGACAAATTAAAATGTACTTACTCTTTCTTACACCAAAATGGGGTAGGCAAGTTGAATTTACTATGTTTATAGCTGTATGGAAGGTAAATGCATCTGCTCCTTTCTCTTGCGCAGTGCTGTAGCCAGAGATGTGAAATCACGTCTCTTCCCTTAGGGATTGCTACTTTAGGTGGACACGTTCATTTGCACCTTCTTGAGTTCCGAGCTTTATCTCCTGTTGCATATGTTCAGGGGGATTCTGAAACTCTTACTAGGATAAATTCTTGCCTCTGAGCTGTGCCTAGCTTTCTAGAATAATTTTCATAGTTAGTTTCTCACCTCTAAAGAAATTCCATTTTAAAACTTATATGAATACAGCAGGTTTGTATAAGTAGATCTACTCACTGAAAATATGATAAATGCAAAATCTTTGCAAATGCATAAAGAGATACGTACTAGCCCTTCTGGGTGTCAGTTCAGTAGCTTAGGTAGATATCAGGATATTTCCCATGCATCAAGTAGATGTGATCCTGATCTTGGAGAAGTTTATTTTAGTGGGTGTGTCTAGATGCAGGAAGATCAAGAAGAAAGCAATGATTGCTTTGGAAAATTAAAACTATCAGTTTAATAACAGTAAAATCTGATCAAACTGCTTATTATTGTGAAAAAGACTGGCGACTGAGTTGTAAAGAATTCCATAGCAAATATAGTTTCCTTTGTCTTCACTTACTGTTTGTAGAGAACAACTAACAATTGATAGTAGTCCTAGGAAAGAAATAGTTTTTAAAAGTATGTAGTAGATTGTAGTCTGATACACTCTTGAAAAGTTACAAGCATGTATGAGTTGGGTTTTTGATATTGTAATTTAATTACATTTCATTCTTTCCCTTCCTCCTTTCAAACACTCCCATACACTCCTCCCCACTTTCCTTCAAATTCATGACTTTTATATTATGAAATGTTATTGCATGCACTAATGTATTTGCATATGTATATACATTCCTAAATACAGCGAGTTGAGTCCATAATATTACTTAGATGTACGTTTTCAGGGCTGACTCTTTGGCACTGCTCAGCCAACTGGTGTGCTCTTCTCTGGGGAGAACCACCTCTCCTGTTCTCAGTTTCACTAAGTTGACAGTGGCTCTTTATGTAGGGCGGGGGTTTTGTGGACTTTACCTTGCCCAATTTGCATATCGGTTGGTATTTTCCTTGTTTCCTTCTCCTTATACCTACAAATAAGTGTAGTCTTCATCTCTCATCAAAGAAAACTTCCTTTGCAACAGATGGATATCATTACAGAGAACTGTAACAATAAAACTGCAGATTGGGGAGTCCAGCCTCAATGGACACATTTACAAAATGCTCTGTGCTAAGCCTTGGAGAATGCTGTGAAAGAATATTGTTGGGGAGTTTTAAGGCCAGAAGATCAGAGACTCTAATGTGAGACTGTGTCTCCTACTAATATCATAATCTATTCCCTTAGTGTACCACTGATATGACGACTGAAATGTAGGCATGTGATGTGGGATGTCCTTCTGTATATGTGTTGCTTTTATTGGTTGATGAATAAAGCTGCTTTGGCTAATGTCTTAGCAGAGTAAATCCAGGCAGGAAATCTGAACAGAGATATACATAGGGAGTAGGTGGAGTCAAAGAGATGCTGTGTAACTGCCAAGGGAGAAAGATGCCAGAATAGAACCTTACCCAGTGAGCCACAGCATCATGGTGGTACACAGATTAGAAATGGATTACTTTCAGATACAAGAGCTAGGTACAAATACGCCTAGCCATTGGCCAAACAGTGTTGTAATTAATACAGTTTCTGTGTGATAATTTGGGTCTGAGAAGCCAGGAATGAAACAGCAGTCTCCGTTTACAAGCATGCATGATTTTTGTTCATTGGGACAAATTTTTAGATTTCAATATTTATTCTGTATTTGTGTACCTCCATTTATGCTGAGATGCTTTTTGTTAATGCAGCTTTTTCTTTGTCAAAGTATAATTTCTCTTATGGCTTAAAAAATAAAGAAAGAAGAAGGGAAGGAAAGAAGAAAGGAAGGAAGAAGGAAGGAAGGAAGGAAGGAAGGAAGGAAGGAAGGAAGGAAGGAAGAAAAAGAGGTAGGTTTTTCAGGTGTGATGGCTCAGGCAGAGGGTCACTCAAGTTGAAGATCAGCCTGGACCCCATGGCTTCTTAAACCATAGCTGCATAATGAGAACATGTTGCCAAATAATCAAATAAATAAATTAATTAATTAACTGAAAATATAAAACAAAGAGCAGCTACAACAAAAAGATCAGTTGTTTGAATCCTTTATATTTCACTGTATACATTTCCTATGAGCCACAAAGTCACACTTCTAACAGTTCATATTTACAACAAATATCTTTACTAGTTAATATTAATGCTTTTACAAAAAGAACTTGATTTCTATTCTTGATACGACACTGATGTTCCTGCATAGAACTGCTCAAGAGTGTGAAGCTCCAGGTATGATGTTTCAGTGAGCAAACACCTCAGGAATTCTACCTCAATTTGCTATATTTTGGTTTCTCTCTCTGAAGTATTTTCTTTCTATACTTTTTTTTTGGAATATTTTCTTTCTGATACATTTTAAAAATATTTAAGACAAAGGGAAGTCAAACTGACTTGAATTTATATATTCATCTGATAAATCAACACATTCTTATTGCTTACAGTTCATACCAGTGCTTTGTAGTTTTCTTTTATTTGAATATTGATTTTTTCCTTTACAAAATATATCCTGATTGCATTTCTCCTTCCTTATATTCCTCCCAGTTTCTCCCCACCTCTTCTCCCATCTGGATCTGCTCTCCCTTTCTGTCTCTTATTAGAAAACAAACTGGCTTCTTAGGGATAATGACATAATAAATAATAGAATAATTTATAATAAATATAAAAGATAAAACAAAAACTAACATATCAAAATTGGACAAAATAGACTAATAGAAGGAAAAGAGCCCCAGTAAAGGCACCAGAAACAGATACATACTCAGAAAGCTACCCATTTGCTCATTCCAGAGTCCCTTAAAACCAATAATCTGGAAGTCATAGTATCTACTAATTAGTATTATCTACTAAAATCTACACGTGTTCATTTGTGCTCCATTCTCATGATGGAGGGTCACATTTCCTTGGTGTCCTCCTTCCCCTCCAGCTCTTACACTCCTCCCCACATGCTTTCTTTTCAGCAGGATTCCCTTAGTTCTGAGGGGAGGGATTTGATGGAGACATTCCATTTATGGTAGAGTGTTCCAATGCCTCTAACTCTCTACATAATGTCTGGCTTTGGGTCTCTATAAATGTCCCCATCTGCTGCCGAAGGAAATATCTCTGACAATGGCTGAGCAAGGCACTGGTTTCCCTGGCTGATGTGGCCTGAGTGTTCCCATGGAAATAATTTGATAGTTTTCAAACAGAATAAACTTAATTAATCTACCTGATGCAATGCCAGTATCTATGATTGTGAGCAATACTGATTTCTTTGAATTTGCAAAGTGCAACTGTAAATATATTTAACAGTAACAACCTTGTAAAAGTATCCTCACCTGAGAACTCTGTCTTCATCTTTCTTCTTCCTCCAGAAGTTTGTCTGTTCCTATAAAATATTTATGACATATCTGTATGGATAAAATGTTTCTTCTGTCTGTATTTACATTTTGACTATGTTTAAAGTTGTCTCTCGTCAAACTTCTATGATAGTGAAGTTTCATGTACCATTCACCCTGAAAATTATTTAGATTGTAATATAATGCAACAGACTTAGGGTCTTGATTTTAAATTACTGGGTTGGCTCATTGAAGAAATTTAAGCAGGAGAAAAGGTTATTTCCTTCTGTGCCTGGAGGTCAGCAGTTTATTTCATTTCGTTACTAAGGGTGAGAGATGGCCAGGGTGATTGATAAGCACAGTTTCCAGAATGGCAGAATACATAAAGACCATTTTTTTCAGAACAATAAAGTCACCCATAGCAGAATTTCTTTCAAAGTCTTATAAGCCTATTAATTCTTCAATAAGAGGATTGTACTGGCCAGGGTATTAGGCATATCTAGAGGGCCTGAGGGGCTGAGTTCTGAATAAGATGTAATTTTAAGGTTTTAAATTAGATTTAACAGAGCCTACAGGGTAATTGAGTCCAGGATCCTCGGAACAGTGCAAAATTAATGTTTGTGGTTTAAAATCATCAAGACAGAGATTAGGCTGGTGTTGGTGCAGAACATCATTACAATAAAGAGGGAGGCTGGGTAGCAGCATTTGAGCTTATCAGTGTGTTCCAGAAGCAGCAGGTAGAATAGTTACTTAGCAACTCGTTCAGCTTGCCTTCTCTTTGTATTTTGCTTAGAAAACATTGGTCCACACGTTTCCTAAGTAACATCTCATTCTGATGAAAGGCAGCTCCCAGTACACCTATTCTTTAATGTTGAAAGTCAGGAGACTTCCTGCTGTCCATGTTAGACATATTTAACAGAACAAAGAAATGGTCCCACGTGGAACAAAATAAGCCTTTGCGGCATAAGGTCATGGCCAGATTTCTGTTGCAAATACCACTGGCCCTTGCTAGCTCCGTCTTTCAATTTTGCATCTGGGGATGTAGACCTGAGGGTAGACATGAAGTGGGCTTTCATGATTAATGAGTATATCAGATCTTGGGCTTGTAGATTACCTTAAGCTGAAGTTATAAACAGACTCTGAGGCAGTTAATGGTACAAAATCCCCCGTTGGATTCCTCATTAGTCAAACTAGAGCTGAAAATAAGACACATGAGCGTCACACTGCTCCAGAAGCGTGCTTTGTTCTCAAACAAACATTTCCAAACTAGTCTTCCATATTACTCATGAACATTTAAGGACAGCTTCTTTCTTGTTAGTTTTAGTATCTGCAGAGAGCTCAACGTGTCTTCTTATCTCGACTGTTTAAAAAACCTGCCTGGCACTAAGTCCACGGGCATGCTAACTTCTGATGTTTCTAATGTCATTCAGTAAGTTTGCCACAGTTCTTGTGATCAGCTTAATAAAATGTTATATCATATCTGCTTAGTGGCAGATGCCACTAAGTATCTGTACTAAAATCTTACATGAATTAAAACATGAAAATTTAAAAAAAATAAAAAATCCTTTACAATGGAGACTTACAAAGATGCTTTTCAATTCTTTTTTCTCGTATCTCATCTCTAGCAAAGGTTCGTAAACAGAGTTTATGCGTTCCAAATGATGCATTAATGTTCTTATCTCTATATTGGTTCTGTAGAGAATCTGCTTGAGGGTGTAAGGGAAGTGTAGGAGATAGAATTGGTACTGGCTTCTCCGTTTCTAGCATTGTATTTGTCCACATTTTTCTATACTTTCCCTTATTTGTAGACAATACCTGTGAATTACTGCCAGTTAATAGAAAATATCAAACAGAATGAGATGGCACACATTAGATGAGGTAATGTGATATGGCAAAGCTTTACATCTATAATTAAGACCATTTAAAATCATTAGCTTAGAAATAAAGTGGAAAAATACTGGGTAAATCAGATGATATCTCTCTAAAGAAGCATTGAGTCTTGTGTGGGAACCTGCATATACTGTTGATTTCTATGGGGCATCTGAGTTAGTGGGTAAACCACTTTCTGTACAAACATAAGTTCCTGAGATCAGATTTCCACCAACTATGTTAAAAACTAGTGTGGCATTGTGTGCTTGTCATCCTAGTACTGGGAAGGTAGGAACAAGAGGATCCCTAAAGCTTGCTGGCCAAATAAGTGACCTTCAGGTTCAGTGAGAGAGGCTGTCTCAAAAATAAGGTATAAAGCAACTGAGAAAGACATCTGGCATCAACCTCTGACCTTCACATGTGTAAGTGCAAGGACCATGCTCCCTACCAGCTCACATAGTCAAACACAAGGAAGTAGTCACTAAGATGTGAGCTGCCAGCTATGAGAGCAAGCAAGCACTTCTAGGTGATGAAGGCCTAGTGTTACGGCTGGTAAGAGCTAAATATGTCCAGAAATCCTTAGAATTGAAAGAGGATTCCAAGGACCAAATAGGAATGTAGCCAAACCTATGTTTTTTTTTTAAATTGTAGTCAAAAATCAAGTCATAGGACACTGCTCAGCTCGTTCCAGACATCTGACCAACAAAACCTAAGGTAGAAAACACCTTTTAAATTGCAATTGCTATATTAGTGCTATATTATTAATGCAAATATTTAAAAGGAAAGTCTGTCTTACTTCTTGAACTCTGATGTGCTCATTACAACTCAACTAATTGTTTGTTTTAAATAATTCACCCATCTTCTTTCACTTAACTCATTTTCTCATTTATAAAGATTAGAGTTGTGTCGTGACAATGGGAGCTACTTATCCCAAACTAAAATTCTATATTCTGTTGTGTTTACAATGCCTCCCTCGCGTTCTTCCAAAGGTTTAGGCAGTACTCTTAGATGCAGGCAGTGGAAGCTTGTCCTTGTAGTTTACCAGACCATGAGTTAGTCTGCAAGTTTCCTGAAGGTAAAGCCTTAGGTGCTGTATGCCCACCACACAGCACAACCTGTCCCTGTGTCGCTGTGTAGGTCATTCTCTTCAGTTCATATGTGTTTGCTGTCTTTAGCACTAAGTTGACCTGTATAGACTATCTTTCCTGTAACTTTAAGATTAATTTTGTTCTTATTTTAATTTTCACTGGTTCATGCTATTTCTCAAGCATAATAAACTCCTTGCAGTTGTTTGAGAGACAAAGTCCTCCTTAATCTTTGTCATCTGAACACATGGTCTCCAGTCTGTGACACTGTTTGGGAAGGCTTCAGAGGTGTGGCCGTTATGGAGGAAGGTATGGAACAGAGGGACATGCTTTCACAGTTCAGACTCGAGCTACTAGATTGCACTCTGCACTCTCCTTACTGTTTTTCATTGATGATGTGAGTTCTTAACTTGCTGTACTTGCCACTATGCCTGTTGCTCACTGCCATGGTCCCTGCCACAAAGGACTCTCATCTTTCTGGAACCATAAATCTCACCAAGCTCTTTCTTCTATAAGTTTTCTTGGTCATGATGTTATATCCAAACAATAGAAAAGTAATTAGCTGGGCAGTGGTGGCACACACATTTAATCCCAGCACTTTGGAGGCAAAGGCAGGCATATCTCTGTGAGTTCGAGGCCAGCCTTGTTTACAGAGTAAGTTCCAGGACAGATTCCAAGACAGAAACAAAAACCCTGTCTCAATTTACCACTAAACAAACAAACAAAAAACCCCAAAAAAACCAACAAAATAAAATGAATTAATATACTCCCTTAGAATAAAACTTACTTATAGACTATAAATTGCTTCTAATAATAACAGGATATTTACCATTTGTTGAATGAAAGATTGGAAGAGGGGTGGAATTTTCCAGTAGTGTAGTAGTGTGGAGGTAAGTCACCGACTTATAAACCAAACAGAAAATCACTTCAGTATTCTCAGTAGACAGCTTTATGATCTTATAAAGTGTGAAATCTAGTCTGGAAAATTTTAATGAAACATTAGTCTTTGAAGAACTTCTTGAATTTTCCCTTTGATTAATCTTTATTTTTTGGTGTGATTGCTTCTATGCTAATCAAAGACTAGATAAATTAAAATGATATCAATGTAAAAAAACTGATATAACCATAAGAAATCAATTCTTAGTACAGAATGAGAAGCAGACTAAGTTCACTTGTGAGAACCTTCTTTTAGCTAAGAAGAATTGATAGAGGAGGCTTTGGAGAAAGACAGTGTGACTAGGCAGTGAAGAGAGGATGAAGAACCCTCATTGCTTATACGGCTGTTGATGAGGAAAGTTTTATAGCTGAGCCTTATTATCTTGAAAGCAATTCCCATGAAGCAGCCTGCTGAAGGGGTAAATATCTAGAGAAAGTAGGATTTGTCTTCATGATTTATCATCAATTATCTGTTCAATCACTGTTTGCATTTTATAATTAATGTAGCATTTAAACCCCCCTAAAAGAACATTGGCTCTTCAAAGACTGTTAAAAAGCCATGAAGATTTAACAGTTTTCTCTTTGGTATTTTATTTAAGTCCTCCACCACCACGATCTTGTTTGTATAAGTATCTTTCTTCTTTTTACTTACCAGCTTCCTTCCCGTGGTTCTGTCTCTTTACTCTGTCACTATAATAATCTACATGAACATTCTTTTTCCCTTTCTACTTTATAAACAAAATATCCCTTATGAGTAATGATCATGTCTTTCTTTTTTGATAACCTTTCTGAAATGGCTTTTCAGTATTTTGCCTATTTAACAAATATAAAACCTATCTCCCATTTTCTTTATCCTTTATTTTTTGCTATCTAGACTGATGCCATATCTTTGCTCTTGTGTAGAGCATAGCATCAGGACTAGTTTGCAGGTTTTCTAAGATATGATTATGTTGCTTCTTCTTGATATAAACCCAGAAGTGCAACAGTTGTATCACACAGTGGATGTATTTTTAGTTTTTCCAGAAAGCTCCACACTCTTCTTTATAGTGATCATGCTAATTTTCATTCTTATCAACAGTGTGTCCTGTGTTCCACTTCCTTCCCAGCCCTGGTTATTTTCTTGAACATTTCGATAAAAACAATTGTTCCTGGAAAGAGATAATCTTATCATGGCTCATATTTCTATTCTCCTGATGGCTAAAATATTTGGCTAGTTTTAATAAGCTTGTTGGCTTTTCAAAGAATGTCTCTTCAGATCTGTTGTGATTTTTAATTATCTATGGGAATTTTCTTCATTATTATTATTTTTTTTTGAAGCAAGGTATCTCTTTCTTGTCCTGGCTGTCCTGGAACTTGTATGAGGCCGCTTGTTTGTTCCCAGCTGCTCAGCCCTGAAATAAGCACACAGAAATATTGCAATATTGTTTGGCCAATAGCTTAAGTGTATTTCTGGCTAACTCATATCTTAAATTAATTTATCTCCATTAATCTGTGTATAGCCACAAGGCTGTGGCTTACTGGGTTAAGTTCCGGTGTCTGTTTCTGGTGGGGCTGCATGGCTTCTCTCTAACTCTGCCTTTTTTCTCACATCATTCAGTTTAGTTTTCCCTGCCCAGCTCTATTCTGCTAAGCCACTGGTTAAAACAGCTTCTTTATTAATCAAAGGTATTCACAGTGTACAGAGGGGACTCCCACATTATCAAGTTTACTCTGTCTCTTTAAAGACTTTATTTGATTTTTTAAAAAATTATTTACTTCTTTTTATAACTTTCTATACTTTTTCTTCTTTTTTTCCCAAGCCTATGTCCATTTATCCAACATTATGACTCATTTATAGGTATTTTTATCTGGATCAGTCTTTATTCTGTATCTTTAATTATTTCTGACCTGAAGCACCTTTTTTATGCTAACTGGGCTGGGCTAGGGCTAACAAGGCCCTGCATGTTGGTTCTGCCCAGTTCAACACGGAGGAAGCATGTTTACTGCCTCTGAGACTGCTTGGTGGGAGCCATCCTCACCACCTCAACTCTGAGGAGCACCGTGTAGCATAAAAACCCTTTTTATCTGAGTGAAAGCTAAATCTGCCATGCAGTGCACTGTGCAACCTGGAAATAGCTCTGTGTATGGTGGCAGGAGTTTGCCATGCTCTCCTGCTTGTGTATGCCTAATAGACCTGATTCTACTGCCTGCCCAGGCAGGGAGCACTGAGCTGTGGGCATGGTCTCAGCTACTTTCCACCCAACCCTGAATGGGCATACAAGCATAATAGCTTAAGTGTATTTCTGGCTAACTCATATCTTAAATTAATCTATCTCCATTCATCTGTGTATAGTCACAAGGCTGTAGCTTACTGGGTAAAGTTCCAGCATCTGTCTCTGGTGGGGCTACATGGCTTCTCTCTAACTCTGCCTTTTTTACCCAGCATTCAGTTTAGTTTTCCCCACCTACCTCTATTCTGCTAAACCCCTGGCCGAAACAGCTTCTTTATTAACAAGTGGTATTCACAACATACAGAGGGGAATCTCACATCTCCAGTCTGGCCTCAAGCTGGGAGATTTGTTTCTGCTTCCTGTGTGCTGGGATTAAAGCCATGCACCACCATCTGGTTTGGAGGGTTTTTATCATGTTACTTAGATGTTCTCATTTAAGTGATGTTTCCAATGAATGATATACATTTCCTCATCTTGTACATTGTCTCTACTAATGCTAATACATGTTTTCATGTTAATACTTCATTATTTTACTTCTTATAACATTGCAGTGTACCTTGAAGTTGGGCAATGTGGTATTTCCAGTTTTGCCTTTTGCTCAGGATTTCTTTGCCTTCTCAGATTTTTTGTGCTTTTTGATAAAACATTTTATGAGTTTTGTTTTCTAGTAAAAAATGTCACTAATACTTGGTTGAGTTTGCAGTGAATCTGTAATTATAATAGCATGACTATTTTAACAATATTTTCTAACCTATGAAACATAGGAACTTATTCTTATTTTTGTGTCCTCATCAAATTCTTTCTTTAAGGCCTTAAGATGTTTTAAACAGATATCTTTTACATCCTGTGCTAAGTTTACTTATAGGTATTTTATTTTTTTATTTGTAGCTACCATTAATGAAATTCCTTTTTATAATTTTTCTCAGCTAATTTTATTGTTATATAAAATACTATAGACTTAAGCATGTTGATACTACATTTTTACTAATTCCTTTAACAGATCCAGTTATCTTTCAGTGAGGATCGTTGCCTTCTTCTAGTGCTTACACACAGCTTGCATCCTTCGGGCACCATAGGACATGGACACTGAATCCTGGGCTCTTGACCACAGCATCCTTCATCATGGTTTGTGCTGCAAAACTTGCTTTGTGTTAAGCAAGCCACTGCCCATGCCTGCATGCTGAACTCAGAATTGCTCTACTATTCCAAGATTGGTTTGTGAGTCTATTGTCCTTGTGCCTCAATGAAGAAACAAGCTCTGTCCCAGGGACAAAGCCATGTAGTTCTTGCCCCTTCTGCAGGACTGATGCAGACAATAATTTTCTTCCAAAATGGCACCTAACAGTAACAGCCTGGGTTTTTGCATTTGTTGGGGTGACAATTCAAGTTCTCTCTCTAGTGCGGTGTGACTGTGAAGGTCCCAGATTGCTTCTCCATCTGTGCTTCAAGCCTGTGCTGACTGTGAAACTTTCCAGTGTTTAGTATTACTAGCATCCCAGGTCATCATGCTTGCTAACATTCTTCTGCCTTCTTTATTTTCCCACATGGGGCATGCTACTCTGGGAAGTTAGGACTGAAGTCACCAAGAAATTTATTTTTTTGTCTATTGGACCACCTCAGCACTTAGAGTCTTAAAATGCAGTCTCTCTTCCTGAATCCAACTAGAACTGCTCACCTTAAAATGCACCACCTAGCTCTTATTTATTCTTCTATTTTGAGAATAAGGAGATTGCTGGGAACTTCTATTTATACATCCTAGGATTACTTAGTTTTTCTCTTTATTGCATATTTATACACTTGCATATGGGGATATCCTTTCTTTTTTTCTCCAATGGGTAAATGCATTTTTGATGTGGGATTTCCTTCTGCATGCTGTGAATATCATTGGTGAATAAAGAAACCACCTTGGTCTGTTGATAGGACGGAACTTAGGTGGGCAGGGGAAACTAAGCTGAATGCTGGGAGAAAGGAGGCAGAGTCAGATTTATATAAAAATATAACTTTTATTGATTTTTTGAGAATTTAAAATCATGTACCCTAATCCCACTCATTTCTCAGACCCCTCTTACCTGCTTTTCACCCTTGCAGCATCAACCCTCACAAAATAAAATAAGAAAGAAAAAAATACTAAAACAAAATACAAAAAAAGCCACTTCTCTCCTCCATCTTTCATCTTAGCATCTTGGGGGCTGCAGGCTGTCACAAAGTCTACCCTTTTGTTCAAACAACATTACTTGTTCATTATAATGAGTTATTGGTCTGGCTCAAGGCCTCTGGCATCTGGCACATCATCAATACTGTTGAAATTCCTCCTTGATGTCCTACTGATGTCACAAATCATGGAAATTCTGAGGCTATTATTCCATAGGACTGGTCCATTCAAGTGCTCCAGCAGGTCATAAGATTGTGCAGATGCTGGGCTGGGTCAACTCAAAACCCTGGATATGGGCCTGGGTGGTGGTTAAGTTTTTCAGCTCAGGACTCAGCTCACCTGTGCCAATGCCATCAGGTCAGACCTCTGGCACCTGTGGTGAGGAGTGGCAATTGCTATAGAGATTTCCGTTGGTATATATCTTGGTTTATTGACACAAATTTAAGGTCAGTTTTGTTATACTGTATAAATATATTTCTGCTCTTGATTAAGGTATTGTGTTTGTGCAGATCATTTAAAATGTAATATATACTTAAGAAATATAGATTAATAGATAATTGTTTGTAATAGTCAAGCTTGTTATCATGTTAGTTAGATTTTCTAGATGTACAGAGATATAGTTCAGATGGATAGGGATTATTCAAATATTTCAAAGACTATAGAATATGGAATTTAAAATAGTTTAAGAATTTAAGACTTATCATGACAATGAGACACATCGCTTTTGGAAGCACCAATTACTTCAAGGGGAAGATGGTCATCAAAGAGGCTCCTAATGGAGTTGGTTAGCCATTTGGGCAAGAAACTGCTTCTTGAACTGGACATACAGGACCCACAAAGAAATGACTGCTGAACTTGCCTATTGGTAAGACCATCTTTCAGGGTTCCTGCTTCATTAAAAAAGTCTTCCATACTTATTTAGGACACAGAAGAAAGTGACTGATGAATTGCAAATATAGTCAGAACTGTCGTTAAAATTTCATTTTGTGGAAAACTCTGATGGATACTATGGGCCTGTAGGGTGAAGATGGATGCCCCAACATTAAAGAAGAACTTTGGGTGACTGTTCAGGCATAGAGATGTCTCTGTCATTTCTAGCGTTTTAGAAGTTGCTTACAATGCACCTTCTGTTTATTTAGGTAATATTACTGGAGTCTTTGATGGTGTTGAAGAGTAGATAAATAGCAATAATATAGTTTTCCTTAGTCATGATAAAAGATAAAATAGTATAAATATTGTAACTGCAATTCTTGCTTGATAACTATTTTGGTATATGTAGTTTTACTATGTTAAAGTTAAAAACCTTCCTTTTTTATTTAAACAGAAAAGAGGGGTGATATGGAATTCCCCTCTGGATGCTGTTATTGCCATTGGTTAAAAATGGAACTGTCTTGGACCTGTGCAGGGAATAGAGGTAGGCAGGGAAAACTAAACTGAATGCTAGGAAAAACGGGTAGAGTCAGGGAGAAGCCATGTAGCCTCACCAGAGACAGAAGCTGAAATTTTAACCAGTAAGCCACAGCCATGTAGCGATACACAGATTGATAGAAATGGGTTAAATTATATGTAAGTGTTAGCCAATAAGAAGCTAGAGCTAGGGCCAAGCAGTGATTTAATTAATACAGTTTCTGTGTGTTTTTGGGGCTAAGCGACTGTGAACTAACTAGCTATTCCAAGTGTGGGGTCAGCTCTCACATTAGGGACAGGGAAAACTCTTCCATTATAATGGCCAGTGAGGGGCAGGATCAGCTCTTTTAGGGACAGCAAAGGACTGGGCTGGTTCAGCAGGGCCCTCAGGGTTCAACAAAAATAATTTGCGAGACCTTCAGTGGTAACAAAGGCCACAGACTGTTAGGGTCTGTGAGAAGCCAGCAAGGAAAGACCAACAGTCATGTATGCAATAACAAGAGCGCTTTATTAATTCCAATGTTGGAATGGGACACATAAACCCCCAAAGAAGATTGCAAGTTCCTTTTAAGTGGAGTTAGGGGATTTCTAGAGAGGAGGGATTAATTAGGGGCTGATTGATGGGAGTGCCTAGTGGGAAGCCTAAGGGTTAGATGCTTTCCATTGGTAGGGTAGGAAAATCTTTAGCTTGCATAGGGTTGGGGGAGGCATCTGCTGAGTCAGCAGAAGACTGAGGGGAGGTATCTGCCTGTAGGTTGTGGTTATTTTCTGAGGACTTTAGTTCTGTCCCAATTTATTGAACCAAAACTAAGGATTAGATTTCTGAGAGGCTACTAGAAGAGCCTGGTCTGCCTCCACATCTCACCATTCTCTCTCACAAACATCAAGACTGACACTAATCGCAGTAGGACCCTGGCAGCAACTCAGGCCCAGATGTCACAATGGCCATGATGGCAGCACAAGCCACTATATCAGCCTCTTCCTCACCACCTAAACTACTTTTGTCCCATCTCTCTCCACAGCACATTACCCGTTCTGCTTCTCTTTCTCTCCTATATATTTCTCATCACATATTCACTTACCAAAATGGTGTCAGACAACTCAAAGACTCAAAGACTCAAGGCACTGGGCAGGCCTTTGGGCGTCTTCGGCCAGTCCGGATGTCGAGCTGCCAGGTTGGCCTCAGGGATATCCTTTCTAATCTAATAGAATTCTTATCAGCAGTCACAATAACAAAGAAAAAATGCTTTATATGTTTGAAGGCGGTTAGAATTAATGCAGACAAATTGTTATAAGTTTATACAACTTTAATGCAAAGAACAGACTCACACAACCGGGGATCCCGCGGAGCACAGAAACAGGAAGTAGGGCCCCCAGCTTCCGCGCACCTAATTTATCAGTAAATCTTTTCCCGAGCCAAGCCAGCCCACAAAATGGGTGGGTTTATCTCTACATCTCCCCCTTTTTGTCTAAATAAGACAGAACTAAACCAAATACAACTATAAACAATAATAACAAATAATAAATATAACAAACAATATTGAGAACAAAAGTTTTTACCAGACATTCTATCTCAAGGAGTCTAAATAATGTAGAGAGTAATTACAATTATATAATCTTCAACTCCGTCAAAGATCTGAGAAGGGAATAAATATTACTTAACAAATGAGATATATCCAAAATGTGCCACAAATGACAGAGACAACTGACTACCTGGGCAATTGCCCAAATTCTCGTTTGCAATGTTGAGTCAACCAACATTGGCTAAGGCCTAACATAACTGACATGCCATTATCAAATGCAAGAAACTTTCTTAGAATTATCCTACCCTGTCTTGGCAAGATAAGACAATCCTGTTTCATAACTTTGTCAGTAGTTGAGGTATGGGCTTTTCTTAACCCAAATGCCAGTTCTGCCAAGAAGACAAGCTCCCAGTGGAGTGTCTTTGGTACTCAATGTTCTCTCAGGAGTAGAGTGGCTTTGCCAGGAGTAATTGTGTCTTGTAGGCACAGAATTCTAGGTTAGATTAAAGGCCATTTTTCTACAGCTCTTTAAAGAGGCTGAAGATTATATTATCTATACTAAATATAATCTCTAGGTAACTAAAAGACCTGATTATCCTAAAAATAAACATGACAAACGTATAAATTTCAATACCTATCTAACTTGAAGACTAAGAGAATAAACAACTGTGCAATATATGAAGACAATAATCTTCACCTGTAAAAAATGTCATTAAATATCAAATGTAAACAATGATATTACGTAAATAGTATCAGAGGTAGAAATGTACATTGTGATGTATCCATACAATATAAGCATACTCTTATACAAAAATAGAGGTAGGAACACTCACATTCAATATTCGATATATCAATATACAGAAAACAGTACCAATACAATTTTCTAAAAACAGTAACTCACAAATACCAATCATCCCATCAAACCAAATCCCCCCCCACTTTTTTTTGAACATACCCCTAATTTCATAAAACATCTCCCTATCCCCTCAACCCCAAATCAACCACTAAAAGATGTCCCTAACCCTGAGAGTAATCTCTGTTGGGAAAGGGGACGTCGTTCTCTAAGATTGCTTCATGCTGACATGGGGGCAACGTTCTTCTTAGGGGCTCCTGTGAAAGCAAATGATAGTAAAATTCCCAAATTAACCTTTGATCTAAGAAAATTGTAACTAGTCTCTGTGCGTTTTGAGAAGGTCTGGCCAGAGTGTTGTCAAAAATGTGTACCATTTGAAATTGTCTCGTGCAGTTGGTACCAAAAAACAAGTCTAATATTAGCGCTTAAAAAAGGAAAAAAAGAAAAAAATAATAATCATGACGTCATAAAAACCAGATTGAGTTGATATTGTGGGGCCCCATCTTCATCCTGAAAACTTCAAAAATTACTGTAGGAAAATTTGTTGTTTGTTATGGGAAATTTAAAAATTAACAACAAGGACACATGCTGACATACAAAGAAAGACACAGATATGAGGAAAAGCAAAGAAAGTTTATCAAGTATAAAATTATTCTTATTCTGTCCCGTTTCATGGCTCCTGATCTGAGACAGAAACTCTGAGATATCTCTTATCAACAGGCTTGGAACTGAAGAGGGACTGAGCCATGTGGTTGCTGGGAATTGAACTCAGGACCTTTGGAAGAGCAGGCGGTGCTCTTAACCACTGAGCCATCTCTCCAGCCCCCCTGTAGTAAGTAATACAGAGCAGCAGAGCTTCTGCATCCCCAGCACCCAGCTGCCCTCATGGCTTACTTATGCCAGGAAATAATTACACAGAAACTGTATTCTTTTAAACACTGCCTGGCCCGTTATCTGTAGCCTCTTATTGGCTAGCTCTTACATATTAATCTAACCCATTTCTATTATTCTGTGTAGCCCACCAGCTGGCTTACCAGGAATGATCTTAACCTGCATCTGCCTGGCATGGGAACATCATGGCGACTCCTACTCAGCTTCTTTTTCCCAGCATCCTGTTCTGTTTACTCCACCCACCTAAGGGTGGGCCTATCGAATGGGCCTAGGCAGTTTCTTTATTAATAAGAAATCACTCCCACATCATCTGTTAGACCTATGGATTTGAAAATAAATTGATACAAATGTTTCCAAATTATTTATGTTTGAAAAACCAAGAAAGTCAAGAGGCTATCTCTTTAATTATGTACCTCCAAAGAGGCCACTTTTACCCCTTTGTTTCTGAGTCAGGGTTTGTGGAATGCTTGTTTTCTCCAGACTCACTGACGTCCACCGAGTATGAGAAGAGTCTAGAAGCATCACTCAGAGACATAAGATCTGAAAGCTAAACTAACTCTTGTCATGCAAGAATGCACCTTTCAAAACACTTGTCATGAATCTACCATGAGACTGTTTTCAGCTGAATTCCAGGGTTTCTCTTACATAGTTCCCAGATATCTGTAAACAATGTCTACTGATCAAAGTGTCCTTAAGGGGACTTATTTTTCTGGGTCCAGTGACTCTGAATATCCCTGTCAAATTTATCAAAATGCTCCATAATAGATTTTCGTTCCAATTAAATCAAGTTTTCCACTGCACTTAAGGGCACATATGAGGAACCTTACCATCCTTTAATTTTCAATTTCCAATAGTATCTTTGTGCATAGTTTGATACATTTTTGATATAAAAATCCCCTCAGACTGATACTTTTTCCAGTGAATCAATTCTCCACTCACTTTTCTTTAAGTGAGACCCACGAGACTGTTTAGCCGACAATGTAGGGGCCGCTGAGATTTTAATTATAACCATTTAGCTTTATGAAAATTTGAAATGATGAACTTTTGGGTTACTTTTATGGAAAATAATATTAAGTGGGTAGAAATTATGGGATTCTCTATGCCTCATTGGTGTTCTGTTGTCGGTCACATTTATCACTCTAAAGTCTTATTGCTGTAACATATGTATGAACCAAATTCAAACAATTAACTGGCTCACATTTTAGGAGCTGCATCTATCAAGCAACACAGCACTAAGGCTCTGCTAGCGTTTTAATGGCTGGGCTTAGGAGATAACAGCATTTCTTTAATTAAAATCAGTCCTGGTATTGGAAATGATATATCTGTGACAAGTCATTTCTCCCTTGCTTTAGGATAAAGATTAATCTAGCTTGGTTCAAAAGTCATATATTTAAAGCATCGCTTTTTTTTTATTTATGGTCGTTTGATATTAACTAAGTATTGTTAACAAAATAGCAAAGAGAGTTAAATTGTAAAATTCAGTTTAGTACCAGTCAGGGTAGTAAATATTAAAGAAAACGAAGCAAGAGTGTGAGGGAAAAGCAACCTCAGGCTGTAATTCTATGTATCTTCGGGAATTTAATAGCAGTGCCAGAGCTAATGGCATATGTGTCTACTGTCTTCAGTACATTTCGAACTTTTCAAGTATGGACTGAGCTCTCTGTGTATTTTTTAAGCCAACTGGGAGAAGTATATAGAGTATTGGGAGTGCCATGTAATCAGCATGAGTAAGGAGACTCTTCAGGTCATTGGATCAATATAACAGAAATACAAATAAGTATGTGGTATTAAATTCAAAACCTAAAAACATTTTTTTCTGTTTTTTTTATTTTCTTTTATAGTATGGTAATGATGATGATGATATGCCTGTTTGTAATCTAACGAGAGAAGGAAGTATAGGGTGTGTTGATTTGGGTGAATGAGAGAGTAGAAAAGATCTTAGTGTAGTTAGGGGAGGGGAAACCTTAATCAGAATAAACTGAATTAAAAAAACCTATCTCTTCCTCCCCCTATAAAAGATAAACAGAAAAAAACATGGTGGAAAACAGTTCTGATGAGGCATTAGGAATCTGAAGCTGGCCTTAGGTGAAGGAAAGATGTGGTCACTGTGGCAGTTGAACTCTTTGGAGGTCAATGCTTTGAAATATTTCCAGTCTTTATATTAGAGGGAGTTGTCTAAGTTCTCCTGCTGTGTATGAAGGATTGGTTAAAAATAAATGTTGTGTAAAGTTTCAGTAGCTTTTTCCACATTTGTCAGAACACGTGACTGCTACAACTTCAGTACTTTACCTGGAGTTTTTTCATACCACAAAGCTAAGAAGTCAATTGTGCTAATCATATGCTTTTGTGTTTCAATTTAGTATATGGAACTGTGGAAGGCAAAGAAGTAGGAAGAATGAAGTGTCTTCATGTGTGCTTACACACACACACACACACACACACACATGCATAAATATATGAATACAACCTTCCAAGTCTGTTTAGTGTTTCTTATGTAAGGGCTGACCACTTTGTATTGAATAGCCAATGAGAGCAGGGGAAATTCCTGAGTGATACTAACTCTCCCTTTCTCTACAGTCACTAGGAGCCGGCAGTCTTAGTCCAGGTACGGAATCCTGGAAGATTTCCCTTCTTCCATGTTAGGGAATCTCTGATTCATCTGCTGTCTTCGTGCAGCTCATCAAAAGCATTCTTCCTTTGTGTCACAGAATCTTTTATTTCTAAGTTCTCCTTGCTGTTGTTTTCTGCAACTTTCCCCTCTGCTCAGATTGCCCACCTGTCTCTATATATCTATTCATACACAAGCAGGACTTTTGGTATGAGTCAGCTGCACCTCATGTCTAGGTATTAGGCTATGTTTCATGTTTGCTGTAGCTGCAAGTTGTAGTTGCAAGAAGTTTCAGATTCCCTAAGTCCCTGTTCTTGTTCCCTCTGTTAAGCTTTGTGTTTTTTCTTTTGTTAGAGACTCCCCTTTACTTAGAAACTAAGCCCTCTCTGTGGTGTCTTTTGTTATAATCACTGTTACCACCCAAGAATCTTGTGGTGGTGATGAATTAGGCAAAGAATTGTATGTTTCTTCAATTAGGTCTCACTCATGACCGTTGCTTAGCTATAACTTTCAGAGATGTTCCTTAGCTTTCTTTTTATCTATTAATAAGACATGGAGTTATGATGATTAAAACTGGTGGTGCCAAATTCTATGATGAATTTTCTTCATGTTTGGTATGGATCTGACAGCATTCATTCCTAGACTCCTCTCAGAATAGGGTTTTCTATGCAGAATACTCTGGAATTATTTTTATTGTTATTTTATTCTTGCCCTTGATTAGGCATGAGCTTTTAACTCAGGTCTTTACCATGTTTGGTGATGGGTGGCATAGCCCAGAAAAAGGTCTCGCTAAGGCTGGGACCTCAGTGATTTTCATTTTCAGACTTGTCTATACCAAGCACTTACCAAGCCACTAACTTATCACTTAAAGCATTCATGCCACTTTATGGCCCTGTGACTTTTGTTCTTTTCTGTGGATATTGGTGTGTATATTGGCCTATAAATAACTGAATTTTCTACTACTAATATGGGATTCCCCTTTGTATGCTGTGAATATGATTGGTTAATTAATAAAGAAAATTAGCTTGGCTTGATAGGGCAAAAGAATAGAAGTAGGCAGGGAAAACTAAGATAAATGATGGGAGGAAAAAAGGGTGGGGTCAGAGAGAAGCCATGTAGCCCTGCCAGAGAAAAGAACTACGCCCATATTCCTAAATATTGTTTATAAATGTTTATTTACATTTAAAGGGCAATATGCTATGGAGATTTGCATTGGTATGGATCTTGGTTTATTGATACAAACTTAAGGTCAATTTTGTTTTATGTATATTTCTTCTCTTGATTAAGGTATTGTGTTTGTGCAGCTCACTTAAAAATGTAATGTATAATTAAGAAATGCAGGTTAATAGATTATCATCTATAATAGTCAAGCTTGTAATCACGTTGGTTAGATTTTCTAGATGTACAAAGATATATTTCAGATAGATAGGTATTCTTCAAACCTTTCAAAGATTACGAAAATGTGACATTTAAAATGTTTAAAGAAGTTAGAACTTTTCATGACAGAGACACATCTGCTTCTGGAAGCACCAATTACTTCAAGAGGAAGATGGGCAATGAAGAGCCTCCTTTTGGAGTTGGTTAGCCATTTGGGCAGGATACTGATCTAGCCTGGACTGCTTGAACTGGATATGCAGGACCCACAAAGAAGTGACTGCTGAACTTGCCTAAAGGTAAGACCATCTTTCGGGGTTTCTGCTTCATTGAAGCATCTGCCAGATATTCTGCAGGACACAGAAAAAAGTGACTGACAAACTGCCAATATGGGTGAACTGTCTTTGAAATTTCCTGCTTTGTGAAAATGTCTCCTGGATACTATGGGCCTGCAGGCTGAAGATGGATGCCCCAGCATTGCAGAAGAACTTTGGGTGACTATCCAGGCAAGGAGATGTCTCTGTCATTTCTAGAGTTATGGAAGTTGCCTACAATGCTCTTCCTGTTTACTTTGGTAATATTATATAGATCCTTCTATAATCTTAATGGAGTTCAAGAGTAGATATTAATAATATAGTTTTACTTAGTCATAATAACGATAAATAGATATAAATATTGTAACTTTAATTATTGCTTGGTAACTGTTTTGTTATATGTAATTTTACCATGTTAAAGTTAAAACCTTCCTTTTTATTTAAACAGAAAAAGGGAGGTGATGTGGGATTTACCTCTGTATGCTGTGATTACCACTGCTTTGGGCCAATAGCAGATCTATAGGGGAATAGAGAAAGGGAGGGGAAACTAAACTAAATGCTGGAAAAAGAAGGGTGGAGTCAGAGAGAAGCCATGTAGCACCAATGGAACTTTACCTGGTAAGCCACAGCCACAGCCACGTGGCAATACACAGATTACTAAAAATGGGTTAAATTAAGATACAAGCGTTATCCAATAAGAAGCTAGAGCTAATAGGCCTTTCAGAGCCCGTGTGGGTCCAACACAGATTCTCTAACTAGACTGGAATGGAGTCGCGAGGAATAATCAGACACAACTTAGACCGTCATCATGGAAAAGGCTTCTTCCTCCTTTATTCCCCCCCAAACATCTTATATACCCACACCAAATGAGCAGGAACACACAAAGGCTGTTGCCTAGGCAACCAGGTGCCTGGGCTCTAGCAATCAGCTAGGCTCTGAATTAGCATCTCTATAAGACATCCTCCAAATTGCATAAGGAAATAAACCCCAAACATCCTGACCAGTTTCAGTCAACACCTCTTCCCAGGTAATCCACACGTTAACAAAAGAAGCTAGGAGCAGACATCCTGGCTTTTGTTAAGGGCAGAGACACCTTGTCTCCAAAGCTAATGTAAACTCAAAATATGCGCCCACAAGGCCAAGCAGTATTTTACATAATATAGTTTCTGTATGATTATTTTGGTTCTGGGCAGCGGGTACAAACAAACGGCTCCCTCCTCCTACACACTACCAACGGGGTCTGTTAGCTAATCATGGGACTGAGGGCATTTGTTCATATCAAACTTTTCAGTCTTGTTTATTTTAATAGTTAAAAGGAAGTTGCATCTGCATATAACAAAAACAACTAGAAAAATGTTTTTTTTTAAAAAAAAAGCCTCATTATATAGTACAGGCTAGCATCTATTTTTAAATATTTATTTTTTGTCTATGAAAATTTAATAAATGGATAAGATGCATTTGGTCATTAGAAGTCTGTATTGCCCTTTCTTATGGCCTCTCATTCCTACCCAATAACTTCTTGTTCCAAAAATGTATCTCTTTCCTATTTTTATATCTTTTTGTTTTGTTGTCTTCAGTTTTGCCTCTGCAAATTGTTTTCTGAATTAATTAAAGTTGTTTACATGCCCATGGATTACTTTTTATTTATTGGAGTACAGGCAACTTGCCTGTACCTGTACCACTGAAGAAAATGACTCTCAGATCCCTAGCAACCACTAACTGTAAATAGTTCTTTCAGGAGTTTGGTGGTGCTTTTTAGCCCTTTCTTCATCTATGATGGGACTTTGATGGATCCAGTCCTGTGCAAGCATTTTGCAGGCAACCTCAGTTCTTGTGAATTCATCAGTACAATGGGCATATAATGTCCAGAAGACAGTTTATTTTTCCTAAATGAAAATTCCATCCCATCCTCTTGGTCATATTCTTTCCTCCTACTCTTCTGTGAAGTTCCCTAAATTTTGAGGGTATGATGCAGTTGTCTTAATTAGAGCTGAACACTCTGAGTAACTGTCTCTCACTGCAAAAATAAGTTCTCTAAGACTGAGAGAAGCACTAATCTGCAGATACAAACATTCAGAAGGCAGTTTGAAACCATGTCTATTTGGCAAAACAACAAGAGTAGGTTTCCCACCAGGATACATATCCTTCCAGCCATAGACTTTTGGCCAGGTTTACCATACAAAATATAAATTTCTTCTGATAGATCAGTCCTCAATCTGGAGAGTGGCTGATTACCCCTATGGCAGGCATGCCACTATTGGGCAATCTTCCTAGCATGTTAGTGTTGTAGCTTGTAGGATTCACAGTAAAGACCATTTAATAAAAGTTTTTCTCCTTGAGCAGCTTGCATGGTAACTTTCAGAACCATGAAAGATAGCCAGTAGGGAGGAAGCTTCTATATACGTTGCAGCTTGATTGTTTTGTTATGTTCTGAGACAGAAGTGTATGGTGTCTTCAGCAATATGGTCTTGCCTTCTGGTTCTGGTGAGTAACCAAGAAACCATTTTTTATTCTTATGTGATGATGGAGGAATACCTTCTAAGTTCTTTGTAGGTTGGAACCCAAAATTACATGGTGGTTATCAAATCACCTAAAAGTCAAGCACATTAGGGAGGCCAAGCTGAGCCTAGTACTGAAAGTCTTGTCAACTTAGGACAGTTGATTGCAATGAATGAAAGTTGAAATGAAACACACCATCCAGATCCTAGTGCAGGCTTCTGCATGCTATTCACAATGGGGAGGGGATAATTATTCATGGACAAGAAAAAATTTCTTTTGTGATTATGATGCATTAACTACATATTTGATGATTCTTGTTGCATCATAGTTGGTTTGTTATGTATAAAATAGTTGAAGGGCTTCAAAATATATAAGCAAGACCATTTTAGTATTTTAACTGAAATAAAATCACATAACTTTCTCCTTCCCCTTCTTCATTCTACCCTCCTTCCATGTCTTTCCTCAACTCCCTGATTAATAACCTCTTTTTCCTTGATTATTATTGTTATGCAAATATATTTGTGTTTACATATCATGCATGTATGTGAATAGACACATACACACACTATATATACACACACTATATATACTATATGAGATCATTTTTGTCTCTGTATTATTTCATAAAACCAATAAAAGGTGTTATCCTTGGGAAAGGCAAATTCCTTCTTCCGAACAGTCACTAGTTGTCTATATTTCTCTGTTCTGAGATGGGATCCCATGAACATGTCTACCTTTCATGTTAACACATAGATTGATTTTGCCATTGTTCTGGTCTTGTTTATGTAGGCCTTTCTAGAAAAGAGTGCTTTACAGCACACTTTCTGGTATTTTTGTTCTTATAGTTTCTCTATTCTGCCTTCTGCATGTTCCCTGAGGCATATGCAGAGGAACTTTTATGTAGATGTAGATGTGTCCATTGGGACTGAGCTCCATATGATCTTTTGTTCTCAGCCATTGTGTTAAGTTGTGATTTTCTGTGATCTTTTCCACTTGCTATAGAGAAAGCTATCTTGACGAGGGTGTTAGGTACACCATGTAGGAACACTTATGTAGGAATGGTAGCCCTCACACTAAGAGCATGAGCAAGGTTATCACGAAAAAAAATGATGTCATAGAAACAAATACGTATTTTTGTGTGTGCTTGGGAAGATGTACTTAAAAATATGTGAGGTTTAAAATTTCACTCCTGCATGGCCTTAAAACATTAAACACATCACAATCTTGGATGGCGTCTATTATTCTCCGTAAAGGAGAACTCACGTAAAAGATTCTTAATCGACAAGTTAGCCTTTTATAAATTCTGCCATTTATCAAAATATGAGCCGATAATCTGCACCACACATTACTGTTCTTACTAAAAAGAACCTTTTAGGGGTGGGACTGACGTTCTGTAACTTATTTCTATGGTACAGACTAACACAGTGCCTGTCACAAATACTCTATAACTGATTTAAAGTGTGAAGGGGGAAGTGCTGGAGCTACAGCACTCTAGACACACAATAAAATGGGCTTCGTTATCAATAAGGCACCATCTGTATCCTCCGAGCCTTTCTCCTTTTAAGGCTAAGACAGCTACTTACTATTCAAGGCATAGTTAATGCAGCCAGCAGCAGCAAGGAGAATTATGAACGTATGTTTTATGACATTGGAATGAGAACAATTTCCCCCTGTTTTTAACCATAATTTTAGAGTTTGTGCTAGCCATTTGGCATCTGTTCCTAATCTCCGCCATAAGTCGGCTGAATCACACAGCTTGACTAATGACCAAAGTTGTTTACATCTATTCTGCAAGCTAACATTTTAGTGATATTCAAATGTCATGCTATCATTTCTCCAAACACCTGTCACCACCTTTGACCTCCCGGTTTCCCTTATATCCAACAATAACCTACTTACCTAGTTATAATGATGTCATTTCTGTTTCTTTGTCTCTCTGCATCCTAAGACCTTTGTGTGCTTCTGTGACATTTTTCTGCCTTTTATTTCTAGGAGATAATGAGAGTTGAGAAGTTTGAAAATTTTTCTTCAATAAAACTGGTTTCTTCATTACTCGGTTATTTCTGTAAATTAAGACTTGGACACAAAATAATTCCTTTATTAGAGCTATGCTAGTAGGCCAGCTCATTTTCTATGATATTGTAATATTCCTTTGTCATTTACTGTTGTCCCCACAGGAGGTGTTCAAAATTATAAGTGTAATCTTTTTTTAATTATACATAATTTTTCTTTTTTAAAATTGATTTTACTGAGCAATGCATTTTTCTCTGCTCCCCTCCCTGCCTCTTTCCTCCTCCTCAGCCCTATTCCATGGTCCCCATGCTCTCTGTTTAAGTTTGTACTCCATTTTTTAAAGATTGGATCATTTGTTCTTTTGATAACCAGTTTCTTGAGTTCTTTGTATATTTTGGAGATCAGACCTCTGTCTGATGTGGGATTGGTGAATGCAATGCCCATCAAAATTTCAGCAAAATTCTTCACAAATCTCAAAAGAATGGTACTCAACTTCATATGCAAAAGCAAAAAAACCAGGATAGCCAAAGCAAACCTGTACAATGCAAGAACTTCTGGGGGCATCGCAGTCCCTGACTTCAAACTCTACTACAGAGCTACAGTATTGAAAACAACCTGGTATTGGCATAAAAACACAGACAGGAGGACCAATGGAACTGAATCAAAGACCCGGATATTAATCCACACACCTACGAACACCTGATTTTTGACGAAGGAGCAAAAAATATAAAATGGAAAAAGGAAAGCATATTTAACAAATGGTTCTGGCATAACTGAATATCAACACATAGAAGAATGAAAATAGATCCATATCTATCACTATACACAAAACTTTTATATTAATATAATATAATATATATTCTTATATTAAAATTTGTCTTTCTTTTATTTTCTGCTTTCTCATTCTGAGAGTCAAATGACAAATCTGATATAAGCTTTTTATTCTCTATTGTGCATGAATCTTATGCTGTTTTATCAAAGATTTCTTTTATCTTTCTCTGTCAGCTTTGTGTTTTAAAATCATATTGTTCTCATATACTAATGTTTCTTCTGTCAAGGCTGCCATCATTAGTTTGCTGTGAGCATCATTTACTGACTGGGAAATTGAAAATGAAGTCCTAACATTTCTGTTTCTTACATGCATTTCAGCAATCTCCTGAACCCTCCTGTTCTTGCATATTTTGTGAATTTTTTTATTGTTTACTTTATACTTTTGAAATCTTTCATTAGCCATATTAGTTACATTAATAAGGCTTCATGATAACATATATATGTGAATATATACATATGTATTCATATATATGATGTATTTTTGATTGATCATAAAGTCTTCGTCTAATCATGCAGGGCCTGGATGTCCTGAACAGAAGGGATAGTTAAGGTTTTTATTTTTATTTTCTGAATCATGGATGGTAACTTTTGGTTAAATGCTAGAGAGTTAAACAAAACACTTTTCCAAAGTCTGGCATGGTAGCAAAACCTATAGTCCCAGTCCTCAGAAGGGAAGGAGGGACAGGAAGTTCAGGATCTTAAGGTATCGTGATGACAGAGAATGTTGAAGGTAGCCTAAATTAGTTTTATATCTGAAAAGCATATATTTTACTAATTGTATTTCATATTCCATAAGATCTGAATGATATCTCTCAGAAAGGGGATTTCACGATGTCAGGTACTGTGTTGCAAGAAGCTGTATCTTTTTTTTTTTTTTTAGAAGCTGTATCTTTAAAAGATCCAACAGATGATCAGGTGGTTCACTGGCAATCATTTCCCTAAAATATCCTGATCCAGTGCAGCTTGGCTGTTGGGGAATCCTTCACAGCTTCCCATAAGTCTGTTGGCTCTTTCTTGAATTCTATGTTCTTCGTAGCTTAATTATGCAGCAGAGCTCTCCAGAACCATGCTGTCATAGAACTTCTGGACTAGAATTGAGTCATTCTGACTGTGGATGGGTGACCAAGCTTTGTTGCCTTTTATGCCCCGGAAAATGAAAAAGACTCATTTTCAGCAATGTCTGAACTCTCAGAACAGCCAAAGGTCCATGTGGAAAGGTTTCTCTATTTGAGAGAAATTTTTATGGCTGTAATTTTAGACCCTGTGATGTTTAGTTTATTGCTTTTGCAGCTCCATGGTGCAGAAACTGGTGGCTTTTAAAAACTCCATCTCAAATATCTGGCAGATCTTGATGGGTGTATAAGTCTACAATAAGCTGCACCATCTACTATGCAGCACAAAGTCTGCAGTTCTTCTTGCTTATCCCAACACCTTTATAAAGCCATTTTTTTTGTAATGTACAGTACCACTGTGGATGGGCAATAAAGTTAGTATAGTGATATTAGTTTTTGTAGATTGTTGAAAGTATGGATTCTGGTCTATTTGAAGCATCTATCCTTTTAAACAAGGTTTAATTATGTATTATATCAGTATAGAGCTTAAGGTACAACTGAATCATGAGCTATAACTTTGGATTTTACAGTTAGCATTTAGAAGTACAGAATAATACCCTTCGGTTTCTCATTTATCTTTCTACTAATGTTCAGAGACTTTCTTCTAAAAGTGACTCTAGTTTCAGAGGTTACAAAAATAGTGAGATAACACTGTTGTGGATGTGGTATCATTTCCCTTTTTCAAGAGGTTTCTCCTTTTCAAAACGAATCTTTATTAATTTTGATGGTATCCATAATTTTTCTTCTCTTGTGGAAATAAAAGCAAAACCCTTTCCCCAACATAGTACATCTCCTGGTTTCCATTGTGTGGTCAACACATCCTTGAAATATACCGGTTGATTCAATTCAGAAGTTTTTTTGGTTATCTAATGCCCCTCTGCTGCTGTTGTTTCTTTCTCATTAGCATTAAGAAAATTCAAGGTTAATAAAGCATTATACAATCAAAAAAAATAGTGAGATAAAAATCCCCACCTTTAGTGAAAGCTTCACACATGGCAGGTCAGTATATAAACTACAAATCAGGGGGCTGGAGAGATGGCTCAGTGGTTAAGAGCACTGACTGTTCTTCCAGAGGACCTGAGTTCGATTCCCAACAACCACATGGTGGCTGACAACCATCTGTAATGAGATCTGGCGCCCTCTTCTGGCGTGCAGGCATACATGGAGGCAGAATGTTGTATACATAATAAATAAATAAATAAATCTTAAAAAAACTACAAATCAAAACAGCAATACAAGTATTCAATATATATCTGTATATATTTGAACACATAGAGATAACAAAACATTCAGAGTGTTACAGATTATTTGAATTATATCTTTATGGATAAGGACATCTTTGGAAAGAAGGATATAAGAATGTCTTAAGAGAAAGCTGTTACATGGAGGATTGCAGTTATGAAACAGCTCAGGATTGACAGCTCAGAAGGCATGATACATTAGCTGGTAATCCCAGGCTTGAGAGGATAGAAAGTTGTGGCCTTATTATTAAGGTCTTGGAATTTTATCATTATGGTGAGGTTTTATTGAAATGTTTATATAGATGAAACATGATGAACACCAGATAGTAATATAGAGGTTAAATAGTTAAAATGTTACTTCACAGCTAGTAAGATCTTGATTTAATTAAAACGTTCTTATCATCCCAATAAGCTATTTATTGTAAGAATGTGATTATATGAATGCAATTATCATGGAAACTTACACATTTAATTCATGTTACATGCTGAGCACCTAATTTTTTTTAGGCTATCATTGCCACAGGCTATGACATAAGCAGCATTCTGATTCTGTTCAGAATGGCTGATAATGAGTACCTGATTTCCTCTTGACAGAGACACTGTGCTTCTATCTTTGACTTTGTCCTGGTAGATTTGCCTGAAGTTCCTTCAAAAATATTTTATATATATTTACTGGAGGTGTGCATGTGCAGATGTATACATGACTGAAGGTTAGAGGACAGCTTGTGAATATTGATTCTCATTCTAACATGTGCCTGGGATTTGAACTCATGACATCAAGCTTTACAACAAGAACCTTCACCCACTGAGTCATTTTGTTGGTTCTGAAGTTTGTTTTCTCTCTCTCTCTCTCTCTCTCTCTCTCTCTCTCTCTCTCTCTCTCTCTCTCTCTCTCCCTTCCTTCCTTCCTTCCTTCCCTCCCTCCCTCCCTCCCTCCCTCCTCCCTCCCTCCCTTTCTTCCTTCCTTTTTCTTTTCGTTTTTTCAAGAAGTTTTCTTGATGTAGCCCTGGCTGTTCTATCCTGGAATGAGTCACTTCAGCCTTCAGTCTGGCTTTGAACTTACACACCTATCTGTCTCCTGAGTTCTGGGATTAACAGCTTGTGCCACCACTGCCTGGCTGAAGATTGGAAAATAAAAGAGCAAATAAAGAGTTGTACTGTTACCACTAAAGAAATTGAGAGGACATCTGTGAATTTGCAATAGAAATCATTATACTTTCAAAGCATCTTAACCAGACTTGGTGACAAAGGCAGAAAAATGGTACATGGAAGAAATTAAATCCCAAAGAACTCATGAATGTCTTGGATGAATCATCACATGTACGAACACCCTGCTGCTGTTAGTGAAAAACATGCAGAAAGGGAGAGTGGAAGAAGATGTCAACCTTAACAACAGTGGGAAGTCTTAATATTCACTAAGGAGATGGGTTAGGCCCCAGGGATATGACAGCCTTTGTAAGGAAAGATCGAGCAGGTCAGAGTCACAGTATCTAACACACTACTGGTACTAAAATCACCATGGTTACAGTTTCCAAGGTTGCAGTAACTAGAAGAAAGATACATACAGTTGAATTTGTTTAGGTTAAAAAAATACAAATTATATGAAGAATACAGGAAGTAATATGAGAGTAATAGTCAGAGAACACATATAACATGACTTATTTTAATTGATAACTTCTATTTCACCTGTTGTCTTTCAAAATGTAAGAATAAAAAACACTCAGAAGTAGAAAGAGAGTTAATAATTAAAGCTATTGTAATAACAACCCCCCCTCTCTCTTTCTCTCTCTCTGCAATCTGGTATACATTCCATTCTGGATTGCTCTTTAACCAACATGCTGTGCAGCACTAACTACTCAGTACCGGTTGGAACTCGAAAGCTCTGAAATATGTTTCGATAGCACATTATGTTCCTGTGAATCTCCAGGCAATGAAAATAACCCACAATTTTTGGCAGAAGAATTATGAGCTTTGGTGAAACCTGGTGGCCCTTCTGTGCACTCAGATTTTGAATACCTCCAGGTTCTATATTCAGACCCTGTCTCCTTGCAAGGATGACAGGCAATGCTTCTAGGCAGTCCTCCTTTTCCCCATTCTCTAGTTTGCATCCTTTTTCTTCTCCTGGAAATAGAGTTCAGTACATTAAGGCAATCTAGTTGTGTCCTTTCCCATAGTTTCCATTTGACTGGCAGGTTGATATCAGAGGAATCTGCCTGGATGTCGTCTGATTATTGTCATCTTCAAAAGGAACAGACAATGAGTCACTGTAGAGTTCTGAGGACTCTGCATAATTGTGCTAAACTGTTTCTTGTTAAACAGTGAGTGAGAATCTCTTAGGAGTGGCCTTGTTAGAATTTTGGAGATATTGTTCCACATGGTTAAGATAACACAATTTTGCAGACAGACTAAATATTGATTTCATGAATAGTCAAAAGGAGGTATAAGACAGTAGAGGAGAGAAGATTAGAGAAAGACCAGTGGGTAAGCTGATATGTGGGAGGCATGGGTTTTACCAAGCAAATGTTAAGAGGCTGAGAGCAGACGTCTAATAAAGTTTTATCATGGAGAAATAGCACTGGAGATTTCTCACAAAGAAAGAGAAATGAATAATAAAAGAATATTCAAATTGAAGCAGTCGCCTAAAATGTATAAAATCATTAATTAAATAGTATTATTGTTCATATTGTCTATTCAAATATGGCATATCTTCTGGAGAAGAAATGAGAATACTGTAGACATTGAGGGACTATTTTACTATCTTACTTTTTAACTAAGCACACTTCACATAAAACAACAGCCATGGATCACTAATTTACTAAATATTCTATAAAAAATCAGGGATCTATAAATGACAATATGTAGTGAATACTTACTTCTGAAGAATGGATGGTAATTTCTGAATTGTTTACACTACCATGAGAAGGAAATAGACCTTATTTTTCAGTAGTATATTATGGCAGTCCACTTCTTGTTAGAGTTTTATGATTATTTTTGCATTTATTAATGAATTAAATTTGGAAGTGAAGATTCCGTTTATGAAACAAATGGAATACAAAATAGAACATATATAGAAATAGTTTAAAAAATATTTTGTTCTATGTTTAATTGTGTGTAAACATCTGTATTTCTGTGTGGGTTAGCACTTAAGTGTAGCTGTCCATGGTGGCCAGAAAATGGTGTTGCATCCCCTAGATCCCATAGAGTAGGTTGTGAGCCACCAGATCTGGGTGTTGGGAGTCAAACTCAGGTGCTCTGCAGGAGCAGAATGCTCTCATCTGCTGACACGTGTCTTCATGAAATAATGTCATAAAAGTTGGTACAAAGGTGAATCCAGAGGGAAAGGAACCAGCACAGGATTAAATGAGGCAGTCAGACAACACAATGGCAGAGGTGCCACAGTCCCTGAGGGAAAGGATTGAAACTGTACTTCCTGCCAGAACTTAGTTGAGAATGAGATAGGATTTGGGTTAGTAACTCAAATGCATCCATTTCTATCCTGATTTTTTTTTAGAAACTCTTATTGATCCCAATAAGAGTAGAAAGGCAAGAATCCTCAGTCTACAGAGGATTCAGCATCCATAAACAGTATATGTGAGGAGCCATTTGTCTCAGATGATATTTAAATAAAATCATTAAATAAAATAGGTGTTTCCATAGACAGCCAGATGGATAATGTAAGCGAAATAATGCAGCAGAGAAAAATAGTTAAGTCTAGTAATACAAATCTAGAAATAACTAAGCATTTAGGGCATTGGCAAAGAAACTCATGCATTGTATGCATGTGACTGTAACACAGGAAAAGATTTAGGTGGGACCAATGGTCTAAGACTACAAGAGCTTAAACCTCTACTGACTGATTTACGTGAGGATTCTTGCTTTCCCATGCTTGTCGGGATCAGTCAATGCAAAATTAATCACAAAGCTCTAACTAGCAGAAGAAGACAGCCATTACATGTTATTGAAAACTGTACATAGCAAGAATGTCCTAAACAGTACAGAAAACTTAAATAAAGCTCTTTGTACATTCTTCTCAAAGAAACATCTGAGATAAAAGCATGTACATTTTGATCTTTGAATTATGCAAGAAAGATGGACTGGAATGTCACATGATTCTTCATTGTTATGTACAATTTTTATGTTCTTATATGACTATTCAAATAAATTTAGTAAAAAAACAAAACCTATTTTCACCCCAAATGAAGCAGAATAGTGACTTCATATATTATTAACTTCATTTATCATTAGAACAGACATTATAGTCTGAGTATTTTTAAAGATATGTTGTAGAGATATAAGTCTTATGTACGCAGAAAAAAATAAGTCAAAGACAAAAGGTAAATAAGCTTTTTAGCAATAACAACTACAATTGTAAAGATTTCTTCAACTACTCTATTTTCATAGTAATTTATTAATTTCTTTTATTTTTTTTTTTTTGGTTTTTCGAGTTAGGGTTTTAAGCAGTTTTTTGGAGCCTGTCTTGGAACTAGCTGTTGTAGACCAGATAGGCCTTGAACTCACAGAGATCCACCTGCCTCTGCCTCCTGAGTGCTGGGATTAAAGGCGTGCACCACCAATGCCTGACTTTTCTTAGTTTCATTTTTAAGTTTAATTTCTTATTTGTTTTAATTTTATAGACATTATTATTAAAATGATAACCAAATTACTCACCGATTCTGTCAATGAGAATTTGATCACAGTGATTTTCTAGAGATTGAATGATATTATATAAAATAGATATAAGGTGTACTGTAGTTAAGTCTATATTTTTCAGTTTTTTTCTTCTCATATTTTTCTTCTATTTTTATTTTATTGAAAATAGGATTTTTCCCCATACAATATATTCTGGTTATGATTTTCCTCCCTCAGCTTCTCCCAGATACTCTCCACTTCCCCTCCCATGCAAACCGATACCTTTTCTTTCTCTTCCTTGTTAGAAAGCTAACAGGCTTTTAAAATATCAACATAATAATAATAATGATAATACTAAAACAAAGAAATCAGAATAAGACAAAACAAAAAAAAGGAACAAAAAAAAGAGCCAATTAATTTTTCCCAGTGGCTTCTTCTGTTTTTATAGTTAAGTGTAATTTATGTTGTCTCAAATTCACTCATAACTGGGAATCCTGTGTTTTATTGGCAGTCCTGGATCTGATATATATATTTACAGTTTCTCTCTTTCTCTCTCCCCATACCCACCCCTCCACTCTCTAACTTGGCTTTAATGATGTTGGCCTCTATTCCCTAGATAAACATCAATTCAAGATCTGGGGCCTGCTTTCATATGTCAACAAATGGAAGAAAAGGACTAGGGGCTAAAATATCAATTTCATCACTCTCTCAAACCATCATGAATGAACACACCATCACAATATTGTCTCATTCCAAATATATTTATTGAATGCCTTCTGTGATCCAGAGAACAGAGCACAAAGCACAGTTCACCTCATAGACAAACAATAAATTATTCTGTAAGTGTTACTCAAAGCCATGAAAAAATTATTGCACAGTTGAAAGGTCTATAATGATCATGGAAGCCCTATGGGAAAGATTGTATTGAGTAGAGACATACAGGACTGGTCATAACTAGACATGAGATATTCCAGGAAAGTGCCCTTCAGAAAAATGAAAGAGACCCTCAGAGACCATGTTTGGTACATCTGAGGAGCAGTGAACATTGAAGCCGAGATGGGTAGAGGTGTGTGCAGCTAGTTGCATTGGTGTATTGTGTCTTGTCCATTGCAATATCTTGGGATTCACAAAATAGGCAGATAGCTTGGTAATAATTTCTGAGGAAAAAGTTAAGGTCTGGTTTGCATTTTTAAAAGGAACATTCAGCTGGCATTGTGGAAACATACAGAGAGAGAACACAGCCTTCCAACAGGACTGTGCTGCTCTCATAGGGTTGGAGATCTTAGGGTGAACCAGGGATGTTATGGATAGGATGCATTTGTATACAAAAGTCAACGAGATTTCCTGATTGCTGGGTGTAAAAGAGAGGTTTTAGGGAAAATGGAGAGACATGAAACTATAAAAGAGGAGCTTGCTGTACAAGCATCAAGACAATCCCACAGCCTTCCTCTTCAGTTGATTCCAAATGCCTTACTTAAAAAGAAAATACAATCACATTTCCTACCAGTCATAGTGTTCCTCCCGACCTCTGCCCAGAGATGCGTGGTGTTTATCGTTTAAAGCAAATTAAAGCCAGTGATTGATTAGCTTTACTTTTGTTTCAGGAAATAATGTATTATTCTTCATGTACAAACTCATCAGTGTAAAAGGATTTGCTTTACTTCAACTCCTTTTTCCTGAATTTATGGACTAGTAGAAAATTAAGGAAAAAAATTTCTGCCTCATTTTAAATTGAGTCCATAGAAATGGTAGCATATATTCCCTGTGCTTTATAACCTGCTTGACTTAGCTCTTGGCATTTTAAGTTGGTGTTTATCTCATTATTGATTTAAGCTATATTTCTTAAAACAGTTTCTAGTTCTCTTTACAGTTAAATTCCCTCTTCATGGTAAAAAGCCATTTCTCTTTACTTTTACTGATGACAGAATAGCATTCCCAAACTCATTGTTTCTAAAAGTCACTTTTCTACAGTTATGTACTTTGTATGTGTGTATGTGTGTATACCTGCATGCCACAACGCTCATGGGGAGGTCAGAGGACAAGTAGTGGTGCTGTCATTCTCCTTCGACAATGACTGTCCGGGGTGCTGGCATCAGGTGCCTCTCTCACCATACCAACCATGCTATTTTCAAAAATAAATGAGAGGCTGAAGAGATGGCTCATCGTGGAGAAGAACCTGCTTCTCTTGTGCAGGGCTGGGGTTCTGTAAGCAGAAAACACAAAGAATGGATCCCAATCACAGCTACCTGAGGCTGCAGCTTTAGGGGTCTGGATCCACTCCTCCAGACTCTATGGCACATGCACACACCTGGCACACATTCAGAGCAGTAGCCACACACGTCAACAAAAATAAATATAAATAAAACTTTCAGAAGCTTAAACACAAATGCTTCTGTATTTGTTTAAATGTTTTACTGGGTACCTGTCATGTGCAATGAGATAAGGGAGTTAATGACACCTGACTTGAGGGTGAGAGATGACAGACAGCATAAGGGATAAATAAAAGAAAATGTTAAAATTGTGACATGAATCTTGCTGATGAAGAGTAGGTAATGTTTAACTTTTATAAAAAAAACATTTGTTTAATATTGTTGAATATTCTGTTTTAGTCTTCAGTAAATACATTAATATTTCCATTTCACATACGCATGGATGGAGACTGACATACCTAGTTGTAGATGGTGATTTTTCTCTGCCCTGTGGTCCCTCTGGACCAGCAGTCTCTTATGGAATAACCACTCTGAGGCTTATCAGTTACAATTGTTTGGCCAATGCCTTAGGCTTCCCACTGGCTAGCTCTGTCTCTTATAAATTAACCCATTTATACTGATCTGTGTATTGCCACTTGGTTGTGGCGTTACCTCTGTTTTGGCATCTTTCTCCTTAGACTGCTCTTGTCATCTCTGTTTGGGCAGCTACATGGTGTGTCCCTGACTTTGCCTTCCTTCTCTCTGTATCTTTGTTTGGATTTTCCATCTAGGCATATTCTGCCTGGCAATTGGCTGAAACAGCTTTATTCATCAAACTATAAGAGAAGAAACACATAGTCATAGCACACTGAAGGACATCCTATATGTTATGAATGTGAGGAACAGAATGAGAACCTAGGGAACATGGTATATGGACCTATGTCCTTAACTTACATTTCTGCCTGTGGATGCTGTGGGAAGTAGGTCCTACGTCTTATCAAAGAGAAAAAGCTCACAGCAGACCCCACAATGTCTAGTCATATCTGTACATAATGGATCTGGGTTTTGAGATATCACTACATGAGGAGTGGTTTCTAAAAGGTCCCTTTTCTGAAATGTAAAATCTTAGACACATTATGACAAGAAGATTGCTCTAGTGACATTCTAAATTTTAAATTCTATGATTTTTCCCTTTGGAAGAGGAAACAATTTTCCCTTTGTCATTCACATGCCAGAGACTCAAGATATTTTTTTTTCATACTGGAATATTTCCTACCCCTGTGCAACCATGTGATGCTCTGAGAATATTAAACATTCTTTTATGCAGTGTGCACAAGACAGTGAATTTTATTCATTCCATTTTTAGCCAAACACAAATAAAGTACGGCAAGACACAGAGTTACACACGGCTCACTGCTGATCTTCCCAGGTCTATTTGCAGAGTGCAAAATGTATTAATTGTATGTTATAGATATTCTCTCCTAATCATCCCTCAAGGGTTTTAAACCAAAACTAAAGCATAGCTTAAAATGATTAGTTTGAGACTAGTAAATGAATAACACATAAGAAGTTAACTTTTTATCAAACACAGGAAAATTTGGTCTTTAATTTGGTTATTCCTGATTTCTTTTTACATGGCAATAATAAATGACTTAGTTAATGTTTATGCTTTGGGCTCATAAGATATTTGATCTCAACTAGTATTAAGGTAAGTCTGTTTACCTTTTCATCAAAACTTATCTTAATATCTCTATTTTCTTCAGCTTTGCTGTTGAAATCTTGTCCTTTGTAACTGGTAACATTTAAATATCCCATTTTATATGTAGTAGGCAGGGAAAAATCATTTTGCTAGAAATAAAAAAAAATCCCTAAAGTATCATCAAGTTTTAAATTATCTTTATCAGTTTCAATCTTTTATTTCTTCTTATTAGGTAGTAATGTGTATCCTTTGTACCCATATCAATTCATCTTCTATTCTAGGCCCCAGGAACAGTGAGCAGATGTCTTTGTGGCTGATGCACTGTTTCTTGTCCCTCTTAGTAGAAAGTTACTCTGATAGTAGACAATGGTGACATACAGTTATGACTTTGGGTAATGCTCCAATTACCTAAAGCCTGTCAATTAATGTTAATGATTTTTTCACTTATAGAAAGCTGGAAGATTACATAAGCTTATTCATGAAAGGACTTGCTTGAAACCAATGTCATAAGCTTCTCTTTGAGACTCCTGAAAGGGCCATTGTCTTACAAAGCTGTCTGTGGACAAAGGCACTTAGGAGGATCTGTGAGGGGTGGAGATTTGAGGAAAAGGAGTCAAAGAAGATGTTCTTAGCATTCCCCTGGAGGATAAAAATAATCCTTTCAAATATTTAAAAGAGAAAGGACACCAATGTGGTGGTTTGAATAAGAATGGCCCCCATAGGCCCATATATTTGAATGATTCATGCGCACCTCTCCTTTCCATGTTGGGATTTTGACTGGTTTTAGCTTGTGCAGGTCTTGAGTGTGCTTCCTCAAGACTTCATTCGTACACTTTAACTTTCATTGTGTTATTGGGTTATCCATTCTGTATTTTGAAAAAAGTCCTATAGTGTTTTTAATTTAAAAATTATTTATAAAATTTTTATATATTAAATTTATTACATTATTCTTTACCTTCCTCCAACCCTTCCCAGTTCTCCCTCCATGGCCATCCAACTTTGTGTTCTTTCTCTCTCTTAAAAAAAAAAGCCAAACCAACACAAAAACAAAAACAAACACAAGCAAACAAAAAAGAAAGTATACACACACACAAAACAAAACAACCCCCCAGGAAACAAAACAACCCCCCCAAAAAAAAACACACACACAAACAAAAAAAAAAATCAAACAAAACCATCATGGTGTTTGTTTTGTGTTGGTCAACACCCCTGAACATGTGGACTGGCCTGGAGTGTGGTTGGCATATCCAGTGTCATTTCATTGATGATAACTGACTTTCCCTCTTCCAGCAGCTACCAATTGAATTAGTTTCTTGGTTATGAAAGACCCCCAATGAGGCGAGACTCTCACTCAAGTCTCGAGATAAAGCCCCCAGTAACTCATGAGAGACCGTACTTGCTGCAATCACAAGAGGTTTATTTGAAGGAGCCAGTGCATTGGGGCTAAGACTCAATAACCCATGCAGGGGAGGAGTTCGACCTCGAGTAACTGGGAGAAGGGGTTTTTTTTATTTTCGAGACAGGGTTTCTCTGTAGCTTTTGGTTCCTGTCCTGGAAATAGAGGAAAGGGATTTTTAAGGAAGGAACCACAGCTCAGTAATCCGAAGGGGTAGGAGGGCATCAAGAAAATTCGAAAATACCAGTGATGATCACAGGGAAACTCCTGTTTCTCAAGATTACAATCTAACTTTATCTTCAGCTAGTTCCGAAACAGTCACTGAAACAGCTAATCCTAGATTTCTGATTCTTCCCTCCCTGCTTAGATTTTTTGGCTCTATTTTTTCCTGCTGGGGGGGGCGGGGCGGTCTGGATTTATCCAGGTCTTTCAGTTAGTGGTGTTTACTTCCCCTTCTCTGTGCTGGAATTTTGTCTGGCATGAACCCAGGTAGGTCTTGCATGTGATGCCAGTCCCTGTGAGCTGGTATGTGTATTATATTTTCCCAGGTTGGTCTTGTGTTTGATGAGGGTCTCTGTGAGCTGGTATGTGTATTACGCTTTTGTATATGAAAGAAGGAATTTTCTTGAATTCACCCAACACCTTTGGCTCTTGCAATCTTTCTGCCTCCTTTTCTGCATAGATTCCAGAGGCTTGCGGGGGAGGGGGATGTGACACAGACATTAGATTTAGAGCTGAGCACTCCAAAGTCCCTCGCTTTCTGCACTAAACATTAGTTTTCAAAAATGCAGAAAAAATAAACGAGTGAAAGCAGTTATCTGTGTGATTACTGGGTCATTACACAGCTTATATCTGTGCCACTGTGCCACCAAAATTGACATGAAGTGAGCATTTCAAATGCCTATGGCGTACTCCTCACCTACATGGTATTTAACATTTTGCCTTTAAGCACCATGTAAATATAAGCTTAAAACTGAACTAAACAAATGAGAAAGCGAGAGCCGAGACTTCTACTTTCCCCTCCTGGCGTATTGAGTTATTTTGAGATCAGTCATCATTATTCTTAGAGCCCATTAAAAATACATTCACTCTTGAGTATTCAAACTTTTGTTTACACAGATGACATTGGATCTCAATGCATTAGTGATTTCTGCAAATAGGCAAAGGACACTTTCACTTTTGTTCTGACAGAATTTGTCAGACAGCATTAATCTCCTGAGGAAGAAAAGCCTGAAAAAAAATGGCAATGGATTCAGAAATAAATTAGATAAGGTGAAGAAATCATTGAAAATTGAATGGTTTTCATGGCATGATAAAAGATTAATGTTTCCTATTTCATTTCTGGGAACATTTGAGGTCTAAGCGTCTTTGGTTTTTCTCATATATTAGAGCATCAAAATCTCACATTGAGCCTTCATGATAGGAACCGCTATTAGCCATACATGATGAAGAAAAAGTTACAACACAAAGAAGGAAAATGTCATACACCATACTGTACAATCAGGAAGCATTTAGAATGGATTAGGCTTAGATGTGTCTTCCAAAGAGTATTATTAGTCTATTCTATCAAAGTGGGCTAACAGATAAGACTCCAAGTAACCAAGACACCGAATATGTCTTCAGTTATGATAGCATGTCAGTAAATGAGTGTATGTCCCTTTTTCCTTTTCACGTCCTGGGTAGGTCTTAAGACTGTTTTGAATTTCTAGTAGAATCCAAAGGGAAGGTTTCAGAGCATTTTCAATGAAATGCTGGTACAAGAGGAGCATTAGTAGAGCGATGCTAGAAGGCTCTTGAGTTTCATCATCTTCCTCAGTCTTCTCTGGAAATATGCTTGAAAATTTCTCCCAGTGATGAAGAATTAGGCAAGGTGTAGTCTTCTTGGATTTAGGGTAAAGGCTGGTTGTTCCCAATGTCAGGCTTAGCACAAATTTCCCAATTGCCTGTTTCACTACTGCATTCGATCCATCCTTCTTTATTCATCAGACACCTGAGACATGACACACACCTTCATCCTTAAGATAATTGGTTCTATGGAAGGACAGGAATATGACTTTCTGATTTCTAAGGTCTTTTTCTCTCCTTACTTTGCAATAAAGAATTTATATATACACATTATGTTTTATGAATCAAGTCGGTATTTCTGTACTTTTCAATGTGAAAAAGAAGAGAAAACAAACAGTTCCGAGCAGAATGTAAAGCAGTGTATTAGAGTTATAATTTTTAGTTATGGAAACACTGTGCTGTTGTGATGTATTTCTGAAGCCCCTGCTGAACACACCCCAAAAGAATGAAAAGCAAACATTCTCCCACCCACCCACACAGAGTGGTAGAGGAAAAGAAAAAGGGAGAGGGAGTTGGAGAGGGATACGGAGGGGCTGTAGAGAGGGAGAGATCAATAGACAGACAGACAGACAGGATATATGAGAGAGAAGATTAGCTGACAAATCATGATATAAAAACAATCAATAGTATACTATAGTGAAGAAACCTATAATGAGACAAATGGACACCTTAGTCTCTCACAGCAATATTTCTTGCAGCCTTCAGTTTTGATTCATGCCGTGATGGCAATATCCAAATGATCTATACACATGTAATGGCCTAGAGAGGAGGTAAAGGCTGTTAATCAATCTGATTTTTAATCTAAGCTCATGACTGTCTCTAGTTTGGTCATAAACCGTTTAAATGAAGCTTTTATTTTTCCCATGCAGTTCAGCTAACCAAATGTCTACTGTAAAAATGAGGTTTGTAAGGAAAAATAATGAAAAGCAACTCACACACCTATGACTTACAACCCTTTATATATGGTGTAGGTATTTAGGTATTTACTAAATGCAGGAAGGCAAATGATGGTGAGCTCGCACTTGGCCATGTTTGGCTATCAGACATTCAAAAAGAGTAAAGTAAAAAGCCTTATAAGGATGATGATGTGTAGATGAAGATATGTTGCAGAAGGAATAAATGGCATACCAATAGCATTTAAAATAAGAGAAGTAGAGGCTGGAGGGATGGTTCAGGAGTTCATTTTTCTCATGCCTCCACAGGACCTGAGTTCTGCTCCCAGCACCTGTCTTGGACAGCCTACAATGTCTTGTGATTGCAGCTCACAGGGACCCTTGATGCTGGCCCTCCTTATGTGAATGTTCATGCTCTTTACAGCCAACCTGAGTACAGGGCACTCTAGGAGATGGTCATGTATGGGTCCAGAACTCTCCTTGGAGTCTAGATATTTTGTTACAGACACTAGCAGGGAGCTGCTAGAAGGAACTCTACCGGTTTCCCAGTGCAACTTGTCATTAAGACATGTTGGGGGGATCAGGAAGACTGGAGGAGAAAAATGGATTTTTCATAAGACCCTGTTTTGTTGTATACATGTATAAAAGTTTTCAAGAATAAAATTTAAGTAATTTTAAGAAAGAATGGAAAAACAGCAAAGTCACAATTTATTTTTTACCTTCCACCAAGCACATCTGAGATATGACTGTTCAATCCATTGAGAAGATACTCACCTAATTTTCCTGTGGGTACTTCCTTTTACTCCTTCTGATTTTTTTCTTAGCATTTTCCTATGTTGATCAGGAGGGCCTTGCATAGGCTCAAGGAGTCCTCCTGTCCCGGCCTTCTGAGCAGCAGGAAGGACAGATGAACACTAATGCCAGTTATATTTCTGAGTTATTAAGGTTAATGATTTGGCCTTCTAGCTTCTAATGAAAATGCAGGGTTTCTTTTTAAATTTTCTTTGTTTTTCCTTTTGTTTTGTTTATTTGTTTCTACATTCCAATCCATGTTTCCTCCCTCCCTTCTCTCCAGTTCACCCCACCCCATCCACTCCTCCTCCACTATTTCTCTTCAGATACAGGAGGCCCTTCCATGGGTATTAGCCAGTCATGGTGCATCAAGTTGCAGTAGGACTAGACTCCTCTTCTTCTGTTAAGGTTGGATGAAGCAATCCAGTAGAAGGAATGGGTCTCAAAGCCTCTGCTCTCACTTTTAGGAGTTTCTAAGAAGACCAAGCTACACAGCTGTAAAACATATATAGAGGGTCTAGGTCATTTCCATACAGACTCATGGTTGTCAGTTCAGTTTCTGAGAGCCCATATGAGCCCAGGTTAGTTGGCTCTGTGTTTTTTGTTTTTGTTTTGTTTTGATTTTGTTCCTGAAATCCTTCCTCCCCTCTTTGGTGGGTTTCTCCAAGCTCTGCCAAATGTTTGGCTATGGGCGTCTCTGCATTTGTTTCCATCTCCTGCTGGGTGAAGTCTGCTCACAGTTGGCCTAAGCACCTATCTATGAGTATATAAGAATATCATTAGGAGTTATTTCATTGATGTTTTTCCTTTTCTTTTTGCCATTCAGGTTTGGTTCTGTCCTAGGTCTCAGGGGTATCCTGCCTCTGGGTCATGGCCCTCAGACTGAGAACTCCATCTCAAGGTATGGATTTCCTGCTGGTCTAGTCATTAGCTGGTCACTCCTACAATTGTTGCACCATCTTTACCCCAGCACATCTTGTAGGTTGAACAAATTGTGTGTCAAAGGTTTGTGACTGGTTTGGTGTCCTAGTCCCTCCACTGGTTACAGGAAATGGCCAGTTTAGGATCCATATCCCTTATTGCTGAGTCTTAGCTAAGGTTTCTTTATTGGAGTAAAGAAAGAACAAATATAAATGGAAGTACATCTGAAATGTCTCTCTTATCTTCCAGTTTCCAGGGTGAGCCTCTGCTTGTAGGGAATATGGAGGGCTCTAAAGCTTCTTCTCTATGTAAAACACATTTTATTGCATTGGATATGCAATGGATTCCTTCTGGGTCACAACTCTATTCTCGATCTCTCTGTTCTATATTATGCTTTACTTAAACAAGTAGCATCGCATCCTTTTAAAAAGGAATAACAGAAGAAGTGAATTGCAATATATAAACAAGGAAAATAATCATGCTATCCATTTCTTTCCTGAGTGATTCCATATAAATCCATGGCTGCTTTCAACTCCTTATACCCTTAAAAACATACTCCCTGACTGAGGGAATTTCCCAGGTCACTTATTGATGCCTTCCCTCAATCGGTGCCAAAAACACTTCTTTCTTAGTAGCTGCCTGCAAAGGTTTGAATTGATCGATCCACACCCACAGACACGTCTATGAGGCTTTGACTCAGAGCTGAGTGTGAACCAACAGATACCTCCGAGTACAATCCTGTTGAATTGGCCTCAGAAACATTTAGCTCTCTGAGGCTGTTACAGTGATGTGTGAGCTTCCAGTTCCTAGCTCAAGTGGTACCAGGTAGAGCCACTGTGCTGCAAGTATAGCTGCTGCTTTTTTATTGAGATCAGCTGTGAAATTCAGGGGAACTTCCCAGCTAGGCAGCCTCTTTGCCTCATTTTGTGGTTCCATAGGCCACTCATCTTACCTTAAAGGTTTGATGTCTCATTCCTTGAGGCTGTTTATTATATATAATTCTATGATAAATTCTCACTGCCAACTCTGAATTAACTACTTATTTCAAGACACTGAGCAAGGACGTACCTATTACGTCCTTCCTGCGATTATTTACATAAGGATCATACTTTTGTGGGGAGAAGGTTTTTAAAGGTTTATAAACTACAACTAAAAGATTTGATTCTGACACTAACCCTAAATTAAGAACAGGAAAATATATACTTCAAAGCCCTTAGCAATGACCTTGTAATGTAGAGGCTCATAAGGTAAATGGCTCCAAGCTTAATCATTTTTTTTACATGAATTAATTTCCATCAAAGTGGACAGCTACACTTACATGATAATTTCAATGCCGGTCTAAAGTATTTTTTTCCAAAAAAAAACCTGTAATATCTCTCAAGTATAATGTTAAGAACACTGCAAGTGCTATTATATATGAGAACAAGATCACTGTGTCTCAAAAGTCTGAAATCATTTTAGCAATATTGGGGGAAACAATGCTCTCAGAGAACAGGCAGTGTATGCATTTGCAAAATTAAGGAATGATGTCACACAGAAAATTGAAAAGTCATTCCAAGGACAGGTTATATAATTGAGCTCAAATCAGAGAAGACATTTCTAAAACCTGTAGGAGGGAACATAGCATAGGACCCCAGTTCCTTCAGAAGAAAAACTTTAATTATGCACAGAAGTTTATGATCATCCTTTCTCAGTGGGAGTGCCCACAAATTGCAGGGTTAGGTATCAGTTCTAAGAGCAATTGTCCCCATTCTCATTTTCAATAATAGCCAATCTTGCAGGAAAATGGACTGTCATATGTTTCCAGCCAAATGCCAACTTTGGTGCAAACATATGTTAAAAGAAATAAAATGTGAAACATGGCAGAGCCCATCACAAGGCTAGAAACCCAGCTGAAGTGATTTCCCTCTGTATTAACAAGCATGACTTGATGGATTGGACATTCCATCTGCTGAAAAAGCTTAAACCACTCGGCTATGAAATAGCTGAGAATCCAGAACAACCTGGGAGTACTAAGATGGGAAAATGCTGCTAACACAATTTTCCTACGAAGGAAAAAAAAATAGCCATGTCTCTGGTTGAGTGGAGAACAGAAAGTTTCTATAGATTTAAAAGTTCTGTCATTTCAGCTTTACATGGGAGAGCATCTGAGTTAGAAGTACCAATAGCCTTAAGTATAATGCTAATAGCCCACAACTATGTGAGTCCACTGAGGAGAAACAGAGAGTAGAAAGAGACTATGTGAAACTTTACTCTTCCAGAGGGATTTTGTTTAATAAAGTTTTGTATGTTTGAAACATTTTTCTGAGATCCATAATTTATCCATAGACAATTAAATATCCAGGCCAATTTCAGCTTATTAGTTTTAGGCTTCAAAAAAAAGTAGGTTTAAGGGCTAGAAAAGAGGTTCTTCTTTTGTTTCTATAGAGGATGAGAACCCTTGGAATCCTTTAAGACTAATGTGGCTTGATAGACCAAGACCCCTTGACGGTCACTGTGAATACCCCCCAATAATAAAAAGGCAGGGGGTTAGGCATAACAGGTTAAAGAAATTGGGACAGAAGATTCTCAAGATTGCTTTCTGTTTATTTGTGGGTGTCATCTTGGGAGGGAACCTGAGAAAGCTAGGTGCTTGTCACATCCTGGGGTAGATGGTCTCTTTGTTCTGTCTAGTGTTTGTGATATGGAAATGTCTGAAGTCTCATATACCTGTTTAAGGTATTGGCAAAACAGAGGACAAAGTTAAGTTTAGAAAAAAAAATAGACCAGGAAATTGAGAGGGGTGTATCTGACCTGCTTAAGATGGAGCTGTCATTTCAGCACCCTGGAACTCACAAGAATTTTGGGGGTTTGTGAAAACATAAGTTTTAAACAGTAGCATATTTATATCAGATTGATGGTACCAGATATTTTTGCATAATGAAAAGAATTTTTTAAACTATGAAAGGCAGCATGAGAAAGGAATTTGACAGCATGCACCTGTTCTCACACCTTTATAACTTGTCTTAATAACTTGTATTTGTATTTTGCTGAAATTTGTTTGGTGAGGTTGTCCTTTTAAACTGACAAAACCTCTCAGCTGTCAAACTGCATCACAGATCTTTGAGAAGGATAAAATTTTACTGAAGTTATTGATTAAAAATGACAGAGAACTTGGTTGGCACATAGAGCTACTCCTCAGAGTCCTCCGTGGTTGCTAAAGGTTGCATTTGACTTTTCTTGTTTAGCACAGGGCCTGCCAGGCTCCAGAAGATCCTGTGGGCCAAGAAATCTATAGGAAGACAAGCCTACCTTGACCTTTATAAGAAAAAAGATGGAAATGTAATGGTTTGTCCTGTCCCTTTAAGAGACAAACCCTGCCTACTCTCTCCCCCATTCACTGAAGCAAACAGATCTTCCTTCTACTTCCAGTCTGAGCTCCTTCCTTTCTGTCCCTCTCCTGAAGAAGCAGCTTCTGCCTCTCTCCCTTGTCCCCACTTCTCCCCTCCCCCTCTTTCTGTTTCTCTCTCTCTTTATCTTTCTCTGCTCTTCCTCCTTCTTCCCTTCTTCCCTTTCCCCTTCCCTTCTATAACCCACTAAATAAATACCCACCTTCCCTGCATGACCTGTCTCTGTCTCTTACCTGACACATGGCTCCCTGACTGGGAAACGCTGGTGCTTGTGGTCCGTGGGCCACTCAGGGAACCACAGCATTTTACCGCACAGCCTCACGTGGCCTACTGCCCACTGTAGCCACTTGGGGAATGATACCATTTTACTTTTGCCAAAACAGTTACCCTTAGGCAGGACTTGTTTAGGTGGCCATGTTGAGATGTCATGGATGCAGCTTTCCCTGTCAGGTCTAGATAAGCAATAATTTTCTCTTTTTGTTTTTTTTTTTTTCGAGACAGGGTTTCTCTGTAGCTTTCAAGCCTGTCCTGTAACTAGCTCTTGTAGACCAGGCTTGCCTTGAACTCACAGAGATTCACCTGCCTCTGCCTCCCAAGTGCTAGGATTAAAGGCATGCACCACCACTGCCTGGTTGATAAGTAATAAAATTTATATTCCCATTATCTTTCATCTACAATGTCTATAAAAAGTTTAAGAATCAAGAAAAACTGAAAAATAATCAACAGAAAGGGAGGTAAAAGAGAGACTGAGGAGCTGGTTCAATGTTTAAGTGCGTTTGTCTTCTTGCACAGGACCTGAGTCCAGTTCTCAGGACCCATGTGTTGGGGGGCTAATGACTGCTGAGATTTCTTTAGGAGAACCAACATGTTCTTTTCTTGCCCTTCTAGGTACTATCACATAGAGCACATATACATATGAATAAAAGTAAAATGGTAAAAGTTAATTAAAAGCATCAGACTATATATAACTCAGATTTTGGAGTTAATAGATTATCTTGAGAAAGAAACAGAGAGAATGAACAAAAGGACAAAGGAGTTAGTAGCAGCATTTTATATCAATAAAGAATGGACATTCTGTTGGTGAAATATACAATACTTGAAACAAAGAACTCATTAGAGTGCCATATGCATACATATGATTTAGTATTAATCAATTAGAATAATAATGAAATCCTGTCATTTGCGTGAAAATAGAGATTGTTATCATGCAAAATATGCTGAACTCAATAGAAAAGCATCACATTTTCTCTCATGTGGAAACTGTTTTTATAAAGCGGACATAAAAGTAGAAGAGAGGCTGTGATAGTTAACCATCATTGTAAACTTGCTTAGCTTGAAGAATGCCTAAGAAATTTGGAACACATACCTCACCTTAGGGTTGTATGTGAGTCTGATTCCAGATAGGGGCACAGAAAACCTTCGCTGGATGTGCACAGCAGTGCGGAGCACTTACCTTAGCCAAGCCAAGGAACAGCAACAGTAGACCTCCATAGCTGCTAGTTTTAATGGTGTCTTTCTCTTTTTCTTTATTTTTTAATTCTATTACACATGTGCAAGATTTGTTCTTCTGGGTTCCAAGCAATTGAATGGAGATTTGATGAAGGGTATAAAGGAATGAATAAACAAATTAGTTCAATGAGGTTTTGTCATTTGTGTGTGTGTGTGTGTGTGTGTGTGTGTGTGTATGTAGAATTATTGATAATAACCCAGATGTGACTGCTAATTTCTTTAATGCATATATGACTATTAAAATTTGAAAAAACAGGATGGCTCTTTCCAGAAACCTTATAGGTTAGGAGATTGTGAGATGTTTAACACAGAGATTTACATAAGCATAATAGTGTATAAAACCAGAGAACATATTGTCTTCATCTTTTTGATTCTAATCGTGAATGGCATGTCAAATACCATTTATAACTTAGAGTAACACAAGTGAGTTAGTCCAAATTAAACAACAGGCTGAGGAGACTAAGACGGTCTTCCATAGGAAATACATAAGTGTGAAGACTAAAGAAAACTGAAACACAGAAGTCCAAATGCCATGATGCATAAGTGGACTTGGGATAAAAATTTCAAATTTTCACAGATAGCTAAAAAGACAGCCAACTTGAAAAGGTAAGTAAAATAGATTATTGAGGGGGAAAGACTAGCCCAGTAGATCTATGTTCAGTCAAGTCATCATTCATGTGGTCTGCAGAAGGGGAATTATAAGGATCTGTAAGAAATCTGAGAGCATATTCTCAGTATTTCTCATGTGTCAAATACACTTTTGAGAAGACTGTACTTGAATAAACAAACATGGAAATCATCTAGTGAGAACCTTCAAAGCAAAGCATTAATGGTCTTGTGAATGAGCATCTTGTCATTCAGTACAACCATACATTACTTGGAATCTGTAAAGTGAGTGACAAATGAGTATTCGAGGAGAAAGAAAATTTCTAGTGTGAATTAAGTACTCCATCAGAAAAACAAATGAGAATTTGAAAAATATCTGTGATGAAGAGAATGGCAAGAATTTGTAATAGCTGGAGTGAGTCAAAAGGAGACAAAACATTAAATTGTATTTTCTTTTCTCTTCCAACCATTTTATTTACTTATAGCTTGTGTTCAATGCAAATCAATTCTCTAACATTAGAACTTAGATAAATACAAAAACATAATGTACAATCATATGTGTGTGCAGCATTAGGTAAGAATTCTGCAATAGGGAACATTTGCTCATCCACACACACAGGAATTTCATGGTGAGGTCATTTGGCTGCTCCAACATAAGTTTATTTTTTTTAATTTAATTTTATTTTTTTATTTATTAAAGATTTCTGTCTCTTCCCCACCCCTGCCTCCCCTTCCCTCCCCCTCCCCCAATCAAATCCCCCTCCCTCGTCAGCCCAAAGAGCAATCAGGGTTCCCTGCCCTGCAGGAAGTCAAGGACCACCCACCTCTATCCAGGTCTATTAAGGTGAGCATCCAAACTGCCTAGGCTCCCACAAAGCCAATAGGTGCAGTAGGATCAAAAACCCATTGCCATTGTTCTTGAGGTCTCAGTAGTCCTCATTGTCCACTATGTTCAGCGAGTCCGGTTTTAACCCAGGCTTTTTCAGACCCAAGCCAGCTGGCCTTGGTGAGTTCCCGATAGAACATCCCCATTGTCTCAGTGTGTGGGTGCACCCATCACGGTCCTGAGTTCCTTGCTCGTGCTCTCTCTCCTTCTGCTCCTGATTTGGACCTTGAGATTTCAGTCCGGTGCTCCAATGTGGGTCTCTGTCTCTGTCTCCTTTCATCGCCTGATGAAGGTTAATATTCAGGAGGATGCCTATATGTTTTTCTTTGGGTTCTCCTTCTCATTTGGCTTCTCTAAGAGCCCGAATTATAGGCTCAATGACCTTTATTTATGGCTAGAAACCAAATATGAGTGAGTACATCCCATGTTCCTCTTTTTGGGTCTGGCTTACCTCACTCAGGATAATGTTTTCAATTTCCATCCATTTGCCTGCAAACTTCAAGAAGTCCTTGTTTTTTACTGCTGAGTAGTACTCTAATATGTATATATTCCATACTTTCTTCATCCATTCTTCAATTGAAGGGCATCTAGGTTGTTTCCAGGTTCTGGCTATTACAAGCCAACATAGGTTTATAAAGATAAAAAGAACATACTTTTGTTTGCCATGACTTCTGTGACATGCTGGGTATAGGAGCATTTAAGAATCAGTGTGTCAACATGCAAACAAAGATTTTTTTAAGCTGTGCCCATAGTTTTAAAGGTTTCTATGTGTCAAGATAGTTGGAATAGGTTTACCACAGAATCAAACCTAAGAGAAGCTTCTATCTAACTTTTGCATAACTGGTAACAGAAGGTGCTCTGAATGTTGCTATTTTGAACAACTACAATATTATTCATGTAATACTGGAAACAGAATCAAAGTTTTTTTGTGAATCTAATGCAAGTTAGCCTTCAGTCTTCACTTCTCAAATGTCTGATTTACAGATTATGCTCCCAAGCATATTTGACTTTCTAATTTTAAAATGTATAATTTAACCCTCAAAACAGACTAAAGTTTATCATTTTATATCATGAGAAGCACTAAAATATGTACAAATAAATATGTCATCTTTTGAAATTTATTGAGATCAGTATAATTATATTCTTTGGAACCAGTTAAGCTAATGAATGCAGCATTCTTGTTGAACGAAAGTGGGTGATGGGAATTGCCTTCCATTTGACTTTGCTAAGTAAGATTTATTTATGATGGTTGGATTTTTGGGATGGAATGTAATCCATCACTTTCCTTGATTATGTCAATTACTACATGAAGGCCCAGTATAATGTCAAATAAAAAGTCACAGAAAGCAAAAGAACAAAGTTTTCTGTTACCCTAGTGATGGCTTAAAATGTGAAACTTAGGGTACCTCATATTAAATGAATAACCATGAAACAAGACCTTAAGGACTTATAGGAATACCTGAGACGTCTTCCTAATATGCATGTAAATAGAATCAAGAAAGCTTCAAAAACATTATTCAAATATTTTATGGCCCTATGAATTGAATGAAGCAACCAAAAAACAAATCTTTATTCCATATCTCATCCTTAACTCTAGATAAGACCCATTCTTTACTTCAAAATAGAGTTTTACATGTCCATATTCTAGAAGCCCAACTGGGAAAATTTTATTTTGATTTTGGATGTTATGACTCTTCAACTTGTACATAAAACTCTAGCAAACTTAACATTGGTACGCATTGCCTCTCATGGCTTTTAAATGTCATTAAAGTCAATCAAATTTGAAGTTTTCAATATTTTTGTGTTGATAAAATGAGGAGTGGGATTTATAGACTTGATCTGACCTATTTTTTTTTTTTGCCACCAGGGTTGTGTTCAGCAGAAGGAAAAGAATGTTTCTTGGAGCGAGTTTTAGAATGTAGAAATAGAAGAGAGATCATGAAGAGATCAGCTGTTGACTGCAGCACATTCCCACCTGCTTTGCTATGGTGTTAGCTGGACATAAAAAGCAGAGGTATTCTGGAAAAAGTTATTTCAGTATCAAAACAGCCCTTCAATTTGAATAAGCCTGCTTGAGTAGAGGCAGCACTAGAGGCAGAACCCATAGCCCTAGTCCTCACCACACAGTCCATGTGTCCTTGGCCAATAAGAAGCAGAACTTTTTGAAGCCCAGAACTTAGATCAGTTTTAGTCTGGTGCATGGAAGCAAGGTCAAAACTTATAAAGGTTAGATCTTATTCAATAAAACAAGCCATAAGAAATTTTGCATTTTGAGACTGAGAACAGTAAATATCAATTCAAGAAAGAGCTGATATTTTGTAAATCATCAAATACTTCATATTCTGATATAAAAATGCATTTAACTGAACTGGTAAAAGAGAGGAAAGGAAGGAAAAATAAAATTATGCCTATATATTATTAGAACTAATGTATGTAAGCAGAGCCTGCTCTTTTGTTCCCGGTTGCCCAGACCTGAATAATCATACAGAAACTATATTAATTACAACATTGTTTGGCCAATGGCTCAGTCATATTGCTAACTAGTTCTTACATCTTAAATAAACCAATTTTTATTAATCTCTGTATAGTCCTGAGGGTTTGGCTTGCTAGTAAGATTCAGGCATCCTTCTCCTTCAGCAGCTACATGATGTCTCTCTGACTCCACCTTTTCTTCTTGCATTCAGTATAGCTTTCCCACCTAGCTCTTTTCTGTCCTGCCATAGGTTAAGGAAGGTTCTTTATTAACTAATGATAATAAAACATATTCATAGCATACGGAGGAAAATCCCATGTTATCTCCCCATTTCTGTCTAAATAAAAGAAAGATTTAACATTAACATAGTAAAATTACATATAACAAAATAGGTATTAAGCAAGAAATACAGTTATAATAATTCTATACTCTTTTCCTCTCTCTCCCAAGCAAGCCTAGATACATTTTTTAAACACACTGTGTCTGGTTTAGAGGTCTTTTATATCTGAATCTGTCCTATTGTGTATTTGAAATCCTGTTCTCACAAGGAGCATTGTTAAATGGCAAGCAGTAGGTTGCAGGAGTCCTAGATGCTGACTCTGATTCTCTTGGCCTTTCAATATGGTGGAGGTTCATTTCTCACTAGCTCTGGGATTGCTGGATGGGAGCCATTTTCCCACCTCAACTCTGGGAAGAAACGTGCAGCACATAAACCTTTTTTGTGTCTGAGTAAAAGCTAAATCTTCCCTGCAGCAAGTTGTGTGGCTTGGAAATATCTCTGTGTATGGCAGCTCGAATCTCCCATGCTCTACTGCCGGTGCATGCCTAGCAGACCTGATCCCACCGCTTTCTCAGATGGGGAGTGCTGAGCCATGCTATAGTGCTATCAGCTTCTTTCCTCCTGACCCCAAGTGGGCCAGGCATACAAGCAAATGGACCAAGTGAGTGACAGGTCATGTGGTTCCATTTTGTAAGTGGAGGGTGCTGTTTTGTTCTCAGGCACCCAAACCCAAATAATCACACTGAGACTATATTAATCACAACTCTGTTTGGCTGATGGCTCAGGCATATTGCTAGCTAGCTCTTACATCTTAAATTAACCCATTTTTATTAATTTGTTATCACCCCAAGGTTGCGGTTACCAGTAAGGCTCTGGCATCCTTCTCCTTCTACATCTACATGGTATCTCTCTGACTCCACATTCTTTCTCCCTGCATTCAGTTTAGTTTTCCTGCCTAGCTTTATACTGTCCTGTCATAGGCTAAAGCAGCTTCTTTATTAACCAATGGCAAGAAAACATATTTATAGCATATAGTGGGAAACCCAATGTTAAATGTGAAATGGTGTTATATTTGGTTAAAAAAACCTAACTGTGCTGGAACAATGAATCAGCAGTTACAAGTTCTTTCCACATCAGGTGTCATTCACCTGTGACACCAGTCTCAAGGGACTCTGCTTATGTATTCACACATGTGCACACTCTCTCTCTCTCTCTCTCTCACACACACACACAACTAAGATTGTAAAACTAATTTTGAAAAGAGGAAAACCACTAAGTCTTTCACATGTAGTGTTTAATTTCATGTTTCGTTTAATTTCAGTCCTTAGTTTTTAGTGGAACTACTGAGCAGTTAGCCATATTTTTAACAAAGTAAAAGAAGAAATGGTGATAGAAGCACTAATATAAGCCAATATTTAAAATTAATAATTCTATCCATGATGGAATATATAAGAATAAGCAATTAATCTGAGAAAAAAGTTTGTACATGCTAAAATATACCAAAGCTACTCTTCTCCTTGGAGAAGTCTATATTACACTCTTGAGTGCAATATTCTTTCTCTGAGCACTTATCTTAACCCCTGTGCTTAACTTTATGCTAAAAAACCCTCATCTTAATAAATTCCTACTGTGCTTTATAGATCATAGTTAATTGTATGTAATTTGATATAGAAGAATGAATATTTTGATAAAATACAACTATAAGGACTACCTACCACAAGTATGTAGAAATAATATATTTAATGGAAGACAGAAACATAAATTTCATAACAATGATGCACTGAATATATTAATTTTATCTTATCCCTCAAATACTTAGTCTTAAGTGTTTATAATAACTATAAAGTTAAACCAGGAATAGAGTTGACTCATGAAGACATCAAAGGAAAAGTATATTTTTTTCATAAATTTATATAAAATGATTTCAAAATAATCAATTTTATAAAATATTAGATAGTGAAGAATATTTATAAATAAGAATTAAATGCAAAAAAATAAATAGAAATAACAATTTTATCAAAGTAAAAGAAACTTTACCAAGCAGATTTTAAGTGGTATCATAAAATAGTATGAGGGGGCTAGGGAGAGTTCAGAGGTTAAAGAACTTGTGACTCTCCCAGAGGACCCAAGTCTAGTTCTCAGCACACATATTGGGCAGTTTAAAGTCACCTGTTATTCATGAATCAGGAACACTGAGTTCATTTTGTGCCCTCCACATAAATGAAAACATATGTGAAAGACACAGAACTATAAACAATAATATTTTTTGAAAACCAATATGAAAAAATAGATTTGAACATTATATATTTATATAAAATATTTAAGAAATATATTTAAGGATATACATTATTATATTTCTTATAGATTTGAATCTATAAGAAAAATAAGGTAAATACAGCAAATATCTTGAATGGTCAACTAAGAAGGAAAATGGATAACACATTAATCATATTGAAATGAATATTGTTATGGATTCAATCTGAAATGCCTTACAAGCTCCAGATTTGGGAGGCTGGTCCTTAGTTGGTGCATTTCGGGAGGTTCTGTTAATACAGTGGGACATTTGCTGTCTAGATTTCTATGATTTCCTGCAAAATATAAACTATCAGTAAGAATCTGCAATGTGGAAAAAAGAGTAATAAACTAGGAGATTTGAGAAATGGTGAAATGTTGGGTTAATTTTCAAAGAAAAATCACCCCCTAAGCTTTCTCTTCTTTAAATATAACATTTATTGAGTCCTTGTGGGTTTTCACATCATACATTATGATACCATTTATCTCCCTGTCCCCTTGCTTTTGTTTTTTTCTCTTTTTCCTAAACTGATTTTATCAAGTTATACATTTTTCTCTGCTCCCCTTCCTTCCTCTCCCCTCCCCTTCAACCCTCTTCCATTGTCCCCGTGCTCCCAATTTACACATGAGATCTTGTTTTTTTCTACTTCCCATGTAGATTAGATTCATGTGTGTCTCTCTTAGGGTCCTCATTGTTGTCTAGGTTCTCAGGGATTCTGATTTGTAGACTGGTCTTCTTTGCCCAGTATCAAAAACACTGATGACAACTTTTACTGGAGAGGATGTGGGGTAAAGAGAACATTTCTGCATTGCTTGTGGGAGTGCAAACTGGTACAGCTGCTTTGGATATCAGATGGTGATTTCTCAGAAAATAAGGAAACAACTTTCCTCAAGACCCAGCAATAGAACTTTTGGTTATATATCCAAAGGATGCTCAATCGTACCACAGGGACATGTGCTCAGCTTTGTTCATAGCAGCATTGTTTGTCATAGCCAGAACCAGGAAACAGCCTAAATGCCCCGCAACTGAAGAATGTATAAGGAAAATGTGGTACATTTACACAATGGAGTACTACACAGCAGAAAAAAATAACGACATCTTGAATTTTGCAGGCAAATGGACGGATCTAGAAAACATCATATTGAGTGAGGTACCCAGACACAGAAAGACAATTATCATATGTACTCACTCATAAGTGGTTTCTAGACATAAAGCAAAGAAAACCTCCCTGTCCCCTTGCATTCCCCCCTTTGCCCATGCAACCTTCCATTCAAAACAAAACCAAATTTAAAAGAAAAATCATAAATCAAACAAAACAAAGATACAAACTAAAACCAAAAGCAAACAAACAACAAAATGAGAATCTTGTCTTGGAAGCTGTAGTGTGGCCTGTTGAGACATGTTGTTAGTTTACCCTTTAGTCTGTTCACCTTTACTCGTAAGTGTTCATTGCCACAAGGCATGGGTCTGTCTGGTTTGAGGCCTCTGGTTTCTGCTATACCTAGATAATCGGTTTTCACTGGTGCTCCTCATGGATATCCTGTTGTTGTTCTGTGTCATGGAGATCCTCCTGTTTTGGATCTCTAGGTTCATCTCCTTCACATTCTCCAATAGTCCATAAGTTTGGTGGATGTTGGGGTAGGCCAACTCTAGCCCTGGTTCTGGGCCTGGCTGGTAACTGGGTTAGCCAGATGGCTACCTTTCCTTCATCTTCCATACCCAGAAGAGCTCTCCAGTATGGCTTCAGCTAGCTTACCCAATGCAGCCTACAGCAAGGAGCTGAACTGCCCAGTGACAAATGTTTAACCGCCGCGGTATCCTGATTGTGCAAAAGTAGCATAATCAGTTGCCCTGCTTTTTGGCCTTCAGATCTGGGTCCCCTCATCCATATCACTAAGGCCAGTTCTACAAGTTTGCCCAAACAAGGTTCAGGGCCCTCTCTCCCGATTTGCTGTAGCAGGCATATGATGGGATAGCTGGGTCAGCTCTGTTGCTCTCACACCCTCAGAGCTGGCTCACTTATGTCCTCAACAACAGGGTCAACTTGAGTGTACAGCCCAGGTAGAGTACAGGGCCTGCTCTCCTGTGTGCTGCAGCTGATGAGGAGCAGAGCTAGTTCTTTTAATTTTATGCATATACATAATAAATTGAAGTATTTTCCTCCTCCCATTAGGCTCTCTTTGTTCCCTTGCTTCCTCTGCTGAATCCTTCCTGGAAAGTCCCCATCCTTTCTTGTCTTTATTTCTGGGTGTGAGTCATGGAATTTGCTTAAGGTTGTTTGCATCAGTGTGAAAATGAGATCATTTCCTGAAGAATGGGTATCTCCCTTTCAGTGGCTATACCCCTTAAGAGAGTAGGGTCATTTTAAATCTTCTCCACATATTCTGCATTACTTGCAAGCTCTTCAAACTACCTATGTAAGTTCTATTTATTATTTACACCTGTCTCCCCCGGGGAGTCTCCTTTTTTAAGCCATGTTTCCTCATTCTTTTCTCATAAGAGAATATACTTTTTCTAGTAATAAAACATTCCATTCCATTTGATTTCTTTGTGAACAATTTTGTTTAATTAAAGACTGTCAATGCCCTGAAAGGTGGGTGATTCTCTAGATTATTTATTTCAGTATTCTGAGATCTCAGCAACGGACTCAGAAGACTCCCCCAAAATATTTTTCAAATGATCTTCATCCTACATACTCCGCTGAAATGTGATTGCTGTTGTGTGGGTTCTATTTTTTTTTATTATTTTTGTTCTTCTATTTATGAAAAGTCATTTTTATCTGTACTTAAAACTTCTTGCTCAAATCCAGGAAAATATTTACAAAGATCCCACACGAATGCATTGAAAGATCAAATCAGGAGCTATTTTAAAATTGGGAATATGCTGGTACAAATTAATGTGCAATGAAGTCCATTTAGAATATTTCAAGGAAATAAAATAAAATGCAATCAAATCATTAAAGTGGACTGTACAAAAATAAACACTCTTCGTGTTGTTGAAAATTGTGTCCATAGATATTTGAATATTATGAATACATGTGATACCAAGATAGGGAAAAGATCAAGGACCAATTATTGTTTACATTGAAACAGTGCTTGGGCAAAGAAACAATGAACACTGACTTAATGACTTGGGCAAAATAGGAAGATATGCCTAGGATGTGAAAGAAAAATTTCCGCAGTTAGGCAATGTTTACCAGAACAGCAAATACATTTCTTGCTGGACAGGACCAAAAACATCCACGATATTAACCCTCATGGGTGTTTGGCTTGGCGGATGGTTTTCTCCCCATGATTAGTTTGGTCTCAAGTAAGGGATACATCTATTTTGAGTCAAAGTGATTTTTAAAGAAATTGCTTGTTAACTTAATTGTTTTTGGAATTTAAGTGTGTTGTAGTCTCTTACCCCTAGGCTGCTTTGGATCATATTGCTTTCATTAAAATCACATTCAGAAGGGATTGACTGATGCTGAAGGGGTCATTCACAATTACTGAGGATGTATCTATTTTGAATGGAAAGTCGTTCACATTCATGTTCCTTATTGCTTAAATGGTCAGTAATTGGCTATTTAGTTCAAGATCCACAGAATAAAAGATTCATTTAAAACAATTATTTTGTTTTTGTGTATATGTGTGTGCCTGCTTGTCTGTATGTGCACCACATGTGAGCAGTGCCTATGCAGGCAAGAAGAGAGGTCTCTTTGAACTAGAGATATAGGTAGTTGTGAACCACCTGTTGTGGGATGTGGTAGCTGAACTTAGGTCCTCTGAAAGAGCAGTTAGTGCACTCAACATCCAGCCCTCAAAAGATAGGTCTTTAATCCTTAAAAAATATAAATCAAAGACATTATTTAAAACCAAAAAAATGGAAGAGGTAAAAATAAATTAGGTTAAACTGTATGATATATATGCTAAAATTATACTAGACATTTCTTGCTAGCCCCTTTCTGAAGTGTTTTGAATCCATTCACTTCACATGTGTGTCACATTGTAACAATTGGAGAGGCACTGTGCATAAGACTGATAATTACTGGTAGGTTTCTAAAATGAAACTGCTATATATAGTAATGAGTACCCCCTCACTACAGTGTTGAAATAAGAGCGGCGGGGCTGTGTCCCCAGCACCCTGGCCGCCCACACAGCTAGCTTTACCCGAAATAATTACACAGACACTGTATTCATTTAAACACTGCTTGGCCCATTTCTATCTAGCCTCTTCTAGGCTAACTCTCGCACCTGGACTAGCCCATTTCTAATAAGGCATGTAGCACCCCAAGGTGCGCTTACCGGGGAGATTCTAGCCTACGTCCATCTTGGGTCAGAGCTTCATCGCATGTCCTGCTCTGAGAGGAGCTGTGTGAAGTCTGAGCTCACTTCCTCTTCCTGCCAGCATTTTGTTCTGTTTACTCCACCCACCTCTGTTCTAACCAATCACAGGGCCAAGCAGTTTATTTATTGCTTAACCAATGAAATCAACAGATTGATATATGACACTCCCACATCACTACAGTACCAAGTTACACTCAGAACTGAGGCACTAACACCTGTAAGACATTCTGAAAATTTCAGTGGTGGCGGGGTATTAGGATAAGTAATCTCAATGAGATACAATTTCTATAAATAAGGAAAAGTGCTTTCATTGTTTATTGTTGTAACTAAATACAAGACATATACCAAAGATGACCTGGGCATTTGAATGTTTTATAAAATTAAACATTATGCATGTTAGATTTTAACATATGTCTTGAAATTATGATATTTGGCGATACTCAGCTTTTATCACCCGTGTCCCTTGGGAGATTCTTGAGGATGTTAAGTCATCTTGATGTATCCCCCATAGTCTTTGAGTGCTTTGGCATATATTTTTACATATTAAAAAATGTTATAGACTCAACTAATACATTCTTTGGCCAGACCTAAAACCTTTTAGAACTTTTAAAGCAAACCTTATATTTGAGTAATATTTTCTATAATGTCCTAGGGAAGAGAAAGTTGCAAGATGTGAAAGGAAAGAACAATAAATAGAATACATGTTCTGGGAAGGATATTAACTCAGGAATCACAGAGCCGGAGGTGAATTTAACTGTAGGTAACAGGAGGCAAGGGGAGGGTTGAAGCAGCTGGGCTTAAGTTTATAGAAGCAGCAGTGGGCAGTGGAGCAATTTTGGTTCGTTGATGTCTATTTTCTCTCTGGAGTGGGTGGTGAAATCATATGTTGACTATGAGGGGAAGTGGAAGTTATTGAAAGGGAAGATCCTAGCTCCAAACTGACACTCTATCTGGTGTCAATTTCATGGTTTGAGATTTTTTTTCATGACTCTTCCTCAGTTTAAAAATCTGTCTCACATTTGACCAGAACTACACAAAATATTCTGGGTTGATTAGCAAAAGGGCTATTTTAATATAATAATGAGTTGCAAAGTATGGGTACCAGCATCTCTAACTTTGCTTATGTGAATGTATTTTCATGTTATCTCTTACTTGTTGAATTATACCCTATGTACTCAGGTGACTCTGAAGGCTCTTATATAATATTATGTCTTTTTCATGTTAAAATAATTACATATAAATACATGTATGTAAACACAGAAATGTCTACATGCCTATTCATCCATCATCTACATCTCTACCTGTAAATACATATAGCTGTTTGATGTGGGAGTGTCATATATCAATCTGTTGATTTCATTGGTTAAGAAATAAATAACCTGATTGGTTAGAACATAGGTAGGTGGAGTAAACAGAACAAAATGCTGGCAGGAAGAGGAAGTGAGCTCAGACTTCACGCAGCTCCTCTCAGAGCAGGACACTTGCGATGAAGCTCCGACCCAGGATGGACGTAGGCTAGAATCTTCCTGGTAAGTGCACCTTGGGGTGCTTACACAGATGATAAGAAATGGGCTAGTCCAGGTGTGAGAATTAGCCTAGAAGAGACTAGATAGAAATGGGCCAAGCAGTGTTTAAATGAATACAGTTTGTGTGTTGTTATTTCGGGCATGAGCTAGCAGGCGGCCAGGGTGCTGGGGACGCAGCCCCGCCGCTCCTATTTCAACAGCTGTTAGCTATTGTTCTTTAGAATCTGATGATAAAACATATTCCCCTGGACATTTATTTTTCTCAATATGTAAAGTCATGGGAACCCTCAAGCCAACTTGAAAATCTGAGCATTTTTCAGACTGAGTTATAAATTACTCTGAGTGAGAATGTGACCCCTTTCAACCAGCTTTACTCTTTATCGATGACAACCTTTTCTCACCGAGTTTTGCCCCTACAGCCAATATTGCTGAAATCATTCTTGTCATTATATCTTTATGTCTTAATCCTTTATTTTATGGGGAGGCCTCAGGAAAGTTCTAAGATCAAGGGTATATTCCACATAGATTTCAAAGATGTTTCCTGATTGCTTTTAGAAAACTTCTAAAACTTCACATATCTGGCACCAAGGAGAAGACCTCACTTTACCCACAGGGGTTTGTATAGTATGTGCATATATCTCTTAAGAAAATGTTTACGGGCCTAATAATATAAGGAATCTTTTATTGTTTTCGTAATTTTACATTTTGTGATGACTGGAGAAATAGAATGTCTTATTTGCTATTTTTCTTTCAACTGTTTTATGAATTATTCAATCAATATCCTTTGTTCATTTACTTATGCCGACTTTTTTGTTCTCTCAGAAATTTGTAAGGATCCTATGTTTGTCCTAGTATATATGTATGTACATGTGTACATGTTTCTCTGTGTGTGCATATATGAGCATATTTATATGCATGAGCATGTGTGTTTGTATATTTATCTGTGTTTACAATCTTTATAACAAATATGTTTAGAATTTGTTTGGATTTTTTGTAACAGGTACACTATTAAGTGTAACTTTTCTTTTAGCATTTATAATTTTCTGGTATTTTAAAAGAAATATTCACTTACTTAAGGAATGAAATCTCCAATAATTTCATAAGCTTTTAATTTTGCCTTACATTAATTTTAATTCCCAAATATAGCCAGTTCACTTACATTACATTTAATTCCTAAATACAACTGCTGTTTGTCTTCCTTCCTTCCTTCCTTCCTTCCTTCCTTCCTTCCTTCCTTCCTTCCTTCCTTCCTTCCTTCTTTCCTTCCCCTCTGTATACTGGGAATACAAGTGGTTAATAAAGGAACTGCTTTGGGCCTATAACAGAGCTATAGGGGAACAGAGCTAGGTGGGAAAAACTAAGTTGAATGCTAGGAGAAGGAAGGCAGAGAGGAAGAAGCCATGGAGCCTCCATGGGAGACAGACATGCTAAAATTTTGCTGATAGACCATGACCTCATGGTGATACACAGATTAATGGAGATATAAGAGTTGGCAAATAAGAAGCTAGTGCTAATGGGCCAAGCAGTGTTTTAATTAATACAGTTTCTTTGTAATTATTTTGAGGCTAAGCAGCTGGGAACCAACAATCAGCCTGTTGCTACACTTTGTTGTTTGTTTGATTTTTGAGAGATGATTTCTTTACGTAGCTTTGGCTGTCCTGGTATTCATTCTGATGATCAGCCTGGCCTTGAACTCACAAAGATCTACCTGCCTCTGCCTCCTGAGTGCTAGCATTAAAGGCAGGCACCACTATTGCCTATGTCTTTCTTTCTTTCATTCTTTCTCTCTTTCTTTCTTTTCCTCTTCTTCTCTCTCATTTTTTTGGGGGTGCTGTGGTGTTTTGCAAGACAGGATTTCTTTGTGTGCCTTTATAGCCTGTCCTGGCCCTTGCTCAGTAGTCCCGGCTGGCCTCAAATTTAGAGATCTACCTGCCTCTCTCTCCCAACTGCTGGGATTAAAGGCATACCCCCATGATCACCCAGTTGTTGTTTCTTTTTTATATGTGGTAAAATTTATATTGACAAATTGTCTAACTTCCCTCAAATTTTCTGACATTTGTCTACTATCAAAAGTAGAAACTAGGTTCTTAGTAGTTTATGATAGTCTAATCTAAGATGTTCCTAAACAAGACACTTACTGAAAATATGTAAAGCTTGTTGATTTGCAGTCAAGAAATTGTCTCTTTCCCTACATCTATTAATTTTATATTTATTATTATTTTTTACCTCTACATGTCATTTCACTCTTCTAGCTTCCCACTGAATGTCTAATTGAAATTAGGGGATGCTAGTAGATAATCCTTACCATCATTTTTAACTTCAATATTTCATGATTCCATTAACCTCTAAACTACAACACTTCCTGTAACCATTATGTCATTTCTTCTTGTAGTAATGAAAATGTCTATAGTTAGAATGCAGCATCTAATTAAATATCTCCTGCACTATTCTGTTCATACCTAGCAAGCAAAATGCATGCATTAACTTGATCTCCCATTGCTTGAGAAGACACTGACCAACCTTCCTGGAACAGGGTAGCATGTATCAGCCCTGGCTCATTTATAGGCTTCTTATGAGATTTAGTTTTGGGAATAGAAACAGGCAGGTGCCAGGCAATGACTTGATGATGAGAGCTCCTGTATTACAGTAATCCTGGGTTCATGCACAGGAAATAGAAAACATTCTCAAAGACTAGAATCTGTGCTGCTTTATAAAAAGCCTATATCCCCCAGTCTCTGACATTTCTTTTTAAAAATCTTTCTTATTGTCTTAGTAACAACTTTTTTCTCACATATACAATCAGATTATATTTTAAGCATTTAAGTATGTAAAATGTCAGATAATATATTTTCCTAACAAGTTTTTATACCTCATAGAGACAAAGAACTAGATTCACAGAGCAATCATTTTATTTATTTTATAGTTAAAGTTTTATAATATCTCAAAACTTCCACTTGGAATGAATATTAAAAAATCATGAAAGATTAAGGCAGGTGCTCATTCTGTCATGTGACTAAGGACTCAGGTCCATATTGGCTTTCTAGATCAAGGTTGCGTTTCATGACAAATCACTTAACCAAAAAATGAAGTCCTCCAACATTTCTATTCCTTTGTTTAACACTAGATTAGATGGGATATTTTGGCCACCCTAATTCACCTTCACATTTGATTTCATATGATAACCAATAATCTCAACTCAAATAATTTATAGAACCTTACATCTTTGTGAGCAAGGATTATCAGAAGAAAAATGAGTTATAGACAATGAATATTTTTCTGTCTTTATCCAGAAAGTTTTTATGACTGAAGAAGCATCAAAGCTCATAATTGCAAGATCTATTTCTGTCTTTCTGACCATCAATTTAGCTGGGAACTTACATTCTTAATTTTACACTATTCTAGGAAGTAATAGATCAGAATAAGAATGAAAAGTGAGAACATTAGAATACTTGACTATACACACACACAAAACACACACATGCATGAATGCAGGCATGCATGCACACACATGCAGAGTGCTCAATAGTAGTATGTACCTCCCAAATAGTGGCAGCTCATAATAAACATAAACTAACAAGTTAAAATGACCTAAAAGTTTCTTTTATGTTAAGAAGATAAACTGGATGAAGAAGAAAGACATGATGTGCTACTTGAGGAGAAAAATTTGGCAAACATTCCAATTAGAGGATTCAACACGAGTCAGTCCATGTCATGTATGGGTAAAGAGGCATGGGTTTATTTGGTAAACACAAATGGACTGGTTTTAGTATATCAATATAAACTAATTTTTAAATTTGTCCTTTCAAGGCAGTATTTGTTTCTGTATTTATCTTGGGTTCACTGGTCAGTATATGTTAGTCATTTATATTGTTGCAAATCTTGGATGGGAAAAATATATTTATCTTCATAATAATGAACATTGTGAAACATTTCTGAATATTGCTTAAAAATCTAGTAAAATCAAATAACTAACAAAATAGGAAGTATTTAATTTTTCCTCCAATACAATAAAGAAAATTGAGTAGTAACTCAACACAAGAACACTTGAAAATCCCTCTTGTAATTAAAAGACCAAGAATTATGATTGCTTTCATTAATATTCTTTCTCAGTATTTATGACCTTCAATTATGCTTTTAGTGGCTGGAACACATAGGGTCCATTTTCCACATGGGAATAGTAAAGAATATATAATCAGACAATCAGTCAAGAGAGGATGTCAAAAATATGAGAGGTGCTCACTTCAGAATGCCAAATAATTTCTGGTTTCTGTTCCTGTACAATCAAGTTTTCATAGAAACAATGCTTCCAGAACCTTTTGCTCAAGACCCTGCTGCAGACCTCAGCAGAAAACTGTGGCAGGGATTCTGTCCTTTTTCTTAAGGAGCATCTTTGCCTAAGAGGGAGACTGGTCATAGGCCAGTGACACAATGTGTCAGGGTTCTAATTGCAAGAAGAAAACGGAAATTCACTCATTGCTTTTGTTTCTGCAAATCCTTGGAAAGTCAGGTAAATTGTTTCAGTGTTGTGCAGAACAGTGGAGATTCATACCAGAGGAAGCCAATCTTGGAAAGGCTCAGGGTGCTGTGGGACAATGGTCTTGTACCCTGTGAAGATTTGTCACTGTATTGGCTTAATAAAATGCTGATTGGCCAGTAGCCAGGCAGGAAGTAGAGCTGGGGCAACCAGAATAGGAGAATTGTGGGAAGAGGAAAGGCTCAGTCTGCAGTTGTCACCCACACACAGAGGACACAATGTAAGAGTTAATTAATGAGAAGCCTGAGCTAATAGGCCAACCAGTTTATAATTAATGTAGGCTTCTGTAAGTTTCTTTGAGACTGAACAGCTGTGGGACCAGGCAGGACAGAATTCAGTGGAATTCTGTGATGACAAAAATTTATTTTAGTTTTCTTTATGATAAAGTATATCATTAGGATTCATGTGACATGTCCACATGTGTATAGCATACACTCATGAAATCAAACCAACTTTTATTTTTCTATTCTCAGGCCTCATACCTCTCTTAGTCACCATTCTAATTTCAGTGCAAGTTTTTATTTGTTTTTAATTCCATATATTTTGTACTGACTTGTTATAATTATTTTACTCACTTCTAATGAGTATTTTACCACCTGGGTTCCAACCTCATTATAGTCAACTATTAATTAGCACTCTGCTTTCCTCAGACAGATGTATTCAGTGTAATTGCACCGACTCGCTAACGCTTTCTGTCCCCCGTCACCGTAATGGAAGGCAAAGTCTCTGATGTGCTGTGACATCTCTCCCACACTGCACCAGGAAGTACAGGTAACACGTTTTTATTTTTATTTACATATACTTTTAGATTTCATGTGTGAAAATCAAATTATAATTTTGTCTACCATCTGGCCTATTACATTTAATGTACTGCCCACTAATTCAATCTACTTGGCTGACAAAGGACAGGATTTTAAATTTTATGGGTAAGAGGTACTATAATGTGTACATATATACATTTTTCATCCAGTCATCTGTTAGTGTCTGCCTGAGTAATCTCATATCTCAGCTGCTGGGGATAGTGCAGCAGAAAGCATGAGCTCAAAGGCTTCTCTTTGGGGTGCTGCTTTCATTTCTTTTGATTCTATACTTTGATACAACTTACATCCTGAAATAAAACATTTCTATTTATTCTTTTGACAAAGAGTTAGTACCCAGAATATATAAAGAACATAAAAAATATAAAAACTAAAAATCATGCAAGTCAATTTAAAAATTGGCAAAGAATTTGAGTAGACACTTGCCAAAAGAAAAGCATATATATATGCATTGTAACATCAGCCATCAGGGAAATGTAAATCAAAACTGGAGTGAACTATTATTCCACTTCAGTTATGATAAAAAGCTGACGATGTGGAGAAAGAGGAACTTATTTACATCCATTATTAACAAACATGGCCATTAGTGTCTCTCTGGAGAAAAACAAAGAGTGTTCTCAAGGAAGAGAACTAGTGTGTAAGGCGTGCCATATGTTGAACAGAGTAATTGCTTCAGTGTCAGTGCTGGGAACAGCAAAGGGAGATCAGATGTGACTAACAGTGAGGAAGTCACAGAGGTGTGCTGAGGAAATTCACAAGAGGATATGGAAGTATGATCAAAATATAGTCAGTGAACTGGTATGTATGTATTGGAATTGGGCAGATAGGAGGCAGGGACAAGGGTGAGGAGCTGCTAATCTAAGGAATTGTTTACCCAAAAGAGCAGTGAAATAAAAAGAGAAGACGAAAAGGAGAAGATGACTTAAGTCAGTGCACATTAAACGGTGGTCATTGTGGTGGTCTGAACAAAAATAACTCCATAGGCTCCTAGATGAATGCTTGGTCACCAGGGAGTGGCAACGATTAGGAGGCCTTGGAGGAAATGTGCCACTGGGACAGGGGTGAACTTTTAAGTTTCAAAAGCCCGAGTCAAGCCTGGTAGCTTTCTCTCTTCCTGTTGCACATGGATCCGGATGTAGAACTGTCAGCACCTTCTCCAGTACCATGTCTGCCTGCATGCTGCCATACTTCCAGCCATGCTGATAATGGACTAAACCTCTGAACTGTAAGACAGCCCCAATTAACTGTTTCCCTTTATTAGACTTGCCAATGTCATATTATCACTTCACAGCAATAGAGCATTAACTAAGACAGTCATTTATGCCCTCATTCCTACACTACAGGGAGAACAACAAATGGAAAATCTCTAAAGGGATCTGGGGTTAAAAATTTCAATCCGGGCCTGGAGATACAGTTTAGCAGTTCAGAGGATCACTGCTCCTAGAGAGCTGATGGATTATGTTCTCTGCACGCATATGGAAGATCACACTCTAGTTCCAGTGGATCCAATGGCCTCTTCCAGCCTTTGCACACTCCTGCATGCTGTAGTGCACATCAACTTACTCTAGCAGACACACTTATACAGTAAACAAGCAAGCAAGCAAGCAACAAACATCTTTAAAAATCTTCAGTTTCATATAAATTTACTTTGGTGTAGCATAAAAAAGAATTTGGCATAGTATAAGAAAGCTAGATCACCCCAGTCTCCATGACCTGAAGTTTGGTAGTACGGAGGGGACTGAATTAACTTTCAGAATCCTGAATAGTTAGGAGTAGCAACTCCAAGACTTGAGAGGTAATGTCTAAGGAAGAGAAAAGCAGAACTCATTTACTGTCTGCATGTTCATTAACATCTGAATGTTCATGCCTACAAATGCTCCCTACAAATCCTGTTAATATCTTCACACCAAGGAGATACCATGAGGGGAGATGCCTGTGGAAGACCATTAGTCCAAGAGACTCTATATCCCCACACAGCACTAATATGTTTACAGAAGATGCTTGCTACAGCTCCCTTGCCCTTTTATATCACATGAAGGCAGAAGGTGGTCCCCATGGGCATAGCTGCATGCCACTGTCAGAAAGAAACCTACCAGTACCTTGACTTTTAGACTCCCACGTACCCAGAAGTGTTAGAAATAAAATCTCTGTTGATTATGAGCCACCCCATTTATGGTGTTTGTGTTGGTGCAGACTGAATAGACTAAGATACAGTTGAGGGCCCTGTGTTAGAAACTTTATTTATGCTATTTATTCTAGGTCGAGATTGGAATTCAGGAAAGATTGACACTTCCGGAATGAAAAGCTTGTGCCCCAGGGAGCTCATGGAAGAGAGGGGAGCCTTCCAAAGGGAAGAAAGGGAGGAGTGTCAAATGCTGCTTCAGGATGAAGACCTAGTGTTTGGAATTTATGATGTCAAATGCTACTCCATGAGGAAGACCAAGTGTTTGGCATTTATGTTGTCAAATGACACCCATGAGGAAGACCAAGTGTTTGGCATTCATGATGGCTGCAAACACTCTTTTGTTCTTACAGGAAAACATAAGCTACCAAACCTCTCTGATATTACAGGCCAGAGCCATGAAATATTCCTTTAGTGATGAGCAGCCCATGCAGAATTAGAAAAGAACATTTAGTTGATTGTTGCTTCCTGTGAAAACTGATTACCCCATCTTCTCTGCAGATCAGCTGCTGGGGACTCCAATCACTTTCAGAAGCAGCTGTTGCCATGATTCTGTCAGAGGCAGGAGTGAGCAGAAGTGGAGTCATACTGGGGAGAAGGGAAAAGAGATGCAACTCTTCATTCAGCAGAAGCGCTGTCTGTGAGATGAGCAGGGGGCAACTGTGGGACCCAAGATGCAGGAGTTTGCCTCTCTCTTCTCCGAGTCTCAGGATAATCGGTTACTAACAACAGAATCCATAGGCAATGCATACTTAATTATTGTCCTTTAAACATAGATCTATGGTATTTTAAATGGCCATTATTGGGCTCTGTTTCATCTCTGTTAAGGAGTGAAGAGCCATGTTTCTATGCTAGGCTTTTTTTTTACCAAAGTGGATAATATCCAGTTCCACACAATTTTCAGTTTATAAAGTAGTTTTTAAATTAATAAAATTCCTTTGCATCTATATCATCTATATCTATCTATCTATCTATCTATCTATATCTATCTATCTATCTATCTATCTATCTATCTATAACAATTATTATCATAAGCTAGTATGACTTTATGGAAAGCATTTTAGCTAACCATATCTGTCAACATTAGAAGTAAACACACACATTGAACACACTACACTTTTACAGATAGATCCGTGTGTCTTAGTGAGTTTATCTGGTGCTGGGACAAAGTAGCTGACAAAGGGAACTTAAAGGAGAGAGGGATTATTTTGGTCCACAGTTTGAGGCTACAGTCTATCAGGACAGACAGGGGCCGGGCAGCAGGGCCCTGAGAGGTAACTAGCTGCTCACTTTGTATCCACAGTAAAGAAGAGGAGTGACAAATGGATATTCATGTTCACTTTACTTCTCATTTCTTGTGCAAGTGAGGACTCAGGCCCAGGGATGCTGCCGCCTTCTCTTTGGAAGAGTTCTAGCATCTCAGGTGAATCTGATCAAGATAATCCTTCAGAGGAAGCTAATCTAAACCAAATAGCTCTCTCCACAGTAGGCTGGAGGCTTATTTCCTAGGGGGTGCAGGATCCTGCCAAGGTAGCAATTAGCATCAGTCATCTCACCAGGCAACATGAAATAGGAGCAAAGTCGTTCATTGTATCCCCTATTGCATACCAATTTTAAGAGATTTTTTAGCAATGCTTACACCTGCCTAGTACCCAAAGAGAGGTGATACCTCTGGTCTGTCTCAGTGTGTCTAAGAAAAATTGGCATTTCCCTTTGCAATCAGATTCTGGTATCCGGTTAAATACCAGTCAGCACTTTATGCAAAAACAACACACAGTTTTCACAGGCTGGCATTCATATTCCAGGCTCCCCAAGTAGCTTTGTGAAGCATTTTATGATTCAAGTGATGTGCTGACCACACACTGGGTGAAAAATGATAGTGGCATGAAGAGATCCAGCAGACTTTATGAAACTTGGTGCCAACGTTTGGAGGATATAATGTATATGATTATCATTTTTTTTTTGTTTTCGTTTTTCTTCTTTATACACGATGTTTAGTCCACAGTAACTGGACGTGAAATTGTGACCCGAAGTTATGGTCTTTGTTATGGAAATATCCTGACAAGTGCAAAATGATGTCATAGTTCGAAGACTCATTCTTTCCGATATTTATATTTTAGCTGACAGGCTCAGTGTGGAAGAGGAAGCTTGAAAGGGGGCTGATGATTCTGCTGGCTCGATTGTGAAGTGTATTGCAGCTAAGTTACCAGAATCATGAAGAATGCTACTTTGCAAAGTATGTAAGACTGTGCAATTGTATTTTTTCTTGGCATTACACCATTAGAATCTTCTGGAGCGGAGAAGAGCTGGAGAAAGTCCCTGTTAATGTGTCAGAAAAGCAAGACTGTTTTCCTTGTTGAGCCAGCTCATCTTCCCACAAAGAAATTGTAAAATAGTACCAAGAACATTGCAAATCAACAAATCTTCTATACTTTGGATGCAAATTAATGGTAAATTTACTCGAAATTGACTTATCTAACAGTTTATATTTGGGTCATTTCTGACTAATAAACTAATGAGCTATGTTTTCAGTTTGACTGGATGCTTTCCTTAGTCCTAATACTTCAAGTTATATGTGCATTTGTGTGCGTGAGTGTGTGTGAGTGCATGTGTGTAAGTATACCATATAAATAATGTATATATAAATGACATCTTGTTTTCCTTATTTGTGTAGTAGTCACTATGGGACCAATTTTCTAAATAGGCCTCATCTCTCTTTTTGAGCAAAGGTAAACCAGGCAGCATGAGGCACTATACAATTATCTTTTTCTCAGATCTCATAAGTTAACATCAAATACATTAAGGCATCTACCTCTTCATTGACAAATGTGTTGAGGGTTAGTAAAACATAAAAGACTGCTAATGGTTTAGCAAGTCCCTTAACACATCCCCTCTCTCCTCCAAATAGGAAAATATTACCTCAGTTGCTGGGAAAGGTAGTAAGCCAAGACATAAGTGATCGAGAGGACCTGTGCTAGGTCTGCAGCAATCTCTTGATGCCAAGTGAAGGAGCCCACCAGCCTTTGAGACTCACAGGGGCTGGAGTTTTTCTTCAAGGTTCCACCAGATTTATTTCTAATAGGTGTCATGGGCTCTTGCCAGGAGTAGAGATTTAGAATGAGAGAAGGGCAGTCGAGGGTTTCAAAATTTTTGCCTTTGGGGTTCTGCTCCAAGAAGAACTGAAAACATGAACAGGTAAGATGTCTAATTTCAAATTTAAGTGATACATATCCTTATGAAAATATCAGCTTTGTCTCTCTTTGTTTGACATCTTATCGCCAGTGTCGATACAATATTCAATCCACAGGTATGGGTGTCTAACATCAGACTCGGCACTTGAAGACAAAGGGTGTAGTCTTGCGTTATTCTCTCCAATTTTTCATCTCACTTCTTTCCTGGAGTTTCTAATTTCTGTTCTCTCTTCCAATCTCCTGATGGAGTGCTGTGTACTGATAGAGTGGCATAAAACTATGCATATTGAACTTTTTCTAGTTAGCATCATGGGAGACCCAAGACTAAAATAAATCTTCATGTTAAATAAGCAGTCCACACTACTGTAGCACCATTAGGCCACACCAGAATGAAAATGATCTATTGTTGCCACTTTCATATTTTCATACAGGGAATTTTTTTTATCACACTATGATTTGGAATGACAATGCATATGCATACTAGCATTTCCATTCATAATAAGCAATAAACACACCTTTCCAATTTATTGTCCATTTACTTTCAAGTTCAAATTCAAGGGCTCAGTACCATCATGGCTTAAGTAAAACAAACTACTTCTCCATCATACTGAAGAGTCACTTTGTCCCTGGTTCTGTCTCTGACACTACAAACACACTGATTCTATTAATTTGCTAATGAGACCTTTAATCCCAAACAGAGTCATGGAGGCATTAGCACTGATCTCCTATCAGGCAGCATTGCTAGTTTGGGCCGAACATATTGTTGAAATCTTAAACAGCCAAAAGGGTTTCTGACTTTTTGTGTTTGCTTTGATAGTGAACATATTTAGCTCATAGTATATTAAAATATTCCCCTAAGTATTTAATGCTGCTTGTATAATTAATAAGGACTCATTTTTTATAAGTTTAAATCCTTTGAGAATTTAGAAATGCATTCTTAGATAATCAAACCCTTTCAAACAGATCTGTAGAACTGTGAATCTTATGTGACAATATTCCCTAAGTGCTTTTGGCAATGAGAACATCAGACAAACAGAAATCATCAGGGTAAATGTGAAATTGTTCTCATAGTGAACTCAACTCTCTAACACATCAACACTAAATTTGTTTCCTTATAGTATGAGATATATATATTGTTCACTTTCTTGGAGAAAAGAAATGTTTTATTTTTGTTACTTTGAAACAAAAATAGTATTTGTGTGTGTATATGCCATCAAAGTTATAAAAAAACACATAAAATGTGTTTGAATTCTGTCCTGAATTTCATTTGTAAAATGTATGCAATTTTTGTCATTTCAGGAATTCCATGAAAAAGAGCCATATTATATTATACTTTTGAGGTTAGCATTTTCCCCCCACACAAAACAAAATTCCATGGAGGTTCAAACAGGTTGCATTTTTACTGTTAATTCTTACTCGTAGGTAAGTAGAATTCTATGTTAAGGATATGGATGTTCCACAATTTGTTTATCCATTGTTTCACTGAGAGGCAGATGAGGTGGTTTTAGTTGTGGCAATCACACATACATAAATACACACTGACATAAGCATTTGTATATAGTACTTTGCGTCAACAGACTTCACTTCTCTGGAAAAATACACAGGAGGGCAAATGCTGGCTCATATTTTATTAATAAGGGGAATGCTTCTTGAGCGTTTGTTTATTGAAGTTTGTGTTCAGTCCAGCATGCAACCAAACCCTGGTTCATCTTTGGTGGAACACATGTTGTTGTGGTTGTTGTTTTTAAAGAACTGTCTACTCTGATAAGGAAGTCATTTTAATCTCATGATTTTCAGTCTGCAATCCCCTAATGGCAACTGTCTTTGAACATCCTTTCATGTTCTTAACTACATTGATGAGATCAGGGAGCAGTCCCCTTGATGACTTGCTGAGGCCAACAGAGAAAATACTGTTCGGAGGAAGAGCCTGTCTCCTCACAGTTCCTGCTCTTTCTCTAGAAAAGGCCTCAGAGAGACCTAGGAGTCCGGTCATGTTCTCTACAGTCACTCACAGCACTGTGCTGTGGGAACAGTTCCACCAAAGTGATTCTCCTATTACTATTATTTCTGCGAGGTATCACATGGGACTCAGTCCAGTTCTCATTCCTGGTTTCCATTTTCTATAGGCTTCTGTACATGCTCTGTTCTGGCTCAACCTCTATCTAATGTATAAGATGCACACATTGAATTCCTCATCCACCACTGTAAAATAGTCTCTAATGGTCTTAAACTAAAAAGATTTCTGCCTCTTCCAGAGGCTTGCATTTTCCTGAGAACACTTCTTCCATACTTTCACCAAGTGTATTGTTCTACTTTTTTTCCTTAGTTTGTCCTTGGTCATGGAGGTTGGGTGAGTGATATTTTTGTCCTTTTGTTGCTTTCATTTGTCATCTCTTTCTCATTCTGATTGCAGCAACTGTCACTCACTTTTTGACCTTGGTCACTTTCCTTTTTTTGAAAATTTTTTTATTTTTTTTTATTTTATTACTTTAAAAAATACCAACTCAAATTCCCACTATCTCCCCTCCACCCACTCCCTCCACACACCCTCCCACCCCACCCTCTCCAATCCTAAAAGAGGGCAAGGCAACCTGCCCTGTGGAAGTCCAAGGCCCTCCTTACTACATCTAGGTTGAACAAGGTATACATCCAAAAGAGAATAGGATCCTGCAAATCCAGTATATGCAGTAGAGACAAATCCCAGTGCCCCTCAGTCTGCTCCAACTGTCAACCACATTCAGAGGGACTAGTTTGATCCCATGCTCATCCACTCACAGTCCAGTTGGAGTTGGTGAGCTCCCATTAGCTTAGGCAAACTGTCTCAGTGGGTGAACCCCTCATGGTCTTGACTTCCTTGCTCATACTCTCACTCCTTCCACTCTTCTACTTGACCTTGGGAGGTCAGTCCAGATCCAATGTGGGTCTCTGACTCTGTTTCCATATGTTGTTGGATGAAGGTTTTATGGTGATATTTAAGATAATCATCAGTCTGACTACAGGGCAAGGCCATTTCAGGACCCTCTCATCTATTGTTTAGAATAGACATTAAAATTCTAAATTACCTATTAAAATATGGTGTACTGAACTAAACAGAGAATCAACAGAAGAATTTCAAGTGGCCAAAAGATACTTAAGGACATGTTCAACTTCCTTAGCTATCAGGGAAACGCAAATCAAAACAACTCTGAGAAACCATCTTACACCTGTCGGAATAGCTAAGATCAAAAACACTAATGATAGCATACCCTGGAGAGGATGTGGAGTAAGGGGAACATTCATCCATTGCTGGTGGGAATGCAAACTTATGCAACCACTTTGAAAATCAGTATGGTGGTTTCTCAGAAAATTAGGAATCATCCTATCTCAGGATCCAGTAATACCACTCTTGGGAATATGCCCAAAAGATGCTCAATCATACTACAAAAACATTTGTTCAACTATGTTCATAGCAACATTATTTGTAATAGACAGAACCTGGAAGCAACCTAAATGCCCCTCAACTAAAGAATAGATAAAGAAAGTGTGGCACATTTACATATTAGAGTACTACTCAGTGGTAGAAAACAACGACATCTTGAATTTTGCATGCAAACGGATGGAATTAGAAAACACTATCCTGCATGAGGTAACCCAGACTTAAAAATGAATATGGTATGTACTCACTCATAAGTGGATATTAACCATAAATAAAGGACAGTCAACCTATAGTTCATGATCCTAGAGAGGCTAAGTAAGAAGGTGAACCCAAAGAAAAGCATATATAGACCCTCCTGGAAATTAGAAACAGACAAGATCACCTGACAAAATTTGGAGCATGAAAACAGGAGGTAGAAGAAAAGGGAGAAGGGGAGAGTTGAGGAGATCTTGAGGGAGTGAGATAGTCGAGATGGAGGAAGAACAGATATGCGAGCAAGGAAAGATATGTCTTTTTTTTTTAAGGAAAGAGATATCATTCAAGATATAATATCTTGAATGAGGGAGTCATTATGGACTTAGCAAGAAACCTGGCTCTAGAAAAATTCCCAGGAAACCGCAAGAACAACCCCAGCTAAGGTCACTTTCTTTATTTCCCCTGGTTTCAGCTTCTAAATTACCATTCTTTTCTTGACTATTACTCATGCTAATTACTAATTTCATGGAAAACAATGATGACCCCACCTTATCAGACGCAGGCTTGGTTCTGCATCATTGCAGTCTGGTATTCCATTCTTCCTCAGGTCTCGATTATTGTTCTCAAACATTTTCAAAGCCCACAGCTATAATTTATTCATCTTCGAACTTTGTGAGTCTTACTACCTTATTAACCTCCCTTACCATCCCAGTTTACTTACTTGAACATTCCCATCATCAATTCTTTTGTTCTATGAAATATCCCATCTCTTGAATTGGCTACCTTCTTAGTGCTTCTTACTTTATTGTTCTAACTTCCATATTACCTATTATAAAATTCACTCCTCTTGAGTTTCTCACGAAGACCATTTAAAAGGCTATTCTAGATCTTGCCTTGTTATTAATAATCCAATGAATCTGTTTAAATGCATTGCCTCTCTTTCTTTGGTTGTTATTGTTACATATGCATGTAAACACATAAATATATAGGGATAACTTGCTCAGTCTTTTTAGTATTCCTTGTATGCATATGATCTAAAGACTGACTACCTGGCATTGGATCATTGATTAAGGGACTTATCTTTGTTCAGGATTCCTTAATAGCCTGTAGCTATTTATCTATGGGTGGGATCTCTTAAGATTTATTTCTTTTATGGTAGCATGTCTATTGGTGTTTTGCTGCTTTGGATCTTGTTTAGGCAGTCTTATTGTTGGTGTATTATAGTGGGAAGATCCCTGTCATTTATAGGAAACACAATCTCCCAGTTAATTTCCTGGTCCTTTGGATCTTACAACCTTTCAGCCCCTCCTCTGAGATGTTCCCCAAGCTTTTTTGGTGGGAGTTGTGTTGGAGATACATCAGCTGGGGCTGGGTACCCTACAGCCAGTTGCTTTCTGCATTTTGACCAGTATGGTTTTCTGTAATGGTCTCTTAATGTTGCGAAAAGAATCTACTTGCCAGGTGGTGGTGGCACATGCCTTAAATTTCAGCACGTGGGAGACAGAGGCAGCCAGATCTCTGAGTTAGAGATAAGCCTGGTTTTCAGAATGGCTTCTACGACTACACAGAAAAAACATGTTTCAAAAATAAATAAATAAAATAAAATAAAAAGACTATAAATGAAGCTTCTTTGAAGAGGGATGAGGGCTATCCTCATCTGTGGGTATGAGGCTAAATATTTAGAATGCAGTTAGAGATTACCTTCTTTAGTAAAATGGTGATGGTAAAATTGCATTGTAGTCCAAGAAATGAATCTTAAAAAATTTAACAAGGATAAAATCATAGCAAGTATATTTTTTAACCATGAATATAAGTATAAAAGTAAAGAGTTAAATTAGCAAGACAGGGTTTGGTATAATGGTTCTCTGTACAAACATGAAGATGTAAATTTAGACCTCAGAACACACACACAAGCACACATAAAAGCACTCATCTGTAGCCACAGTGCTCCTCTGCTGGGGCTCGCCCTGTATGTATCTGGTTTTATGTGTGCAAAATCTCCTGTGGACAATTTTGAAGGCAGTATAAACTCAGTTCTGTTAGCCAGAAGACTGGGCTCCAGCAGTATCCTGGTACAAATATGACAAGTGTCCTTTGACAGATTGATTTTCTGTAATTTCTTCCTTATAAAGTGGCATAAAATGCAATCCATTTTTTATGTACATGAATTAACTGGAAACCTTCTATAACGTGGTATGCTGAGTTCTACTCCAAATCAATACAGTCACCACTGATAGTGAATTATAATCACAATATTCTTTAAAAGCTCTCCAACCTTTTGATGAAGGAACCAAGGTTAAACATTATTGACTGACATAAATATATAGATGGAGGTCCTTTCTTGAAGTAAGATTTGTGAATCTATGAATAGCCTACATATACCTGGTATTTCTTTCACCGAGATATATTTACTGAGAGCTTCCTGTAAATCTTGTAGTGTGCCAGACAGAGACCATGTAACAATAAACTTCTCTGCTCTCCAGGATGATTTGCAGTCCAGAAAACCTGTGGTTTCTATTAATGTACTGGTAGATCCTATGAGTGGATTTTATTCTCTAATATATCAGGGAAGATGCTTACTGTGGATCATTGTGCCTGAATTCATACTTTGTATAATCCCTATGTTGTCAAAACACAGACGAATTTCTCCCCCATAATCGTATAGCATATGATTTTTTAAAAAAAACTGAATTAATCTATTAACTTTTTGCTGAATTCCCATTGTTAATTGATGAACATCCATTTATCAATAATTGTGCAAAGACTCTCATACTGCTCTGGCCTGGTGTGTACTTAGAGGTCATGGAACCCAATTTTCTCATCCCAACTACATCAGCAATGTAGTTACCTGTGGTCATTAATATTGTGTAGCTCAGATGCTCTGTTCCCAGGGCAATGATTTTCGTATTAGAGTCTCCATTTCACCCATTAGAGATATCACATAAGCAATGCATCCTTCACTGAAGCATAAAGAGATGGGACATGGTGAGTTATGTTTGCATAATAGCTACTAGGGGATATTTGTTGTAAACATTATAAATACATTTAAACACTGTTTAGAAAACATTTCTTTTCAGTAATTTATTTTAACTTGAATTTCAAACAGATCAGTAATATAAATCAAAGAATTATCAGTAAGAATTATAAACCAGTCTTTCTTAGTTATGTTTTAAAGTTTTAATTAACTAAATTGGTCATAAATATTTTACCTCTTTTATGCTGACAAATTTATAAAGTGACTAATTTATAAATAGCCCCAAATTATTCTTATAAATATGCATAACATCACTTTTATTACACATTGAATATTGTAGATAGCTTAGTTTGGTTCTCTGTTGCTGTGATAAAGCTATGACCAAAACCATCGAGGGGAGGAAAAGATTAGACACACAGCAGGAAACTGGAGGATTCGGAAACCCAGGCAAAGACCATGCTAGTAGCTGGCTTTCATCCCATGACTTGCTCAACTTGATTTCTTATATTATGCAAATCCATCTGTCTGAAGATGGCAATACCCACAGTGTACGGGGCCATCCCATATTCATCAGCAATAACCCTACCCAACTGTGATGTTTATGAACCACAACAATGACCAACATGGTAAACAACAGTTTTTTAATTAGACTCAAGTAAGGCCCACTAACCAGACAGGAAGTCATGCCTTGTACTGGAAACCTGTCCAACCCGTTGGAGACAGTGATATCATAGTTCTTAGAGGATACATGCTTTATGTGGGTTTGGGACATACTTGTAATATGCAATTTTTTAATAGAAGGTTTTATAAATGTCTTCTAGGCCCATTTTATGCTGTTTCTTCATTGAAATTCTGTCTTTATCATTTATCTCTTATTGAATGTAGCAAACTGAGGTATCCTGTAGTTAATATATTGCAGTCTATTGTCTCTTTAGGTCTACTATTTGCTTTATGTAATTATATATTGTTAACATATTATATTTAAAAAATTATGCTATTTTGGTGACTGACCATTTTAATATTATGCAATAATTTTATTTATCTTTGGTAATAGTTTTCACTAAGTTTTTGTTGTTGTTTCATTATACAGGTTTCTTTGTATAACAGCCCTAGCTATCCTGGAAGTTGCTTTGTAGACTAGACTGGCCTCTGACTCACAGAGATCCATCTGCTTCCGCCTCCTGAGTGCTGGGATTAAATGCGTGAGCCATCATCACCTGACTACATAGTATTTTTATATTAAGTTTTTATTTATTTGTTTTTCTATCTGGTTGTTTGTGATCTGTATGCAAGTGACTAGAAAGACCAGGAGAGTGTGTCATATCCTCCTGTTCGTGTTTCCTGTGACTGTGAACCACCTGCCATGGGTTCTGGGACCTGAACTCGGATCCTCTGCAAGAGCACTAAGTGCTCTTTAAAACTGAGCTCTCTACCCCAATAAAACTTACTTAGGTCTGATGGAATTATAACTCTTCTAGCTTTTTTTTTGGTGTATATTTTCATGGAATATCTGCTTAGGTCCTTTGACTTTCAGGCTACCCATGCTTTACAATGAAAGGAGCATCTTGATGGAAGCAGAGTTGAATCTTTGAAAATTATTTTAGATCTACTCAATCATGCTATGTTGTTTTAGTAGAGAATATAATTTCTTTAAATTTAAAATGACTGTTAATGACAAATAACAGTTTTTCTTTGGTACTTTCTTGCTTTCTGATCATTTTGAAATGTTTTGTTTTTCTTTCTAATCATGTATTGTGATATAAATTTTAAATAATATTTTAAAAAGATGTATTCTTATTTTAAATTATGTGTGGGAATGTATGTGTGAGAGCATGTATGTGTGTGTGTGATGTGATATTTGTGAGATGTGTGTAAGTGGGATATGTATGTATGATGTGTATTTTTGATATGTATGCAAATATGTGTGAGTGTGTTTGTGTGTGTGTGTGTGTGTGTATGTGTGTGTGCATATGCATGTGCCTTTACGAACACACGCATCACACCCTTATGAACTGGACTTCCAGGCGATTATGAGCAGCCAACCAGAGTGCTAGAAACCAAATCTAGTCTTCACATAGAGTCCTACCTTCTCTTATTTGCTGAGCCATCTCTCTAGCCTATCATTTTTTATAGTCTTGTGCTGTGATTCTTTCAGTCTTCTGTGCACTTTTTAATTACAGGTTTCATTTTGGTTTTGGCACAAGGTTTACTGAAAACATTTCATATTGCAATAATTTGATTTGAGCTGTTGTTACTTTTACATGACTATACAAAATCCTCTATATTTTATATCAAAATCTTGTTTTAATATTGTATACCCATAAACAAAGAAGCTATGGTTATAACCTTCATAGGAGCATGAAAAGTGACATAAGTAACTACACTGAACATTGAAAATCTGAGTATAATATTAGCTTTATGATGAGTCTTGTAATTTTATATATATTTTATATATTTTCATGTTACCAATTTGTGGTCTCTAATTTTAAATGAAGAAGATACTTTATTATTTCTCAGAAGGCAGACTGGGGTATAGTAAAAATTAATACTATTGGCTTGTTTGTGACATTTATTCCCTTTCTTTACAAAGGACAGCTTTATCAGAAACATTGTTAATGTTTAGAAGTACATTATTACAAAAATTAGTGCATTTTGAGTTCATGATGACTGAGAACTAACATTTCCTCTTATGCCTATGTTTCTTCTCTGGCTGTTTGCATTTCAGGTCACAGGCACCGTGTTTTTCAAAATTTTTATCACTATGACAAGTTACCTGGTTCTGTTCTTAGCAATATTCTGAGCCAATTATGAAATAGAACATCATGGGACTACAAGATCAAGTTGTAGAAACTACTCAGTTCGGTTCATGATAGACAGGAAGACACATACAAACAGACACAGAGAGTGTGTGTGTGAGAGAGGGAGGGGGGTATGGAGGTAGGTTGGTAGGGAGGGAGAAAGGGATAAAGGGAGGATAGAGGGAGAGAGTATGAATATAAACATGATATAACATACAGGCCCCAGGGGTAATATACTCTAAAAATCTACTCCCAGAGACTTTAGTTAATTTCTGTAAATAGGTTCCACCACTTAACATTTCTAGAAATTTCAAAAATAGGACCAATTTTTCAACACACTTAAGAGGACTTTTTATATCCATAATAGACCCCTAGTCTCCTTTGGGGAGCAGGACATGGCTGAAAGAAAGGGGTGAAAGAGCATTCCTCGATGGGTCAGCATAGCGCACACAGGGATCTTCGCTCCACTGTGCTAGCCATGGTGTGGGCAAGGAGCCTTCTGAAACTATGTGGTGACTTCTCATCTTAGAAAACTCTTTCTCTTCTGCCCACTTAGCTTTTAGGAATTTTTTGTTTGTTTAATGTAGCATGTGTAATAAAAACACGGGGACAGATATTGGGGTTCAACCTGAAGGTCAGAAAAGCAAAATAGCCAACTACTGGCTCTTACCTCTTCCACAGTCTGAAATGGCGATCCTGCCGCCAGGAATCTCAGAATGAGACTGTCTAGAGTTGTCTCCTCCTGTCTTATATTCATTCCTCTCTAGTGCTGGGATCAAAGGCATGCACCTCTACTGCTGGGTTCTACAGCAACCTAGTGTGGCTGCTAGGATTAAAGGTGTGCGTCACAACTGCCTGATCTATAAGACTGATCAATGGGGTTATTTTACTTTCTGACCTTCTATCTATTGAAATGCAAATGACATATCATTTCAGTTTCTTTTTAATATTCTAATTTAATTTAAAGTTTTTTTTTCCTTTTTTTCTTCCCTCCAGACCCTCCTACATACCTTTTCTTGCTTTCCTTTGTGTATAGCTTTTTCATTAATTTGTGAATTTCATTTCATTTTTTTCATTAGTTGTTGTGGCATTTATATATAAATTTGCATATACATATATATTCCTGAACATAACCTCTTGGGTCCATATTAATGATATTTGCATGTATGTTTTCAGGACTGATCTTTTGGCACTAGATAACCAATTGGTACACTCTTTCCTAGGGAGAACTTGTAGTTTTTCATGTAGAGTTGAGGCCTTTTGGGATTATCCTCATCCAGTTAGGCATATCCATTAGTGTCATCATTGTTGAGCTTATGTGTTTAGGTAGTGGTGATGAGACTTTATGACTACAGTTTTGGATGATAATAGAAGGAAAATCATCAGAGCACATTCCCTGATCCTGTATCTCTTACAACCTTTCTTTCCCACGTTCTGAAATGTTCGCTGAACCTTAGTTGTAGGGGTGTTTAGCAGACATATCCACTGGAACTGGGATTCACAACAATGACTATTGATTGGTTGCAGCTGATACCAGAAGACAAAATGCAAGATTCCAAGGAGGGAGTCATCAGCAGTTCCCCACAGGAATGATGGCTATGAACCACATCAATGACCAACAGGGCACAATAACCTTATGGATCTGATGCCGTAGTGGCACACATAGGTTGACAGAAACCAACAGCTCTCTAACTGTATTTCAGACCTGATCAACAGAGGCATGTGTAGCAGGCTTTCTTTGGGCTGCCAACCAGTTGATAAATAAAGACATAGAGACTTATTCTTAGTTATGAATGATCAGCCTTATATTATGCATGTCCTACTACTTCTTATAACTTAATTTAACCTGTTTCTCCTTACTTACATTTTTGCCTTGGGGATCTTTACCTTTCTTTCATTCTGTACACCCTACTTTGCTGCTTCCTCAGAGTCTGGCTGGCCCTGGCATCTCCGTCTCATCCTCCCTCCTTCTTTTCTCCCACTTCTCCTGAGCCTAGATTCCTCCTCCTACTCATATTCTCTGCCCACCAGCCCCGCTTATCGCTTTACTGCCTAGCTATTGGCCATCAGCTTTTTAATCAGACCAATCAGGCACCTTAGGCAGGCAAGGTGAAACAACAACGCATCTTTACATAATTAAACAAATATAGTATCAACAAATGCAAACACAGTTACATAGTTAAAGTAATATTCTGCAGCAGGGATGCTACAGCTAATATTGGTAGTCTAGTTACCTACTCTGACGTTGCAAAACAATCCCACACCAGTTAACAACTAGGGATAATACAAAGGGTTATTTATTTGAGGGGAAAAGCTTACAGATAACTGTCCCAAACAACAGTCCTCTTGTCACAAATAGGAAACAGAGAGCCCAGTCGCCGGAAAGGGAGCCAGAAGCAAGAGAGAGAGCATGCCCCAGTGGGCTGCTATCTTGAAGGCTATTGGCTGAAGGGGTGGAAGGAGCTCCCACAGCACTATTCAGTGAGTGAGGAAACAGACTATGGAACTGTTAATTTGAATTTGGCAGAAAGTTGGTATCTAGAACACACACACACACAAAATACTCAAACTGGAATTGGGGGAATGAGAGGTAAATGTGATCATATGTCATTACATATATGTATACAATAATAGCAAGGAAGAGGGAAATGATGTTAGGAGCCTTTATTCATTAGTGCCACTATGAAAATCACTGTAAAAAATCTGCAAAACACTAAAAATAGAATTACCATAGTATTTGATTATACGACTCATTAGAACATACCTGAAGGAATCTAAGAGATACTTGAGCATCTGTTCACAATTGCTCCAATACAGAACCAGCTCAGATGTCTACCAGATGAGTGGGTAAGTGACACAAACAAAATGGAGTGCCATTTAGAGATGAACAAAATTTATGACATTTTCCAAACAATGGACGGTACAGAGGTCATCAAAATTAAGTGAAGTAACACAGACAAGTGTTGCATTTTCTCTCATATATGAAACATACATACATACCACATGATAAATGTACATATATATGTATATATATATATATATATATTTATGAACATAAAATGGTGACCATTTCTTGAAGCTATGAGGTCTAGTGTGAGGGGAAATGGCTACAGAAGAGGGTAATAGGGAATGAATATAGTCAAAGTCAATCGTATGCTTGAACCAAACAGTCACTTTGAAACCCATTACTTTGCACAACTAATTTACATTAATAAGACATTTTAGGAAAAGAACAGTGTAAGTGTGGAGGAAGTATCATGGTTAGCAAACATATAGTGTAGTATTAAGAGCTGCGGGCTATGTTCCTGGCACCCGGCCGCCCGCACAGCTAGCTTTATACCCAAAATAATTACAGGGAAACTGTATTCTTTTAAACACTGCCTGGCCCATTAGTTCCAGCCTCTTATTGGCTAGCTCTTACATATTGATCTAACCCATTTCTAATAATCTGTGTAGCCCACGAGGTGGCTTACCAGGGAAGATCTTAACCTGCGTCTGTCTGGAGTGGGAGAATCATGGCGACTCCCTGACTCGGCTTCTTTCTCCCAGAATTCTGTTCTGTCTACTCCACCTACCTAATTTGCTGTCCTAATAGGGCTAAGGCAGTTTCTTTATTAGTTAACCAATGAAAGCAACAGATTAGAAAGAAGTCACTCCCACATCAATATAGAGTATGTGCTTGTGACAGATGTTGTGGAAGTAATTTCCCCTTTTTTTCTTGACATTAAGTTTAAAGAAGCACCAATGGAAAAGAAAGGAAAGAAAAATGAAATATAGAAAGATAAGTGAGGAAAAAAGGAATAAGTCTTGGACATGTTTAAGCATCTGCTCTGAGGGACCTTACATTCAAATCTCAGAAGCTTCTGTGTGACAAATGTCACATATAAAGGCAGTGGGTGCATGCAACTAGAAAAATGCTATCTATTTATGCGACTTAAAACCCAGTGCAAGCATCATGGTGAGAGTGGCTACTATACCACTTGTTTTGCAAGATGGTTAGAACAGATAGAAGATTTCTGAAGAAAAATGAATCCATTCAGAACAGAGAGCTGAGACAGGACATCTGTTGTCAGGAGTGGACCTACTTCTTGTCCTGTTGAAGCAAACAGCTCAAAAGCATTTTGCAGAGGCCCAGTGAAGAAGGAGAGTTACTGGTCGGAAATTTTGCTTAATTTGTTTTACACAAAGGAAAAGTGATCTTTTGTTTGTTTTGTTTTGATAATGTTCTTGTAAGAGGTACTGGGAAAAGCTAAAGGAAAGCTCCCCCTAAGTTTGGTTTCTATTTCCTACACTGACAGAAGTAAGGTCCAACTCTTCCTTGAGATTTCAAAGGAAAGACTCAGAATAGCAGCAGAAGACAGTTTAGGTTGTTAGAAATTCTGAGAGTCAAAAGTAAAAAGATTTATACCGAAAAGAAAATGGGAGAGAATTTTGAAGTAGTCGTTCTAATAAATGAGAAAGGAGACACACAGAATAGATAAGGAAGAAGCCCAATAAACTCCACCAAGTGGCAGGGATTACCAACCCCAAGGCCAAATCTGACCTCTTCTTGAAATTCTCATTCCTTTTTTATCTTGGTTGGTTTTAGATGGAGGATAATCTTTTAATTTTTCTATAACTGAGAATATTAGCTAAAATGTTCATGATCAGATTTTTTTCTTTTTAAAGAATATTATTGTTCTTCTTAGTTAAATGACTACATTTTCTGTGTCACAATTAAACTTTCTTAGGTTGATTGACAGCAGAGTACCAGTTCTTTTGCAGAGAAATCTAAACTGCATCCATCATTAAGAGACAGCTTCTGATGACCCAGACAGAACCATCTCTGCCGTCCATTGCACAAATCTATTAACTCAGCTGTTAGTGACAACATTACACTTACACTCCGTGACAAGAAGTCCTGTCAATTCATTTTACTCTTCTTTCCCAGAATCTCCATTCCTGGTCTTTTGTGGGTAATTATTATCTTGGTTAAAAATTGGAGGTATCCAGAGCAAGTAATAATTCTAAGGTTTCTTGAAGTCATCTAGGTTTGAAGACACTGAAAATAAAACAAACTCCTACCCTTCCTGTGTCAGGTTTCTGCATAGGCTTTGCATCACTCTCCTGGGCTCATCTGTAGGTATCTCTGCTTGGGCTTGCTCCACATGGGAAGGTTTCCCAAATAATAACTAGAAACCTGCTTGAAAAAAAAAAAGGGTCCTTTAGGCCAGGAGCTTTTCTGAGCAGCAGATTTTAATTTATTCCCTGGTAGGCAAAATCATTTTGACATTCTCCCAAATAATAGATTTTTTTCTTCCAGTCTAATAACAACTTTCCTAGCCTATCTGTATCAGGTGCCCTGCCGTAATGAGGTTATGGTAATTGACTGGCATCTGCCCCTCTTCCACACCCCTTCAGACAATTCAGTTTGGTGATTGCCTACAGCTGGAGAGTCAAAATTTGGAAACCATCCTGTATCTAGGCTCATTCTAGTAATTCTCACCACTATTTAAAATTAATGTCTGCTAGCTACGAAAGAAATAGGACAGCTCTAAATAATGAAGGCTTTGTGTCCTTTTCTGATACATGGAAAGAATTATACTCTCTGAATGGAGTTATATATCTTGTATTAAGGTTAATTATTGCTATGACATTGTCATCAATAGGAGACTATGTCAGGCAGCTGCTCTGTCTTCATACTTCAATGGTCAGTTTTCCAGGAAATGCATAGAAGAAAAGAATCTATTCTTTTTGCACTTCAAAGCAGTAATTGTAACAGGATATTTTTTAAAATTCATGTTGGTTTTCAAAGTAGGGATGTCATAAACATCTTCATTTTGACTTTAGGAGAATAAAATCAGATATATTCTATGACTTGGCATTGATCACAGTGACAGAACAAATGAAAGGGATTACTTAAATTTTGAAATAATTTTTAAGGAAAATTGGAGGCTGATAATCATAATCCCTCTAGTCCAGTATCCAAGAAAGAGGCAATTTCTGCCACAAAAGCCATTGATCTCTTTCTTGTCTGATGGATATTCCTCCACTCTCAGTAGGACTGGTACCTGTGTTTTAAGAATAGGAAGGGAAATTGCTGCATCCAAAATCATCATCAGAGCTCAGAACAGAAGCAAGTAGCAAAATCATCTAATAAGCCTGCATGGAACACAGAGTACACTTGAAAATATTTCCCAAAGGAACCCAAAGAGTAAAAGTCATGGAGGGAATAAAGACTAAGTGTGTGATCATTCAATCGTGAGTCCACTGCGAGCAACCGTGAACAGTGAAGGGTGGTGCGTGTGTCCATTATGAAACAGTTAAGGGAACAGAGGCCATGAATTTGAGAGAAGAGCAGCAAAAGGGAGTCCATGTGAAGAGAAGGGGGAAATGATGTGATTATCAGCATTTAAAAAGTATTTTAAAATATCAGAGGTGCAGACACCAAGGACAGTAAGTAAAATTGCTAGTCAGTTTAAGGTAAAATCGCCTAAGGAATAGTGACCAGTTCCTTTCTTGGTTCCAGACTGTATTTCTCTTGGTTCTCTCAGCTAGCTATCCTGGCTAGCAGCTGGAGATACCACACACGTGTAAACTGAAATTGTCTGTAGTTGTTCTATGGTAGAGGCAGGAGGTGTTGGAGGGGAACCTGTTTTCCTTTGCTTCCTTTTTTTCCCAAAAAGAGTTCTTCTGCAGAAAGCCATACTGTTAATGTGATTGGATCTTGGAGGCACCAGGACCCTTGCAATCAAAGCTGATTGAACTGTCCTCCCCACCTGCTTCCTTCATTCAGGAATGCCCCTTTTACAGTAATACAGTCTTGTCCAGCCTCCACTCCCAACTTCCACCCCATCCCTCCTGCTGCCTGGGAACTCAGACTTCCGTCACTCCCAACATTTCTATTATAAACACTTCTTTCCAAAGCCCATCCTTGATGCTTTTTGAATTTCAGTCATGACATTCGTGAAATGGGGATGAGATCCGCTGGTATCTGTGGGATTTCTCAGATCCTCGACTCACAGGAAGCACAATGGGAGCTGAGGAAAGGCCACATGCTCTCACCGTGAAACTCGGGTTTGCGGGGCTGCATATGAAGGCACTTCATATTCTGCAGCTATTGAGAAGCTACCTGGGCACAGGGCATACCATAGAGCCTAACTTCTGTGGTTTGTGGCCTCATATCGTGTTGCAAAACTGAATGTGAGAGTAGAGAAAAACTTGGCAACTCGAGGTTTCTGAATGTGCGATATCCAAAAATCAGTTGAAAATCAAATTTATACAGCATTGGAAATGTATGGGACAGCATTCACCCATGATGCAATGTGTGCTTTCACTGCAGCTTTGATTTTGAGCACATGACATATGTTCTTTGCACTTTGCGTGACATCACAGGCCCAATACCAAGGACTGTGCTGAAGCAGCTTTACTCAGATGTATTTTAATAATGAGCATGTAGCATTTTCTGCCTTATGGAAACACAATGTCTTAATTACAAAGTGCAATTACTTTTAACATTTTTATGTGATATCTCAGAATGTAAGAAACTGATATATCTTTGGGCAATATTAGATTTTTATTAGCAATCTATTCTTATTGACTTTCCTTGCTATTGGACTACAAAAGAACATTTTGTATAGTGCATATTTGACTTTAAGCTCATCAGGCTTCTACTCTCCTTCTTGCCCTTCAAACTCACGCTGGTTGTCACTGTTCCTGGAAACAGTTTTACTTCTACATTCGTGTCATTTGAACAAATAATATTATTTCATGTATCTCTAAAATCTAGGAGCTACAAATGAGAGAAAATGTATAATATTTGTTTTTCTGGGACTGACTTAATTCTTTTAGTATCTATTTTCCTGCAAACAGCAACTTCATCTTTCACTATGCCCAGAAAAATGTCCATTGTGCATGTCTGTCACATTTTTCTTGTTTATTCCCCTATTACTGACTCTTAGGTACACTACAACTCTTAGTGACTCTGAATAATGATGAGACAAACATTTTTTATTGATTTTTATTGAACTCTACATTTTTCTCTGCTCCCCTCCCTGCCTCTCTCCTCCCCTTTAACCCTCTCCCAAGGTGCCCATTCTACTAGTTTACTCAGGAGATCTTGTCTTTTTCTACTTCCCATGTAGATTAGATCCATGTATGTCTCTCTTAGGGTCCTCATTGTTGTCTAGGTTCTCTGGGATTGTGATTTGTGGGCTAGTTTTCTTTGCTTTATGTTTAAAAACCACCTACGAGTGAGTACATGTGATAATTGTCTTTCTGTATCTGAGTTATCTCACTCAAAATGATATTTTCTAGCTCCATCCATTTGCCTGAAAAATTCAAGATGTTGTCATTTCCTTCTGCTGTATCGTACTCCATTGTGTGAATGTACTACATTTTCCTTATCCATTCTTTAGTCAAGGGAATTTAAGTTGTTTCCAGGTTCTGGCTATGACAAACAATGCTGCTATGAACATGGTTGAGCACATGTCCTTACAACACGATTGAGCATCCTTTGGATATTTACCCAAAAGTGGTATTACTGGGTCTTGAGGAAGGTTGTTTCCTAATTTTCTGAGAAATTGACACACTGACATGCAAAGGGGCTGTACCAGCTTGCACTCCCACCAGCAATGCAGGAGTGTTCCCTTTACCCCACAACCTCTCCAGCATAAGTTGTCATCCGTGTTTTTGATCTTGGCCATTCTTGCAGGTGTAAGATGAAATCTCAGAGTTTTTTTGATTTGCATTTCTCTGATGACTAAGGATGTTAAACATTTCCTTAAGTGTCTTTCAGCCATTTTAGATTCCTCTGTTGAAAGTTCTCTTTTTAGGTCTCTACTGTATTTTTTTTATTGGATTATTGTTCTTTTGATGACCAATTTCTTCAGATCTTTGTATATTTTGGAGATCAGACCTCTTTTTGATGTGGGGTTAGAGATCTTTTCCCATTGTTTAAGCTGTCATTTTGTCTTCTTGACCATGTCCTTTGCTTTACAGAAGCTTTTCAGTTTCAGGAGGTCCCACTTAGTAATTGTTTCTCTCAGTGTCTGTGCTACTGGAGTTATATTTAGATAAATATTGGTCTACAAATACTTTTTGTTTCAGATTTCATTGAGTAAATACTAAGAAGGGGTATTGCAGTCTTGAATTGGAAGTGTTACCCCAGCCCCTGGCCTGGGAATTGCCCTGGTACAGACTCCCACCCTGCCTAGCAATGACCACTCCATCGTAGTGGGTCAGGACCACTCTTAGAGGCTATTTAGGCTCAGGCTGGAAAAAGGAACGCACGATCTCTTGGGTTTGTGTGAGCTCCTTTCCCCCTCATGCTATCTCCATCTACCTGAGAGTGCTGCATTTATTAAATGTGAACATTTTCATTTGGCTTAATCTGGTCTAATTGGAGTTATTGTGTTGGTGGAGTGGCTTTTCTTAAGATTAAACCAAACAGATGGAGCTCCCCCACTGAAAGGATCCATTTTTTTCTCACGGGTCCAGGACCACGTGCTTTAAAACACCCTTCTCATGTGTGCCCTCCACCAGACAAGATCCGCTACACTTGGTGAGTTCCTCTTTTAAGGTGCATGGCCAGTAGGGTTTTTGGGGTGACACTTTTTGGGCTTTTGTTGAAGCTGCGGGCCTGTGCCAGAAGCCTCATCCATGCAGCGAAAGCAGGGTTTTAACTGAGATGGGACTTGAGTGTGGGGAGACGTCTCCCACTCATTTCTCATGTACCTTCATTTTTGACTGAAGGGCTCTGTTTGGTGGACACATCGCAACAGGCTTGAGTCACACAGGCATGTGCTTCTAATTTCTTTTTTTTCCTCCTATTCCAAGTGATTACTCAAATGCTCTTTGGCGGCCTTTTAGAAAAATCCTTTTAAATTGGGGCTATCTAACCTAAATTAACAACACTCCAAAACCCCATGGTTTCTAAATGCACACTCATCCCACCCCTTCGACTTCTCTTTCTCTCTATATTCACAGCCGTGCTCTTGTGCTGCCCCCACCTCTGTTAGGCTGCGTGGCTAAAACACCACACTTAGAGGCGTGGCTGGCTCCTGCCCAACATTGCATTCATAAAGTATAACTAATTGGATAAAATATACTACTAAATTTAGCTTATATACCCAGTTTAAATAATAGGTAATGGTACCTAGTTCTCAAGTGACTTTACAGATCTGATATAATGGCATTTTAACAAAAAAAGCTTCTAACACAGACATGCAGCTCCCTATAGCTCCTCCAAGATGCATGGTTACAAAAGGACCTTCTGCCTCCAGGCTTGCCCTTGACCTTGGCAAAGCCACTCACACAGCAAAAAGCAGCTTTCCACCTCTTTAGTTTCCTGGATACTTCTTCACCTGGTGAATCAATTTCATACTGCCATGTCAAGTAGATTAAATCTTCCCCCCGCATAGGAAAATCTTTGGGCCTCTTGTACTCAGTAGCTAACGGCAAGCACTACTTTTAAGACTGGTGTTCTCCAAGGACTAAGGAGAGGATTTGGGATTGCCTGTGTAGCTAAAAAGCTGTCTCATTTTTGCTCATTTATCCCTTCCAGATCTGTCTAATGACATTTGACAATGTAAGGAACTGTTAACTTTTTACTTCATCCATGATGATTAATAAATTTTCCTGCTAAAATACAGATGGGTATGCCTCTTTCACAGGCTTCATAGTCCAGGACTAACAGGTTTCACGTATGTCTTCAGAGGTTCAGAGTTCCCAATTTCCTTACCTTTTAACCTAAAGCAACAGCCTTTTGATCCGTTCCAGTTGTCTTACAGTCCCAAGAAAAAGTTCAGCTATATTAACCCCAGCCAGTTTCAAGCACATTTTATAGGTCACTCCTGATGCCTGGGCCAAGACCAACTCACAAAGTGCCCTTCAGAAAATGTCAGACACCTCCAACAGCTCCTGGGACTTCACCATTGGCACTAACTCCTCTAGATCAAGTTCACCTACCAACTAAAATCTGGCTGTATCTCATACACCGAGTCTCACCTGTACAACCAGGGTACTTCCCTGTTCCATTCTTTCTGGCAGTTAATACATAGGACCTGTAATAACAATATTTTCTCCTAGCCACCTTGCCTTTTCATCTCCCTCAAAAAGAAGCTACATAAGGACTCCAGAATGACAACAAACCAGATGCTGCTCTAACCATACCTCTCACTGAGTGTGAGCTCACTGACTTCCAGCTCTCCCTTCTCTCATGTCACCCCATGCCCTCAGGAAGTAGGAAGTAGACTTGAACTGATGCCCCTATATCCAATGACTCTGAGATGTTTGGTCAAATGTGAGACCCAGCCTTCTAACACCCCGATATCAAAAGAGTCTTGGAAGTGTCACCCCAACCCCTGGTCTGGGAATTGCCCTTGTCCAGACTCCAATTCCCAGCCTGCCTAGCGCTTGGACTCTAACTCCCAGCCTGCCAAGCACTGACCACTCCCCCATGGAGGGTCAGAACCACTCTCACATGCTATTTAGGCTCAAGCTGAAAAAAGAAACACATAGTCTCTGGGGTTTGCATGGGTTCCTCTTCCTGCCATGCTATCTCAGTCCACCCTAGAGCACTGCATTTATTAAACATGGGCATTTTAATTTGGTCTAATAGGAGTTATTTGTGTTGGCAGAGTGGCTTTTCTTAAGATTAAAGCATACAGGTATGTCTGGTAGCACAGTGGACATATTTTTATTCATAATTTTTTTAATAACGATGATGATTTCCACAGCAGCCTGACTAATTAGCATTTTATCAGCAGTATATAAGAACTCTCTTTTGCCAATATCCTCACCAATATTTTTAATGTCTCCCATTTTCAGTGGAGTGAAATGGAATCTTAATGAAGTTTGGATTTGCATTTCTCTAGCATCTGGCAGATTCACCGAAGACAAGACAGATTTTACTACTTTATATACCATTGTGCTTCAGGACACATGACAACTTCTTAGGTGAAAGGGGATTCTGAGTGGAGAAAGTTTCAGAAGCCTGCTCTCAAGTTACCTGACAGGGACAGTTCCGGACACTTAGGTTTTGTCAGTTTTGGGAAGAAAATGTGACCTGTGTTCTTAGTAAATTAACTGAAATAAAGAGTTAAACAGTCATTGCCAGAACAGAAAGACTGACTTTTATTCAGTAGAGAATTTAATCAGCAAGAAAGAATTCTGAATGGGGCATGTAGTTGGACATTTTTGTTGGGACCATCAGTCCCCAATAATGACTCGGAGACTTATTATTAATTATGAAAACTTGGTCAATAGCCTTGTCTCTACTAACTATTATAACTTAAATTATCCCGTTTCTATTACTTTCTTTCTGCTTCATGGCTACATTACCTCATCTCCATAGTGTCCATCCTGTTTGCACTACATCTCATGGCCTCTCCTTCTTCTTCCCAGTATCCTCTCTGCCAGGAAATCTTGCCTAGCTATTGGCCATTCAGCTTTGTATTAAACCAATCAGAGTGACATATTTTCATAATGTACCAAGAGAATATTCCATGACAGGGGTGGGATAGGGAGTGAGATGGGCTGTTGGTGGCAGTAGAGTGGAGGGATTATAGTAAAGAACTGTTTTAAATATCATGGAAGATATAAATCTCTGAACGTATCTTATTAGTGGAAGTATAAGCATAAAGACATTTACAAATATCCTTTCCATCAAAGCCACAAAACAACTTGACAAAATGAGCTGAGTCAGTTTTATCAGGACTCTAAAAGTTAACTAAAAGCTTGCAGCGATTTAAGGGGGAGTTTACTCAAGAATAATGGTACCATCAGTGTAAAGCCTGCAAGCTCTGCAGTGTTTTAAATAGTGCTCATTCTTTTAGGCTTCTCAGTCCCCTCAAAACAAGATTTGTTGAGAAAAGTGAGCATCTTAAAAGCCTTCGGAAGAGCAGAAGCAAAGTCAGACTTATGCAATCTCTCATTTGCAGAATTATCATCATATGACCTGTCAGGTATGTCCCTGGATGACCCCTTTAGTGATGCTGTCTGTATGTGATGTGAATTAAAATACAGGAGCTGAGGGAAGGTGCAATTGGATGGAGGAAGGGGTGAGGGAAAAGAAGGAGATGAAGATCTTCATCCATCAATGTTTAGACTCTTGTGGAATGTTGTTTTTGTTACCATTGCTGCCATCACCAAAATAATACTCGGAGTTTTGGACATTAAGGAATGCAGAAATAAAAATGACCTTGGTGTGAAGGAGGAGGAGAATTAAAAACAGAGGAATCTCCCCCACTGCCTGTGCCTATTGACGAACTTGTTAATACAATCAACTTCTCTACTGAAATTAGTACTTGTTTTCAGGTTTTACCAAAAGTTACAATTAAAATCAGGATACTAGGAAGAAAAGAGAAAATGCAAACTAAAAGCTAAATGGTTTCATAGCTCTGGAGTGACAGGTTGAACTGCATTTCTCTCCTCAAACCTCATGGGTAATGCACGTTTATTGCTCTAAACTTACATCAGTGTTTTATAGTGACTCACTAACAAGGATGGACAGAAGAAAGGGAGGGAGAGAGAGAGAGAGAGAGAGAGAGAGAGAGAGAGAGAGAGAGAGAGAGAGAGAGAGAGAGAGAGAGAGAGAGAGAGAGAGAGAGAGAGAGAGAGAGAGCAAAGAAGAGAGAATAAGAATATTGGACATTATAGGGTTACTAAACTGCTTTTGTTTCCAGATACGTTAAATGGATCAGATGAAACTAAATCTTTATCACAACAATGAACAATTAAATGCTCAGAAGTATTAGATCATAATACTAAAATTATGTTTTATTTTCCCTTTCCATCAAAATGATACTCATGGAACTTTGAGGCATGTTTATATTTGGGTAGACAATAGCAGAACTGACATTTCAATCTTCAACTCTACCTGAGAAACAAAACACGTGAACGTTGTCCTTCACACACAGTTGAGTGATGCCCATACATATTGAAGCTTGTCTGGCGATAAATGATACTCTTGGCCATTCCAAAACAGCAGATATAACTGCACTTACTATATTCACCTAAACCAAGGACGAGTTGTCAGTTTTATAGGTTGGTTATTTAAGGGTCTGTAGACATCTGAATTATATTCATATCCATTTTTGTCTTAAAGAGGGGAGGCTTTTCTTATCAGTTGACATATGACTTTCTAAAAATAGCTTTGTGATTTTATTCCATGTGCAGAGCTAGTATTTAGATTGGGAGAAGAACTCCATTTCCTTTCTCTTCCCAGGGCCAGGAGCTTGATACAGCTGAGATTGAATTATAAATAGGAATTATAAATGCTAAGTCCTAGAGGGATATTATGAGGTAGGTTCATTTAAGCACATTTCATGTCACCTAAATATACAAAGGTGCTAATATATGAAAACAAATAAAGCAGGTGATAGGAAGGGTTCATTTCTATATAATATAGCTTTAACCATGCTTGGAAAAATCCAGGGGGCAGTAAAATAGATCTCCCAGCCATTTCCTTTTGAGTAAATGAAGAGTTGGACAGTAATTTCTTCTGAATCACAGGGATGCTGCTGTTGATGACTGAGCAGAGTGTGCTACTTGGTCTGTTGGTAGGATCATTCTCTGTCTACCACACAGGGTTCCCCACAACTCAAACAGCTTTATCATGAAGATAGTTATCAGATCTGACTGACCCTTAAACCATTTCTCTTTCAGCCATTTTCTTAAACATGTGTGGTATTTGTTGTCTTTCCTAAAAATGAATAAACGGAGGTATGAAGAATGGAAAAATAATTCTGAAGCAGAGGAAGGAAATGTTAAAGTGATCTAGCGGTATTTTAATCAGGTTCTCACAAAGTTAGGACCAGGAGAACAAAAGACCAATTTCAGGTGTCATGAAGCATCCAATGGCCAGCGGCTGCCTTGGATACATCCTCCAGGGGTCTCATGGATAGTTCCAAAGAATATCATCTCTGTTGAAATTACAAGAGTTTTCAATTGATCATTTTTTATGCTGTTTACTTCTCAACCCAAGAAAGGTTTCATGTAAAACTTTCATAAGTTTTTCCCCCTTTTACGTTAAGTAACAGATGGGGATCTTGAACTTGTAACATAAAACAATGTAACTTTAGTCTACTACAGCAACTAAAAAAATGTAAGTGTAAAACAAAGTTATGTTCTTTTAACAGTTGACCCCTGGCAATTTAAAGAGGATCAGAAGGCTTGAATGAGCATACAGAGCTGAAGCAACAATTCAAATACCAGTGGGTCATTGTAGTTGAGAGGGAACAAGCTATTTAAGTGTTGCACAGTCTGGACCTGGTACACGGAGAGATAGTTTTGATTAGTAGTGGTCAAAGTTGATCCCCAAAATTCCTTTAAAAATGTTTACATTGTCCTGGAGGTTCTAAACCTTTAAAGTTATGTAAAAAATAGACTTAATTTTATTTTCTTGAAAAATGGCATTTCTCAAATGGCATTGTAAGTGTTTTGGATGTCATAGGACACAAGTTTTCTGTCTTTAAACCTTAAATGGGCAACCAAACTTTGATAGTCTTATACCCCTGTTATTTTGAAAGATGTTTGAAGATGAATAGAAAGAGTTTATTTTAGCACACAATTCCGGTTTACAGTCTCTCATAGTGATAGGTTAAGGCAACACACTTTCCATAGCTCTCCACATCATATCCACAATCAAGAGCAGACAGAAATAAATGTGTGTTTGCTTGCTATTCAGCTCATTAAATTCACTCTAACATACTTCAAGAGACAAACTCAAGAGTAATGCCATCTACAACAGACCAGATCTTCCTACATCTGTTAATACAATGAAGAAAATTCTACAAACACATGTGCCCAGGCCAGCCTGACTAGACTATTTTTCATGGAGATTATTTTTCTAAGTGGATATACACCTTCTTTAAAAGTAATTTTTATTTACTTGTGTATTCACTTATATACTGTGTATTTTTGTATCTGTGGAAGTCAGAGGACAACATTAAAGAGTTGGCTATTTCCTTCTAATGTCTTTAGACCCAGGAATCCACCTCAGGTCACTGCTCTCAGTGGCAAGCACCTTTCTTTACCAGCCCCATATTTACCTTCTGGAACTCATAGAAGTAGCTTCAGGAACTATGCAAACCAGTAGTTTTCAATGTGAAAAGGTGAGAGCCACAGTCAATTTGTCAAATATATCTTTTTAAGATATAATAGACTTGGGGTGTTGTTGAAGTGGGCGTCATTTTCAGTATGTATGTGTGTTGAACATGCAAAGCAGAAGTACTTTTCAAAACAACAGTTGCCTGAGATCAGTACAGAAGGAGATTCCCTGAGCAAAGGACAGGTTCATGAGTATAGTCCCAGACACTCACATGGAGAGCTGCATGCAACTGTATGCAATAATAATGTCATCCTCAACACAGAACACTGTAACAGTGAATGCTTCTTACCAATGAGTTTACTTTTTTTTACTCCATGCATGAATACACATATTCTATGTCATTTGAAAGGACAAAAATAAAAAAAAAGCTGAAAAAAAATAGAACTGAGCCGTTCCAAGCTGTGACTTTTCAGAAATTAGTATTGAAAGATGTCAATGATGGGGAAACACATGTGTTAAATCTCAGTTTGTTGACTTAAGCTGCTCTGACGAATTCAAGAGCACAGCTTTTGTGCATTAGCTTTTTGCTCTATTTTCGTCAGCTTTCATTTGCTGAATAATTGAGAACCCACAGGACCCACTTAAGCCCAGCACTATGCTGGCCGCGAAGCTAGCTGTGAGCCACTTAGATGGGATATTCTTGAGTAGTACAGCACTGAAGATAAGTTTTATCACATTTTATCAAACTGAACTCTCTCTTCTCTGTCACTTCCTTCTCCTCCTCAAATCCCCATGAATTTATTAACAATCTTTAATTATCAGGAGTGTATTTAATTTGGACTTTTGTGCTTGTGTTATATTTATGTACATGTCTTCATGTATGGGGTATGTGTATGGGTGTGCACATGCCTGTGGAAGCCAGAACTCATTGTTAGGTGTCTTCCTCTATCTTATTGACAGAGTCTCGCCCTGAGCCTAGAGCTCATCTACTATGCAAAGCCTTCTGACCAAGAAGCTGCAAGGATTCTTCTGTCTGTGCCTCTCCAGTACTAGGATTCCAGCAACCCCCTCACATTTGTTTTTTTACATGAGAGCCAGGGATTCGAAGTCAGGTCCTCATGCTGAACAACGGACACTCTACCCACTGAGTCATCTCTCCAGCCCCTAGTCTATAAAGTTGTCCTTTTGACTCTTTTAATGTTTATTTCCTAATTTTTATGCATTACGAAGAACTTTCTGATAATGAGTCATGAGGTGCTCAGTAGCACTAAAAAATCAAGAGTCTTATATACACAGTGATTGGTTTTTCATTTCAACATATTTGCTTTGTCTCTAACATATCTTTCTTCCCAATAATCCTTTCAAATCATTTTCTTTTCTTGTGATCAAAAAGATTAATTTCCTGCGGGCTGCTTGTACATGTTTTCTACTTTTCTTTTATTGTCAGAACTAGTGATGTTTTTATATTCTTATATGTTTATTTTATCTTCTAAAACTTCAGGGACAGCTGTTATTTACTTAGAGAAAATAGACACTTAACTCCGGGTAATATCTCTTTTTGTTCTGACCTCCAATAGTGATATTTGTCTCCATACCTCTTGCTGGGTTATTGTTGTTGTTGTATAATCTAAATGAATACTCATCAAATATTACTATATTACCAGGAAAATATAATCTCAATATAGTTAGCTTATGTTTACAATTCATCTGTTTTCCTAATTTTGCTTTGTGTTTAAATTCTCTTGTGCTCCTGTATCATTATAGTTGTTATTAAAATAAATAGTGATTCATTGAACACAGTAGATAAAAGTGAACAATGTCATAGACTTAATGGATGTGTGTGTGTGTGTGTGTGTGTGTGTGTGTGTGGAGAGAGAGAGAGAGAGAGAGAGAGAGAGAGAGAGAGAGAGAGAGAGAGAGAGAGAGAGAGTGTGCATGTTTGCGTCTATGTGCATGTGTGCTTATGTAGAGTCTAGGGATCAATTTCTTATTGCTCTTCATCTAATTATTTGGGAGAGGATTTCTTACTGAACACTGGTTTTGCAAGAGCTGTCCCTGAAGTTTCAGTGATCCTTTTGCTCTGCTTCCTGGTACAAGGATAAAAGGCATGTTCTGCTAAGACTTGGTTTTTACATAGTGCTGGGGATCCAAACAATCCCTCATCATTTTCTATGACAAGCTTTTTACTGACTGAACCATATCCTCAACCCAATATCACTATTTATGTTTGCCCTAAACATTAATTTACATTGTTATGAAATTAAATATATGCCATCATAAAGATGCTACAAGAAAATATTAAGCAACTTGTCACATTAGTATTTAAAGGTTTTTGACTGGCACATAATTGAACAGATTATAATGGACAGTAAAATATTTCAACACATGTATACAGTGTGTATTGACCAAATCAAGGTAACTAGCATTTTATTACTTCAAATTTAGGGACAATTCAAATGTCTGAAAGACACACTGTTTTCTGTCCTTTAAGGATATTCACAAACTAGTCTTTATCAATTACTCTAAATCAGTCAATTGTTGAAGACTCGGAGTAGATACTGTTTGATGAAGGCTACATATAGAAATGGACTTCTGTGGTCATGACTTGACCAGGCAGCTGAGTTAAAAACTGTTACTGTTACTCTCTCTCTCTCTCTCCCCCCTCCCCCCTCCCCCCCCCCACCCCCCCCCTCCCTCTTCCTCTCCCTCGTCTCTCTCTTTCCTCCCCCCCCTCCCTCTCTCTCTCTCTCTCTCTCTCTCTCTCTCTCTCTCTCTCTCTCTCTCTCTGCTTTAGATGAGACTGTATCATTTTGGAGTTTCCTTGTCTTTAATAAGCATTCTAGAGTTCTTGTGGGCCAAAAGAAGTTAATTCATTTTTCTTTGGCAAGAAAAAAATCTGTTAGAAGTTTTTTTTAAATCTATTTTTTTAGAAGAAACCCACTGAAACTTTGAAATACCTAATTCTAAAGCAGTAGTATCTATTCTGTATGTCAAGAAAATTCATAGACTATTATTCCTATTTAAAGTGGAGGTCAATACAGACTCCTTTGCCTGCTTTGAACAATATCAACAGGGGAAAGTGTTCAGTAAGGAGAAATAAGAAAATGGGCAAGAGCATACATATGAATTACTTTATTGTATCTGAGGAGAAATAAGAGAATTAATCAAGAATTGGGTAAATGGAAAAGGGTGTATAGGGAAGGAAACTTAAATAGGCAGATTGACGGTTGAAAGGGGAAACCCTACATTCTAAGCACAGAACTGCCAGTCTACAGCTGTGAAGCTTCATCTAGGAAACCAATCTCTTCTTGAGTCAGAGTTCAACAGAGCATCCTACCATGATACATCTGACAGCTCTGTATTGATGGTTTAGAAACACACATAGAACTCACGAGGGACAAGAGGTGAGGGTGATTAGAAGACACACAGCTAAGTCTAAATCACTAGATATGTGAAGACATCCATAGGCAGGTAGAGATAATATGGATAACATAACACACAAACCTATAGAATCTATTTAAAGAGGCAAGGCTTGGAAAGAAAGGCAGAAATCTCCGGTATCACTAAGACCTGGTGGGTAAATATACTTTACGTGGGTGAAATGAAAATTTTGAAGTGGGAAAAAATATTTGTTTAATAATAAAGGCCCACAAGTGGCACTGAGAATCAGGGTCCAATTACTGACACATTTGCGATGTCTGTCTAGGAAATAGGGGAGGAAAGTTGAATGCAATCACCTGGAGGGCCCAGGTATTTGCTCTGTAGAGACATTAGTCTATTTATTTACTATATCCTTGACCCTTCTCTATGTGTATGCATGCATGATGGGTTGGCATGGTCTGTGGCATCAATGCTGAAGTCATAGTACAGCCCAAGGGAGACAGCTGTCTCATTCAACTATGAATTCCACGAAAAAAACTCAAGTCATCAGATTTGGAGGTAATTTCCTTCATCTGTTGAGCCATCTCACCCTTCCCTCTTAGTCCTTATCCTTTAGGTATGCTTCTAAACTTACCAGAAGCCCCAGAGGATGGAACCAAAAGAAGGAATGTTGTTGTCTTCTAATTTTAAACAGAACTAATGAAAACACAGTGGGCAATGCAAATGTTTCTAATAAAAAAGGATCATGGGTAAGCATGGACAACACACAGTCCCTCTGAGAGTCCACCTAAGGTGGAAGAAACATTATGGTTTTCTAGATCAAAGTAGATTTGGGTGAGTTGGAAAGGGCAGCATGAGGTGCTATGCTTAGAATTCAAACAGATGGATGAAGGAAAGTACACGACATGCCACCCAATTGCAAGCATGTCCTGGAAAGGCAGGTACACCCTTAGATTTTATGTTTTAAGATGAAAAGTAAATAGTCAGATTTAAACCTGGCCATTGTCTATGTAAACCTGAATAAAAAGAATGTAAAAACCAAAAGTTCATTATTACCAAGCTTAGACTATCTTGTATTTTCTCACAGAGTCACACACTCCCTTTTCAAGCTAGCCATGTGCTCCACTTCCTATCTAGGCATTTCCCTCATTCATTTTCCTCACTGACCTATGGAAACAGCTTTCTCTGCAAAGCTGCCATTTTGCACAAATAGAGAAGTCCAGCTTCACAGGTTACGTAGATTAAAACAGCTGTTCAACTCCTGTGGGTCTGGAAGGCTCAGTTCAGCTCCTCAACTACTAGAACACCCCCAGGAGATTCCCATAGTGTTCCCTGATAGGTGACAGGCTGCATGTTTTGCCAACTCATGTGCACTCCTGAAGTTGGAAACAATTTCATATTGGTCAGGGGCAATACCTCTCATTGCCTATATAGGTATCATTGTGATGGGCACTAACTTGAAGCAGGAGAATGAGACTGAGCTGAGAGCTGGAAATAAAGTTTACATTCGTTCCTGTCCACCAGTGCAATGGCACTCATGGCTTCCAACTGCAGGGGTCTCATTCATTATTCATTGGTATAACTTACAGACAATTTGATCAAGAAAATATTCATTATTCTACCCTACAAGTATTATACAAAGTGTTTGGTATAATATGAATGTGTTAGAATGCTTGTGGTGAAAACCTATCTCCCAGGCTACATGCAGGTATGAAAGATAAGACCTAATATGATTTGTTTAGGTCAAGAGGGCTCCACCCTCAAAGTATAGATTAGATTAGTGCCATTATGAAAAGGGGTGGCAGGAAGAAGTTTGCTCCTTTGTGTTTCTGTCTTCCCTCCTTTTGTTCCACGAAGGTGTAGCAAGGAGGCTCTGAAAGCCTGCCTCCCTGACCCAGCAGCTCCCTACATAGATAGTACCATCCTACAAGTGCAAATATGATTGTATGTATGATCCTTGCTGGGGTCTTCTGAGGGACAGTGGTTGGCAAAGCTTCTAGAAATACCATATTTAGATGAGAAGTTTTCACAGAAAGTTTGGCCATCGATTGCTAATAATTTTGCTGGAAATTATGTTAAAGCTGTCTCTGAATGAGAATCAATGATGTAGGAAAGATGTAGGTATGGATCTGAATTTGGATAGCACCCCATAGAAATTTTCAGGTTCTGATTTCTACAGAAGGAATTGGACCAGGGAACATGGATATTGTAGAAATAGGGACAGTTTAATAAAAAAAGAACTATAGTATCATGATAAATAATTTTGTTCATCTCTGATATTTCAATTAAATGATTATTAAATATTATTAATTTTCTTTGGGTTTGTATTACTTGCAACTAAAAGAGGACTGACATTCATTAGTGAAATGATGAATTAGAATTTCATTTATAAGATTATGCAATATTTCTTAGTGAATTGTCTGAGCCCTAAGAAGAAGGAAGAGTTCTGAATGTGTATCTTCTCAATTTCCTCCAAAGATGATACACGGTTGCATCATCCTACGTGCAGAGGTGACAAATTAATTTATCACTTCAAGGAATGCCTTTAAGAATTGGAGGCTTAGCTTCTGCAAGAATAGCAGTTTTAAATGAGAAAGGCATCGCTGATCCATTTTTAATTTTTTAAAAACTAACTGTTTAGGTCATATCTTCACCTTGATTCCATGCTGCATGGTGTAGTAGCTCTCAGATGAAGCTTGGTGAGAAAATCAGGGCACATCACTTACTAACTAGCTGACCTTATGTGGGTCACCCTCTCTGTAATCTTATATATTTTGAAACATGAGTAATAATGTTTATACCTCAGGGCTGATGCAGGCAAGCATGGCATGTGTTTGCCATTAACAAATCCTTAGCTCATGTGAAAAAAATAGCTCCTGCCATTTATATTATTAATATACTTACTTTTCCTTGTCAAACATATTGTTTTATTTCTTAATAGCTATCTGTTTCGTTAATGAACACCATTTATTTTTATACTATACACTGTGTTTGCACAAATGAATGAATTTTAGTTTTTGCTTAGTTGCTCATTCTTTTATGTAATTTATAATGCACTTGAGTTTCACATTAGTTTAAGCTTCAAGTGTGTTGTCAGAACTGAAGACTCAAGCATTCTTCACAGTGGGTAGTAATTCGGGACAGATAAATGAGCATTCAAGACTCATCTTTATTGTATAATTATGAACCGGAGTAGAAGAAGAATCAACGTTGTTCTAACTTGGCTGGAGAAAATTTGTGGTATTTTTATCTCATAGATACTCCGGATGCTACATTACATATACATGCCTAAGAAATAGCCATTAACCTCTATTTTCTAGAGCCTAGAATCTAGGGAAAAATTTGCTTATTTCCAACATTCTGTTAGCCTTGGACTGTACAAGGAAGTCAGAATTTATTTACAAGTATCTTGAGACTCATGCTTAACTTGAGAAAGAAAACATAGGCTCTAAACTTGCTCTGGAATTTCCCTCCCTGCTCTGCTTAGTAAATATTTTATAGGTGTTATTTTTAGTGTATGCTTTATATTACAAAAACCAGAAGCAATGTATAAGCTAATACCAGAAACATTTAAAATAATATATCACAAGAAACAAGCAGTGAGGATAAATATTGAATAAAAATGCATACATACCACCCCAAGGCAATGTTCTTCTATGCCATGGATCAGAAATAACAGTTTTATTATTTTTCAGATCAAACTGCACCAGCAATCTCCATGTGTGGTTCATGGGAAGTACTGTCTATGGCTTACTGCTTGCAATGGTTGAATCATGGCATGATTTCCATCGATAGCAGAGAATGTTACCTAAGGAAAATACTGTACACATTACTTAGAATGCTCAGGGATGCTATACCTGAGAACAAAGTTGAAATGATACTTATATAGAAATCAATATTTTTGGACTTCACCAATTAAAGATCTGTATCAAAGTTATTTTTTTGTGACTTTAAAAGGAACACAGATATGGAAGGGATTCTATGGTTTGTAGTAAGGTGCTGCGGGCAGGTCTGCTTTTCGTCCTGCCCAGCTCCCGCATGGCTAGCTTTACACCCGAAATAACAACACACAAACTGTATTCATTTAAACACTGCCTGGCCCCATTAGCTCTGGCCTCTTACTGGCTAACTCTCACATCTTGATTAACCCATTTCTATTAATGTGTGTAGCACCACGTGGTGGTGGCTTACCAGGAAGATTCTAACCTACGTCCATCTTGGGCCGGAGTTCATTGTATCTGCCTCATTGCCTTCGTCCCAGCATTCTGTTTTGTCTATTCTGCCCACCTAATTTTCTGCCCTATCAAAGGGCCAAGACAGTCTCTTTATTAACCAATGAAAGTAACACATAGACAGAAGGCCCACCTTCATCAATGGTTAGTTCATCCTTGAATAGTTCAGAGGTGCATTTAAGTCTGCTGTTTTTTTTTTGCTTGTTGTTTATTTTAAATTTGTCTTGTTTGAATATATTTTGGATAATAAAATTCTGTTTTCTTTAATAATCCATAATCTTATCAGAAAGATTTTCCTGCCTATACTAACCCATGCTAACACACAATACATTTCTGTCCTGTTATGAAATTTTTAGTACATTGTTATCACATTGATTAGGACACTGTTGAGTACCTTACTGTATTGTCTTAATCCTTCTTGCTAAGTAGCAAAGTAACAAATATATAGGAACATTCAACAGGCATTTTGCTAGGTTCACACATTGTCATTTTGTTACTTCCTGTTTTCATGACAAAACCAAACAATACAAAACAAAAACCCCACCATTGACAAGGTAACTTTCAAAGATAAGCACTTACCTGGAGTTTTGCATACAGTTCAGAGGATGTGTCCATGGCCATCATTGTGGGAAGCATGGTAGCAGGCAGACAGGCCAGACAGGCATGTCAGTAGAGCAGTACTTAGAGCTTACATTTTGACACAACCAATAACCTTGTGACCTAGAGAGAGGGAGGGAGAAAGGGATAGAGGGAGGGAGGGAGAGAGAGAGAGAGAGAGAGAGAGAGAGAGAGAGAGAGAGAGAGAATTAGAGAGAGAGCGCTAACTGGGAATGACTTGTACTTCAAAGCCTCAAAGCCCATCCCCAGTGACACACTTCCTCCAACAAGGCCACACCTCCTTCAAGCAGGTCATGCCTCTTCATCCTTTCTAAACAGTTTCAGCAGTTGAGAACGAAACATTCAAGTATATGGGACTGTGGAGGCCATTCTCATTCAAACCACCACACAGATTTTGAGGCAGCAAAAGCAAGCTAAGGATTTCTTCTTTCTATTCCACAACATCTGCCATCTCTATCTGGGTGATAGGATTGCCTGACAATTCATTCCCCAACATATCTGGCCTTTATCTATGCATGATTTAGAAGCAAATCATATTCATCATAGAACTAAAGGATTATCTCCCTCTATGGCTTTACTTCCTTACTCATATCATCGAGTAGAGTATGGGGAGTAGGACTGAATCTATGTTATGTTTGTCCAGTCTGTGAGGCCTGTCATGAAGGCCATGTCTCTGAGTAAATTTCATAATACAAAATGGTCCTGCAGTGTGGCTACCAGGTTTCTGGCATTAGTTTTCTCTGTGCTCACACAGATTCATCTTCTTAACCAATGGAGAAAGAGCAGGCTTCCACACAGATACCCGGCATGCTGTGGCATTAACTATGAAAGAGTTATCATACTTTTCCAGAATCAATAATTGTACCTTATCACTAAGACTCGTTTCTAGAAATACCTACCTCAGCACATCTCAGGGGCTGCTCCTTGATCATCATTCTTTCTCTTTTTTATAGTGTAATATCTTAGGAACCAAGGTTCACTCAGTGATCAGGCTGAGAGAAAATGACACCTGATGCAAACATCTCTAGCACCCTCAGCTTGTCAACCTAAGGAAGAAAGAGTATCAATAATCCAATTTGAAAATGAGTCTGAAACCATTCACAGAACCATGGGCATAATAGATAATGCAGAAGTGATCAATTAAAAAGCCGTTCTTCATTTCAATGGAATTACATCTGTCTATAAACGTCCATCTTGTTTATGCTGCCCATTAACAAAACCCTTTATGCACTATTAGAATTCCGGAGGAACATTATAGTGAGCAGCATATGTAAACCATTTCATTTGCCCTCTCATAAAATAGTCAGGCCTTTTTCAAGGACACCCAGACCTTAGAGAGTATTATATAAACCTCTTTAGAAAGTTAATAAGCTCCACACAACATTCTAATTTGCAGGGCAGTGGAATTATCTTTGGTCAAATATAGTCGCATTGTTTATAGCAGCAAATTCTACCTTCAAGGTTCATAGCTCAAATTCGTTATACTGGTATTTGAGGTCTCTTTATAATGATATGATTATGAAAATTGCTCAAAGTTTCTAACAGGAAACACTCTAAGGGGAAGGCTTTGGGATAATGAATTAAGGCAATTATTACATTTTGATCTAGCCTCTACTTCAAAGAATTGTGATATGATTCCCCAGTTGATACTTTTGAGTTCTCTTTCTATTCCTTGGCCATGGTGTTTTGTCATGACAACAGGAATTAAGGAAGACAATGTGTGAATCTGGCTAAATGGTTTTTGTAAGTTCCTATATATTTGTTACTTTGTTCCATAGCAGGAAGGATTGAGACAATATAATAAGGTATTTAACAATATCCTAATCAACTTGATACCAGTGTTGGTGTTCAAGAGGCAAAGAAGGAGAAGCAAAGAGATTTTTCCTTTGTGGTGTTTCTGTTTTGCTTTTTTTTTTGTGGCTTGATTGCTTACTTTGATTTGTTTCCTTTTGTGGGAGAGTTATGGAGGGATGAGGGAGGAATATGGGGGGACTGAGAAGTAAGCAGAATTAGGGTACAGGATGTGAAACTCTCAAAGAAGTTAAATTAAATAACAAAAATTGAATAAGAAACTTCGAGGTTATATAAATAACCTTGAATAGTTTGTGATATAGATGAACCACTGCCCATGCCAAAAGAGCATTGTTTAGTTAGGTAACAATTTTCCCATTTCTGATGAGGTCTCTGTAGCTTGCCTGACTGGTCTGCTGCCAGTGGTCATTCTGAGAATACAGACTTGTGCCAGTACACTGGCTGCTTTGATGTGAATCTTAGTCTGTTTCAGTCTGTAGAATTGTAATTGATATCAGAAAGTACAGGTTGTTCACTGAAAGAATCTCACAAAAGGAATAGTACCATGGATGAAAATATGTTTTTATCACTACCGTATTTCATACAGTTACTGTTTAAATTATAGAGCGGATTAAAATCCTGTTCCTTCATTTGAGAAGGATGAATGACTTTTTAAAATACTCTATAGGCTGTAATTAACTTTAAAAAATTCCCAGTTGGCAGATTTCTTTTGTAATTTAAGTACCATTCAAATTCACTTCATTATATGCCAGGACATTTAAAAAACATTGACTAAACCTGAATGAGCAATAACAATCTTATTAACTTTTGAAAAGTTATAGTCATTTAATTTATAAAATGTGCTTTGTGAATTGTCTGGGGTGGGTATGTTTCTTATCTAGGTTTTTTTCTTTTTTGCAATTTTTTATGCCACACAATTTCAGTCCAACTTTCTTATCTAGTGTTAAAAATGAGTATTCTAGTTTCAACTGGAAGTCACCTTGAGTAATGCAAATCTAGATATGTACAGCACCTCGTATCTGTAGGAAAAAACTTATGGAAATATTTTTCTCCCATAAGTTTCAAATGGTTTGAAATTAATGTGGAGTTAGAACAAGGCTTAGAATATCTCTCTGGGCCTTAAACTTCCCAGGTAAGACCATAATCCAACTGCCTCAACTATCTTTAAAATATACATTTAAAAACAGGTTGTTATTGGGTTGATTGTGTGATCTCCTGACATTAGAGACTAGGTCTGATATCATGCAATCACTAACTGTATGCTCTTGAGCAGTAAATCTCTTTTTTTCTCTTTTTTTTAACCTCAGTTACATTGTTCTGTGATCTCAATACATTGGGGGCAACATATTCCTATGAGATCTGGTTCATACATTGCTTGTTTCAGAAATTATTGGACTGCTCTGACCTAATACATGTCTAAGTCTCAGTTTATCTGGAGTTTAAATAAACTGAGTTCTACATGGCCCACAGACCTCCAAACAAATTTCTCTGAGTTTAACAGATGGCTTCTTTCCCACTGTGTGTTGCCTCTTGGATGAAGAAGTCCATACAATTTTTTGATTCACTAAGCAGTGCACACTCAAATGCATCCATTTGAGAATGATGTAATAGAAAACCTGAGATTCACTTGAAGCAAGATGTTTGAAGATGCAATATCAATGTTCAGTTATTTAGCATAGCAGTACATAGCTTGGTCACGTTATTTTCAGGAGAATAAAAAATACTTCAATAATTTGTATAAAATAATACATAATCAAAGTCTCATTGAGTCAACATATGTATCTTGCTTTAATATTTCTATAAGTGAGAGTTTAGAAGTGCTTTGGTGACTGGGAAGAATTTGAACCCACTTAAGCTTAGGAACATCATAAGAAAAGCTTGTTATTTATATTCAGCAATTTACAGGATGGAATAAATACATTATATCTCTATTGTGTAAGAATTCAAAACTTTTACTAAGTACCTCCTAAAAACACCAAGGTCACACCCAATATTCAACATAGAACAGAGTCAACAGACAACTTCTGGGAATTAAGTACACAAATATCTGAAAGTACTACACACAATTGTAACACCAGGAACAAATAAACTCAACAGTAAACATTCTGTTAAAAAAATATTTAAACTTCTTGATGATTTCTTGAATCTTTCAGTGAACTTTTCCTTCACTTATAGCCACAGTGTTATCTGGAAGAGGTGTCACCAATCCTTGCCTTTTTTGGTTAGAAAACCATAGAGTTCAGTAATGTTTTACAAAGATTAGTTGTATTTCTAGAGTTACCACTCAGTCCATGAACCATAACCATGGAATAGCAGAATGTGGGCTTTTACTGGATAATGGTTTCTGTCTGTCATAAAAATTTAGTTCTCAGTCTTTGAGGCCGGTCAATAGCGCAAGCACAACCAAGTGCACACAAACTCATAATGTATAACCAAAACTGGCCAAAACAACATGTCAATGGACCAAAAGTAAGGTAGCTAATGGCATCCCCTCCTAGCCAATCACAACACACCAGCAGCAACTGCCAGTTTCAAAAGGACCAACCAGTATCATTCCTGTGGCAGCTTAATTTCCTTGACCTCATAAAATCACTGACCTTTTTACAATAAAGAGCTTCTGTATTGGAATCTCTTAATTTCTGTGTCATTGCCTCTACATCTTCTCACTCGCCGCCACCTCCCCGCACCCCAGAAATGGTGATCGCATAACAGGCAGCAGCAACAAGCCCCCAACAAGTCTTTAATCATCCCACAGAATAATCAGTTACTCTCCTTACATCACATTCTTTATTCTTACATCCAAGTGTTTGTTAATTAGAAGTACCTCAAGACCAGGAGATAATAGATCTTCCCTTTAAATAAATGAATTTTTTAATAAAGAAATTAAGTTAGCAATTTGTAGCACTTAACCCTGTTAATTATGCAAAGAAACCCAGTGATCCTTCTTAAAATGAAATAGCATGGGTAATAACTTAATTTCATAAGTAGGAAGATATTTGTCCTTTTTGACATGACTGTATAAATACATATTAGCCTTCTGTAAAATACTAAAGAAAGAAATTCTTTGAATTTGTGTACCTTAAATGCATGCTCATATGATTATTCTTCATTAAAACATTCCACAAATATAAATTACCAACAATAATGTGCAAAACTTTTCAGCAAACATATTATTTCCTAGAGCTTACACTTTGAGTGATAATGTATAAAATTGACTTACAGAATCTTCCAATAAGGTATGTGGTAAGTTATATTAGTGAAGAACAGCTTCTTCACTAACATGTGATGTGTAGCAGTGTATCACCATCATGTGATACATCACTAACATGTGATGTGTAACAGTGTATCACTATCAAGTAAATGAATATACATACTAAGTTCTGCATGATTGACAGCTCCACCCAGTCATAGAATTGAAAATGGATATTCAAGCAATGCACCTGCCTAATAATAGCATTTTGTTTCATCTTAGAGCTTTGAAATTCTTGTAATTTTAATGTGCCATTGT